>OY856410.1:1482292955-1482892955 GCA_963693085.1 Alisma plantago-aquatica | reverse complement strand
GATGCTTGAAAACCCTAAATTGGAAAAAAGTGCAATTTACCCAATTTGAGGGGTGCAACTTGTAAAATACATCATCTAAAATATCTTTTAAGACTCTTGTCATCATTTAGAGAAGAAATGATGAAAGGTCACTTCAATTGAATAATCATATAATGAAAAACACCTTTATGATTGAATAATCAAGGTGTATGTGCTATAGCCCTTTTATGTGTATGCTTAACTAATAGGTTGATCTTCTTTGCCCTCATTTCTTGACCTTAGAAGAAGGTTTGTCCTTATAATTAATATGAAGGGACGAGCATAGAAGGATGGAGGGACTTAGTTGAAAATATGGAGAACTTATGAGCTTATGTTGAAAATCTCACCCCAAGTATATATACTCTCCACCTCTCTAAGCAAGGGAACTTTCCCTTCGTTCCTTTCACTGTTCTATTCACCCAAACCGACTAAAGAGGAGCTGTGGAGCTCAGGAGGACGACCAAGGAGGGCAAGGTAGGTATGAATCCTCCCTTTTGCTTAAGTTCATGGTTAGAACTCGGATTCAAGGTCAAATTGATGGCTAGCTCACATAGCTCTACCTTTCTAGCCATCTCTTCTCGACTTTCCCTGGAGGTTTCACCATTGGCCGACCTGTGGAAGCTCAAGGATGCCAATAAAATCTTGGAGCTCAAAATCTTGGAGCTCAAGGAGCAAGCTTTAGGCGGGTTTTATAACTCTAAACCTATGCTTTGTTATATACATCTCGTTTATGCTTTTAGATGATAGTTCTTCTTCTTCTCTACCTTCCTTTGCTACCTTGCAAGCAAATCCGTGAGAAATCCTTTCTGTTCCTGAGCTAGGAGATGAGGACGTTATTTCCAAAGTTAATCCACTACTTTTCACTTTACCAAACGGTCTCCACCAAGTGCTCACACGGTTTGCAAAACCGTTTGGTGAGCAAACGGTCTCAAGACCGTGTAAGGGAAAACGGTCTTCAAGACCATTTGGACGCATTTACCGAGCATGGACCGTATAAGAAATCTGTTCATAATTATGTAGGCTAATCACCCACAAAATTTGAGGTGATAACTCCAAAGGAATCGTGAGATATGGCCTTTTTAATCAACAACTTTAATTGAATTTACTCCTGATTTCCAATCTATTGAAATCGCCCGTTTTGGGCAAACGGTCTCAAGACCGTGTAAGACGTTGACCAAGCATTGACCGTATGAGATTACTGTTCAAAATAATGTTGATTAACAACTCACCAAATTTGATGGACTAATTCCAAACGATCTAAGAGTTGAAGGATGATTACTAGGGCAAACCCTAATTGAAATCAGTACTGAAATCTCAATGCATAACTTAGTGTTTTTGGGTTCATTGACCCAAACGGTCTCAAGACCGTGTGGGGAATCACCCAAGACCGTGTGGAGGTCTGGGGTCAAGTATAGTTGACCAATTGAAGGTATAAAGATACCAAATTACATTGCAATTAAGTATTGATATGATAATCAACTCAATAGATCCAACCTTGAAGAATTTTCACTAAAATACAAAAGTTGGATGGGCAAACAGTCTCAAGACCGTTTGGAACCCATCCAAACAGTCTCAAGACCGTGTTGTGACAACCCAAGACCATTTGGAGGTCTAGGGTTAAGGTAATTTGATCAATTGAGGGCCCAATTGCAATAGGATATTGAATTAATCAAAATTCTGATTTGAGGCTCAATCAAGGTTCAACTCCTATCAAATCACATTAGATTTTGATGAAATCTTGGGAAAACGGTTTCAAGACCGTGTGGAGTTCATCCACACGATCTCAAGACCGTTTGGGCCAAGTTTGGGGCCAATTGGAGCTCAATTGAAGGGTTCAACCTTGTGTTGATTCACATTGATGAGTGTTGATGGTTGGACGTTGATGGACCTTAATTGAACCAACTTCAACCCTAATTGGATAGCAATTGAGGGTCAATTGAGTGACCAATTGGTTAAGCATAACCCTAATTAACTCAATCTATAAGTGGTTACCCTGGCTTTGACCATTTGGAGGCTTCAACATTGATAATCATAAACGATTGAAACCATTGAACCATGTTGGAGGTCCAAACGGTTTGAGACCAAGTGGACCAAACGGTCTCAAGACCGTTTGAGGTCACACGGTCTCAAGACTGTTTGAGGTCACACGGTCTCAAGACCGTGTGAGGCCTCACGGTCTCATGACCGTTTGGGGCCAAACGGTCTCAAGACCGTTTGGACTCAAACGATCTCAAGATTGAGAGACATCAAACGGTCTCAAACCGTGTAAGCCCTCTCGGTCTTGAAGTCAAACTTGTTAAACGGTCTACACCCTCACACGGTTTGGGAAATAAACCTTGAAGGTCACACGGTCTTGGAGTCAACCCTAGCAAACGGTGAACTCATCCAAACGGTCTCAAACCGTTTGGAGGTTGAAGGTTGAAACCGTTTGAGGTTTTCAAAGGTTGATTTCACTTAATCACTTGAACATGTAAATGGTTCAATGATGCTCAAATCTAAACCCTAATGGTAACTTAGGACATTAGGGGATTAAGTGACTAATGAATTAACCCATGATGGTGATCAATGGGGTGAATTACCAAAATACCCTTGAGGGGTTTAATTGAGTAAAACCTTGTTCAAATCAAACCCTAATCACATGATAGTGATGTTTTGGCTTATGTTAGCCCATGAGGACTTAACCCAACCTGATCTAGAGTGGTGTTATCACCATCTACTAGTATGAGGAGAGAGAAAGTATCTTAAGAGAGAGAAAGTACCTTAAGATAGAGAGAAAGTACCCTTTTTGGGTGGAAATTCAAGTAAAGAACCTTCAATACACATGAATGTGCATGATTAGGGTATGATCCACCTACGTGAGATCATGGAAACCCTAAATATGATATATGATGAATATTAAGCTAATCTGAGAGCATCAATGATGGTGTTCCTCATACATGATGATGTCATGAGTTCAATTCACCATGTGAAGTGAATAGTAAACCCTAATTCAAGGGTAATGACATGTGATGTGAATAGTAAACCCTAATTCAAAGGTGATGACATGTGTTATGAGTATTAAACTCTATTTGATAAGAATCAAAGAACTTAGCTCTTATGACAAGAATGGAAAGTATAATCATTGATTTGAATTACCTTTATTAGTTGAATTAACTATGCAGGTTCTGATATGGAGGTGATCATATCCAGGTATGGATGATGATACTATATTCACTAAAGGCATATTGATAGCCTTATGAATAAGTAAAGTATCTTGATGCCTTGTCAGTGCATTCTATGATAATAATGGGCTGTGAGAGCCATGAATACCATCAAGGTCATGCTTTAGAGATAACTTGTGATGAGTATAATGAGAAATGATGATTGATGTGAGTTAGGTTTGTTGCATTTAGTATTCTATTTTCATAGCTGTTATGCTACTGTTATTGTTTAAAGAACAATGTATGACGTAAAAGAATACTGAATGTACCTAACTAATCAAGTGAAATGTAGAGCCCTGATCATAGATCCATCATTGTCAGAGATCAAATGATGGTGAAATAGGTTTTCCTACGGGGACTCCTGGATCACATACTGTTGAGTATGTGGGGTATATGGATGTGTAGAACCTTACATCCTAGTGTAGGAAATTGATGTAGATGTGTAATCCATCAATCCTTCACTACTAAACTCATACCGTATCAGTGGATGGTAAACATGAAACCTCCTGATGATGAGGAAAACATAGATATCCGTATCAGTGAAGATAAACATGAAATCTCCTGATGACGAAGAGAGCACAGAATGCCACTGTAACTCTAAAATAGCGAAGGACCAGATTACCCTGGTGAGCTATAATAGTAGAGACACAAGATGTCCTACAAGTGATCCTCTTACTGACTGAGGAAGGTGAAGGTCATGAGAATCCGGCTCTTTCGATGACCTAGTATGATACTAAGGCACTTAACAGTGATTGGTTGGGGTATGAGTGGTAAACCTCATCTCCACAGGGCATAAAAGTAATGTTTGAAAAACATATTCTACAGCGTAGTATACCTGTTAGAGATAACTACGAGCTAGTTGATTGATGTTACACTGTATAGTGCATATGTTCTTCATGCTTGATAAATGTTGAACTCTTGTTTATAGTTGCAACTGTTATTGAATACTTTGAAAGCTTTTACTGCTTAAGTTATTCTTTGATATTATAATAAAGCTTCTGGCGGAGAGTTATAACTCTCGCTGGGACAATTATGTACAATTGTCTCACCCCGTAGACTTCAACTTTTTAGGTGGACGTCGAGGACGGAGGAACAGACCTACAGGTGACCAGTCCCAGCAGCAGCAGCACCAGGAGCAGCAGTAAATCTCAGGTGGAGATTTAGCCTGCCATGTGGTGTAGTTAGAGTCAGTCCTATGTGTCCTCTATACTCTCAGGTCTTGGAGTCTTTTGTTATGAGTTCTTGAAATTTTGTATCTTGATGTATATAATTACTCAACAAGTAATTATCATGAGATGTAAACAATTTGTCTCTTGTTATGAAAGAAGCTTTTAAGGATTCAAGCTCTTGTCTCGAAAAGTTTTAATTTCCCGTGATTTTTGTCTTCCGCTGTTTATCGAATCGCTTCCGCTAAGTTTAAATCATGATTATATCGTGGTTTAGAGATCAGAGCCCACATGTCTGATGTGTCTAACAGCTACCTGGGTCTTTCTCAGTCGAAGAGTTGTCGACTGAGAGTGTCTCGGTCGAGAATATTGTCGACCGAAATTGACCCTGTTTCAATGTTTTAAACTAAGTACTAGTTTTGTGTATGAGTGTGCAGTTGTGACACTATTGAAGGATGACCTATTTAAGTGTTGTGATTGGGTAGGGAAGATCTAACACTTGATTTACATGATGTCTAAGTACTTGTACATTATATACTTGTACAAGTTTTTACATTTGATTACATTCATGAAATTAAAGCAATTTAGCATATAGATCTTCCAAATATTTGTCATCCACTTTATTCCTACAACACTCAAGTAGCACGTTAGATTGACAAGAATTAATTTTTTGTCATCATCGAAACAAAGAGATTATAAGAATGTCCAATTTAGCCAACAATCTCCCCCTTTTTGAAGATGACAAAAATTTCCAAAATATAAAATAAGGAAATGTAAATCATATGTGTTTCATACCTGAAGTTTACCTTTTGTAGCCATTCTCTTGTTTGCAAGTGTGTGCTGGCCGAATGATTATGAAACTCATTTTATATTTTTGATTTTATATTATTTCTCCCCCTTTGTCATTTCAAAAAGATATCCAAGATAATCATTTAGTATGATTTTTTATTTCTCCTCCTTAATTTTATGCTATGCTCCCCCTAAAGAGATATTCATTTTAAAAATAGGGGATTAGTGCAAACCAATTATTGTTAAATTTAGCCACAATTTATTTCTCAATCATTTGCAAAGGATGTTAAGCCTTGAAATGATATGAGATCCTTTTAGATCCATGGCATATGTATTTTGATTTCTCATCCATTTTACAAGGGATGTTAAGCCCTGAAAATGACATGAGAATCCTTTAAGCTTATAGTAGAATACATGTATGTATCTCTAACCAAATACATGGGATGTTAAGCCCTAATTTGTTTAGAGAATTCCATTACGAGCAAGATATATGTCATATTCATGAATATTGTAGATTTCTTTTTTTTCATAACCAAAACTACTTTTAAGGATACTAAGGTCATAAAATGCTTCAAATGATGTTTACAAAGTTTTGTAAGCTTCTTAATCTTATAATCAAGATAGTTTGTGTGAGCTCCCCCTTAATCTTATAGTCAAGATAATTTAAGGATTCTAAGGTCACAATCAATATAGATCATAATAAGTTGACCTTTTATGAGAGTTATGCACTAAAATTATGTTTTCAATATGATAAACACATTTTGAATCAAGATACTAAGATTAAGTGCAGTAAAATGATGTACAAATAAGCATTTTGTCAAGCTTGTTTTAGGTCGACCTTGACTACGACCATAGCGCCCCTTGGTCAAATTTGATTTCAACCAAGAGGCAATTTCTGTAGATTTCCAATTTGAACACTTATATGTGAAGTATAATTTCTACATATTTTTAATTTAAAATGCATTTGTGCCATGAATTTTTACTATTTATATAAAATGGCATCTTCATATGAGCTTAATCATAATGATAAAAAACAATATCCATTCATGGTTTGTATATATGGATTAAAGATTATTTTAGACAAACCAATGAAATGTAATGACCATGCCACAATGATTATGATAGAACAGTAGAAGCATATCCATAATACAATGATTAAGATAGAAGCATGTAATTTCATGAAATACAATGATTATGACCATTTAAATTTGAATGCACATGGTTCCTATATAGATAGACCAAGAAATATTTAGGATAAACCATGTGGATTATGATAAAATAGGAATTTCCTTGATTAAACCAACATGGTTCATAATTTTCAGTTTTAAACCAAACCATGTAAAGGATAAACCAAAATAATCTCATTTATGGTTCATAGATGTTCAAATTTAAGACAAACCATGTAAATGAACATGCATAACAAACTTTTTTAATCAATGAAGAAAGTATGTTCAATATCAATTTTCATATATCACTTTTGCAATATGTTTAAGAAATTCATATTCATAAGGTTATACCTTCTTTCAACAATTTATGATTCAAAAGATCAATATGTTTTGATTTTAAAATGGTCTCTAAGATTCATTCTTGATTTTCATATTAAATCAATCATTAATAACAAATTGATAGCAAACTAGATTAATTGAAAATAGGTTCATCATATTTATTGCAGACTTGACCACAGTAACCTGCTCGGTCGACTATTTCTCGACCGACAATGTTCTCGGTCGAATAGTTGCTCGATCGAGATTGTTTCTGTACTGTTTCTCAGCAATTGTTTACAAGTAAATCATAGGTTATTTTTAATTCAATTATGTAGTTTGAAAACTTAGTTTAGTTGAGATGAGACATTTAAATATCAAAGTAACTTTTAGGTTAAATCTCAACTAATCATATACAATTTTTGCTAGGTTTTGAGAATCCAAACTAAAATGAGTTAGTTGAAGATGTATGTTTAGAAGTTTTAATTTCTTGGATTAACTTGGTGTCCTATTATGTTAAGTTGAGATAGACATAGAGATATACAACTAAAGTCTTTGGTCATATCTCAACTTAATTTTGTTCATTTAGTTTGGGGGTTTTAGAACCCATACTAACTTGACATCCTTTTTCTTGTAGGGACATGAGAAAGAATAATGTCCAAGACGCAAACAATAATGACAACATATATAATCAACCTCATATATCTTTCTATGATTTTGTTCTAGGTTGTTCTTGGATACATATGTATATTTGCCTTTAGGTACATACATAGATTGATTTTCTAGTGCTTGTGTCTTTTTCCAACTAGGTTTTTGATAAGATTTTCCTTTAGGATTATAACCTAGTCCTCTCCTTCCAATTTGATGATAAGAATTATTTAAAATTTTATCAAGAGTATCATTGTTACTCAAACTACTAACTTTTTGTTGCAACTTGACAATCTCATCCATTCTCTTATTGATGTCTAACTTTGCTTGATCTATATTAGATAACAAGGAATCTCTTTCTTTCACAATAATATCATAATCTATATGTGTACACAAAATAGGTTGTTTTTGAAGTTCATTTAACTTTGCAAGTAATCCAACCTTTTCTTGAGATAGAAGATTGTAATTTGTTTCTAGAGTAAAAATCATCACATTACAATCACTTAGAGATGATTTCAAAGTATGATTTTCAGAAATAATGCTATCCTTTTCAAATCCAAGATCATTTAATTTAGCATACAAATTTTCATTTTTATATGGGATAGCAAGAAGTTTAGCATGTAACTCATCATTTGCTTTATTAGATTTCTTTAATTTCTTCTTGCACTCAATATACTTATTATGTGTTTCTACAAGACTAGCAATTAGCTCTTTTGATAAATCAAGAAGGCTTACCTCTTCTTCTTCTTCATTGGTTGTAGCAATGAGGCAATTTTTGTGCACCTCTTCCTTCTTTTCTCTCCACGGGCAACCAAGTGTTGTGTGGCTTGTTCCTAAGCACCAACTGCAACTTGTTGAAGATTGGTCCATACTTTTATTTTGCTTGCGGTTGTAGATACTATCACCCTTCATTCTTCAAGACTCGATTAGAGCTCCTTGAAGCCTGCTCTGATACAAATTGAAAAACCACTAGAGGGGGGTGAATAGGGTTTTATGATATTTTAATAATAATTTAACCAAAGCAAGCAACCACAAAAATATTGGACAAGGGGACAAGGATTTAGAGTGGTTCCAACCTTAGCAAATACTAAGGCAGTCAATCCACTACCCGGTTGCTTACCCAATCGGGATTTTAAAAGTATTTAATTTTATTACCTCGCAAGGATGTTACATAAAATTACAATAATTTCACCAAACCCTTCAGACAGCCTTCACCTAGAAGTAGTCTCACCAACCTAAAAGAAGCCTTCCTTGAAGTAACTTCAAGCTCCCCCTTGAAGTAGTCTTCCTCTTGAACTATCTTCCCGTTGAGACAACCTTCTTGAAGTAGTCCAAAGTCCACCTTCTCCACCGAGAAGACCCTTCTCCACCTGAGAAGTCAAACCCTCTCCAATCCACAGCCTCCAACCCTAGGAGTAGCAAGGAGAGTACAAAAGATATAAAGGAACAAGAAGGAAAAAGACAAATTACAATACTGTTGTAGCACAAGGCTTGATTTCCTATATCAAGCGTTTTGATCTCCTAACCAATGTATATGGAAGTGTTGGTGTAGTGGGTAGGAGATACAATCCTATATGACACGAATTTGGAGCAATGGAAATGTATAGCCAATGTTGGAGTTGCTCAATTGCTCACTAGAATGAATAGCCAATTGCAAGTATAATGCTCAAGTGTTGCACAAGTGTCTTTGGGTGTCCTATGGCTTGTCCTATTTATAGGAATGTCCTATGTATGATTAAGGATGTTCTAGACACTTTCTAGGGGTTTCTTAGTGCTCAACTAGCCGTTAGGTAACCATTAGTTGCTTTAACAATGAGTAGTTAATTAATCCTAAAAATTGCAGACAAAGACATTCTCGGTCAAAGATTTGTCGATCGAGAGTCCTTCTCGATCGAGGACTTGTCGACCAAGGGACTATCTGGAGCAAGTGTGTATAACATGCATCTCCAACTACCAACTACCTTGTCTGATGTGTCTAATGGCTACCTGGGTCTTTCTCGGTCGAAGAGTTTGTCGACCGAGAGTGTCTCGGTCTAGAATATTGTCGACCGAGATTGACCATGTTTCAATGTTTTAAACTAAGTACTAGTTTTGTGTATGAGTGTGCAGTTGTGACACTATTGAAGGGGATGACTTATTTAAGTGTTGTGATTGTCTAGGGAAGATCTAACGCTTGATTTACATGATGTCTAAGTACTTGTACATTATATACTTGTACAAGTTTTTACATTTGATTACATTCATGAAATTAAAGCAATTTAGCATATAGATCTTCCAAATATTTGTCATCCACTTTATTCCTACAACACTCAAGTAGCACGTTAGATCGACAAGAATGAAATGTTTGTCATCATCGAAACAAATAGATTATAAGAATGTCCAATTTAGACAACACTATTTCCACTTATTTCCCATATTTTATCATTGTTTTCAATTTCTTTCTTAATAAAGAAATATTTAATTGATCTTTTCTTTTCTTGTAGCATTATTTTTGCAACTTTGGACTCCTTGGGACCCAAGGAACCCAAGTGGCACGAAATACAACTTTGGATAATATTTGTTTGCCTTCTAGAGGTTTCTAAATATTTCTTTTCTCCTTTTTCTTATTTACTCATTTAATAATGGAGTTTCTTTTGTCTTTTCCTTGTTATTGGGCCCAATAGCCAATAAAGCCCACAAAACAACCAACAAGGCTATTGTAAAAAAAATCCATTTATTCAAAAAAAATTATATCATTATTTGTTCAAATATCTTTAATAGGAGAAATTACATTTCTCACCAAAAGAACCCAAAAACTGGGGTTGTAACATCCTTCCCCTCTTATAGGAATTTTCCCTCAAAATTCCATCAGGCAAACAAACAATTCAGGATAAGATTTTTCCATGTCCATCATTGGCCCCTATGTGGCTTTACCTTGTCCATGGTGCTTCCAAATAATCTTTATCATCACATATTATTTTCTCTGAGTTCTTTCACCTTGGCATCTATAAACCTCATAGGTCATTTTAGCCTCCCTTGGGGCTCACTAGGTTCATTGCTCCGCACATGGCCTGGGTACCTCACATAGTGCTCTAAATTGGACACATGAAACTCATCACACATCACATTATCCTGAGGGGTAAGGGTAAACTTAACCTTCTCCACCAAACCATCTAAAAAAGATCCCATGCATCAGGGACTCAACTCTCATAGCTATAACATAGTGAGGTCAGATTTTCATGTCACATATTCCCCCACAGTGAACTGCATGTTAGTCTACTTTGTATGAGCTTACGACTCATGTCATCCCTGGGCTCCTTTCAGCCATCATACAATCAAAGCAACTTCATCTGCACTCATTGTGGTCCTTTTCAAGCCTTCACAAGGTCCCTTCACCAGCATCATGGTGACCGACACAACCTCCCTTATAGAGCTCCTTTACATCCCGACACTGGCTATGGTGGTTATCATCACATCTTATAGAAGACAAGAACTGTCTCTAGATATCACCCTGAATGAGCACACATGCTATCATTAGACCCTCTAGTCTGGATCGTACTAACCATTAGTTAGGGGTAATAAACTATACTAACATCGAGTTCTTCCTCCTTATGGAAGTGAACCTTTAGGTCAAACTCAAGAACCTTTGAACTCACATCATGGTGTAGTTGAACTATCTCTCTTTCATATGTAGTTCAACTGGATATGTCTCTTGGCAGTACTCTTTTCTTTCTCGTGTCATCTAGGTAAGGCGATCTATCATAACCCATATTGCATTTTGACCTTCCTTGGTCTAGGGGAGACTTACCACAACATCCATAGTGATCAACTCCCAATCCCTCTCGGGGACTCTTTATCCTCTATATCACTACACTGGGTTACTGGTGTTCGTCCTTCACCTCTTGATATGAATGTCGACGAGCCACGTGCATCTTTGTACACTTTTCATCTTAGGCATCAAAAATACTACTGTAACTTACTATCTTAGTAGTACCACGGTGTATGATGAACCTAAATCATGATCTTCTATATGTCATGATTCTTCAAGATCGATTCCTCAAAAACCCTAAACCACTCTCATCAGGGTTTTATCACCTTCTTTTCAAAAGAAGTGCATCTGAGGTTCTACAACCATCCTTTCATTGCATCAAGGCCTAGGCTGGCTAACCAAACAACTACTAACTCGATCAACCAATATCATGCATCTGAGTGTTAGTCAAGCTTATCTCTTTTTCAAACTTAGGGTTAACCTTACATCCTCTTCTAGCCTCTAGCTAAACTAGGCAGCTGCATCTCATCCATAGCATCCATTACCACTTCACATCCTTAGGTGTCAGGTAATGTCGAAGACATACACCTCCATGTATTCCACTTATTATCTCATCTCAACTCTAAGTCTATCTTCATCAAGAAAACTCTGAGCTTATCCTCATGGTGATCAAACTCAACCTTGTATCACTTGCAAATTCCACATAGCACATGATAAAATATCCTTATTAGATGATTACCTTAATACTCTTAGTGTTTGCAAACCATCCACATATCGTTCACTCCACCAAGGTATGTTATCATATCTGTCCTCATAGCAATGTTCCAACTCACATCAACTTTATCCTTGGTGTATGGTATGCGTAGTGTCCTATCTCTCACTCCCATAACAAGAGGAAATAAGCATTTGGCTACAATCGAAATACAAAGTTCTTCCCATTCCATGAGTAGAGATGGTACATACCACCTTCAAATCTGAGTTGAAATGTGCAACATAGATCTACATCACAATCATCTCGATATCAAGGTTGCTTCCATGAAAAACTGGTCTCGAACCTACTTGGGTCCACACACATTGCATGATCATCTCCTCTAGGTCTATAGGGTGCCGACACTTTTGGGGTCATCCCTCTTCCCTTATGCATTCAGCGAGTGCCCTACTCATCTGCCCTTTGGGTCTCATGGGTTCATGAAGGTGATCAATCTTCTAACCCATGGCCCTCATACAATGATAGTTGTTACCTCCCGACCCTATGGTCATGTGGAACTAGGGAATTAGGCAACTCCCATTTCCATAAATCTTATCCCTACATGACCCTAGGATAGACTTTAGGATTATGTTGTAGTACATGTCCAACTTAGAACCTTACCCTAGCCTTCATCACCTCTTTCTGCATTCATGGGCTGACTTTCCTCCTTTCATAGGGGTCATGGCAACCTGCCTACCTTGGTTAGGCCCCATACTGATTACCTCCAAATGTAACACATCCACATGCACTTAGATATGGTTATCTATGGGTCTACAGGTTCATTCATATGTCATGTACTTTCCACTTAGCTCCTCAAGATCCTATGAGACCTCTTTAGGTTACCTTAAACCAAAAAAATGGGTATACACTCTACAAGAGGGTCCCTCTCCCAGGATGGGAGGAACTACACCTTGATAACAAAGGTCACAAATGTCCTTATGTCTAGGGTTTACATCCACATGAGCATGCTTACCCCTAGCAAGTTACTAAGGCACAAGTAGACCACCAACTAAACCATGCTAGGTCATACTTGTTCTCATCCTCAACATTGGATCAAGATCATAACTTCCCAACTCATCAACTTAGCTGGGAGGGGTTCATAAAACATACCTTAAACTTAAGGGGTTTCCCTTTCCTCTAAACATGAAGGAGTACCATGCTCGAATCTATAGAAACTCAAATCTCATCATGTGCATCAGGTACACCACTTCCCCTCTTAGGCCTAGGAACCCTAGGTTCACTTTTGGGTGTCCAACTACATGCTCAACCTCTTAACCATGTATCAAGCATGTATAAGGCATGACATGCACTTCCTGTCATCCTTCTACTCGAGTAACACTTCAGAGTTGAGTCCTCCTCTAGGACAACCAACAAGGTACAAGGCTTCACAACCTATTAGTAAACCTCTCCAGGTCTAAGGAACTCTTCTTCCTATCTCACAATGTAAACACCTATACGATAGGCACATAGGTACCAGAAGCCTCATCCTCTCTCTAGGGTTTGGTTCCTCTAATGGCAACCAAGACATCATCATCCTATAGGGATCAAGCATGAGGCAACCACTATCATCCACTTAGGTCGCATCATCCTTAACTCCCCACTTTTCCTCATATCTTAGAGTCTAGGCTTCCGACCTTCTTGTATGGGTTCTGCTCTCTCTCTCTCTAGAGCTAACCCTACAAACAACCTTACTACCTAAGGTCCTATCTCCATGAAGGTGGGTCAAGCTTTCAAGCATACCCCTACATGGTGAAGCCTATGTTCAAGTTTATGTTTGCTCAAGGTTATGCTTATCTCATAAGCCTTCTATCATGCCCTTCTGGCCAGGGTTTCAACCTACTGCACTAGTGACGTACTCTGGGTGCATGTTATGCCCTACTCGCATATACCCATAAGGTTCCTATAGGTTCTTATCTAACCTTATCAATGAAGAAGCTATCCTTCACTCAAACATGCACAACCCTTCCTAAGGTTGGGTCGCCAAAGGAACTAGGTCATCCGACCTCACATGGCTCATAACATCATGGGCATCCAAAAGAATGTCCACACACCTGGTCTATCATGACATCTAACTCATCATGCCATCTTTCTCTCTAACCACCACTTAGGGTTAGGGTTAGTATCATCCTTAGAGGATGTGCCAGGTCTCTACTTTTAATGGAGATCTCTGCCTCCATGACCAACTCTCTCTAATCATCCTCCTGACAAGAAGGTCTAGCCTCAGGTCTCTCCTGAGGGCATGACAAGTTATGACATACGACCTAAGCATGTATCTATTCTTTAGTTTACGCTTAATCTATTAAGCTTATGTCCATGACATCTTATTTACATGCTTTTCATTAATTTGGTGGAGGATTCCTTAAACCTTATCAACCTTACCCATACATCAAGAGGGTGAGGAAAAGAGAGAAAAATCCTAATCCTTAAGGTCCTTAACAACATTTGAGTTGAGAAGCGATGAACAAGATGAGAGAGTCCTAAAGGTATCTTATTTTGAGTCAAATCCTGAGACATTGGCAAGGCAGTCACACTATTCTGGGAGTCCTCGTATTCTGACTAGCGGTGCGGAGGAAAATCTTGCCAGCTCCCAGACGTGATCCTTTTCTAGACGCCTCTATCTTGTGGAAAATCCTCTAATAACTCCCTTGGGTTCTACGAAGGTTGTTAAATTTAAAAATGATTAAAAATTAAATGCGGAACCTATGCTCTGATACCAAATGTAACTACCCCTCCTCCCAGTAACCCCCAATTAAGGGAGACCAAGAGGTCAGAGTCGTTATCCCAATTTCCAGATCAAAGGTTCAACAAATAATCAATAACAATTATTAAATTCTACTAACTAAATTGAAAGGTTGTAATAAAATTTAACTTTGCATACCTTTTCTTTTTAAAAACTTGGATAACTACTTTTATCCACATATGGAGTCTATTCTAACTAATCCACCTTTGTACTTTAATAGATATTTAATTTCACATATGCAACTTTATTGTTTGTTCTTTTCACTTGTACCTAAAACGCTGACAAAAAAAACATCGGTCAGCATAAAGCTGGTATGTGGGGGAAACAATAATCGTGCAATTAACTATAACAACATATTGCAATCAATTAACAAACAACTTTACATTTTAAATATAATTGCATGATCCATACATATCTTATCCTCTGCATTGTCCCTACAGTGGACCTGGATGCTACCTTCCTTATGGTAGATCCCCATTAAACCCCTCATGATCCTACCTAACAGGTGAATCAGTTTCTAGGGTTGAGTCACATGGCACTACCCGTAGGTAGCCCACTCCTTAACTCATGGTGTGCTAGATAACATTTGCAAAGCCACAGAGGAGGACCCAGATCTAAGCCAATTATATATAAATATTTATAGTAATAATCATAGTCACTTTATAGTTGCATGAAATAAAAGTCATCCAAGTAGTTATTTTCCGGCAACCGATAAAACTTTCAGGAATCGCCATGAAAATAAAGTGATTATCCATAAGCATAACCACATACCTGTCAGGATGATTTGAGACAAAATAATCCAATCAATCAAGAATTCCAAATGGGCAAGCACGCACGCAATGAGATCCTAAAATATGCATACATTTTCATATTATTGATCATGCCATCAAGATATATTAAACCTAGCTCGCTTCCTAGGGTTTCTAGTCCACTTTTTGGGTTTCCATTGCAATTAGGGTTTCACTTCATTTTTATTATTTTAAACCCTAATTTTTCCTAATTATCTCATCTATTCTTCACGAAAGATCTTAAGGTTACCTTTTAACAACATATAACCTTATTTTCGGATTAAAGGCACCATTATCTATCAATTAGATCCATTAAGCCTCTACAACGGCTTCCGCTGTGGGGATAGGGTGGGCGACTTAGGGCTCGTGGAGGGCGGCTTCAGGCTCGGGGGAGGGAGCTTCGGCGGCCAACGGACGCCACCCTACTCCCCCAGGGCCTTGATTCAGCTCGATCTCCATCGTGTCTATCTCAGGCGGGCAACCATCTTTCTCTCCTCCACCCTCTCCTCTTCTGCTGCGGCAGGGCTGGGCTCCTGGCTTTGATCTCGGCCTGTGTTGTGTCGGGCGACGGTTTGGGAGGGGTGGCTTCGGATCTGTTTCCCCCACCGGGCCTCTGGTCGGATTGAAGGTGGAGTGGGGTTGGTGGTTCCATCTTCCTCACATATCCGGTGGTATCGAGCTCTCCCAACCCCTTTCAATAGCTTACATTTTCTGAATAAGGTTTCTAGCCCTTCCCTCGTGAAGGCTTCCGAGCTCTGGGTTTCCCCAGTATTTCAACCTCGGTTTTTTTGTCTTTGTTGGCTTGTTTAGCCAGTGGTTCTGGTAGTTTATCTGCCTTTTGTCGCCGCTAGTCGGCGTTTATCTGTCACGCTTTGCTGCGACCTCCCTTCGGGAGAGCGATGAGATCTCTAGCCACGGCTAGATCTCATCTTTGCTTTGGATTGATCTTATTACTCAGTTATATGGTTTCGTTTGAGTTGATATACGAGTAGAACACTGTCTTGTTCCAGCCCCTCTACCACTACTCAATGCTCATGTTGAAGGAATTCTTCAGGAAAAGCTGCTTAAGACAACCTCAAGGAAGAAGAATCAATGTAGAAATGTCTCTCTCTCTCTCGTTCCAATATGAGTTGTAGTGCCTTTGGGTTACTGAATGTGATGTTTGTATGTTCTTTTTGTATCTTTCTTCCCAATTGTAGATGCCATATGGCTAACAAGTAATGAATCGATCCTTTTGCTAAAAAAAAGATCCATTAAGCCTCTTTTACATTAAAACCACCATTTTTATCCTTTTAATTCATGACAATATCATTATGTCCAATTAGCATCACATTAAAAACTCATAGTTCATTGTGGTGTAATTTACCTATGAACTCCATTTATTATTAATTCCACATTTTATCCATTAGAAAACCCTAATTTCCATATTAAAGGTATTTATTCACAATTAGGAACTTTTATACTCAAATTAGCATAGAATCATCATATCTTAGCTTTATTCATGATTTTGAATAATTAAAGCCATTAAGAGTCACGAAAAACTAACATTAGGGTTTCAAGGACCATTAAAGCATATTTATGCATATGAAACTCTAAATTAAACCAATTACGTGCAAAGTTCATCCTTTTTGTTCTTAATGTACCTTTTTACAATTAACATGTTAATATCAAATTTACTCATCCATAAAAACCCTACTAAATACATTAATCATATCAAAATAGGGATTCTTAATCATTAATACATTAAAGTTGATAACTTTCATAACTTTTCGAATTGCAAAAGTAATTAGTCTATAAATCAATTTTTAATGGATTCCTCACATTTTTCTGAGCAAAATTCATATATAATACCTTGCCATCTGAGTTACCAATTAATTTCTAGATTAATTTTAAGATTTGTAATACTTGAACCAATCGCGGTTTGACACGTCATCAGCGATTTCTTTCTTATTTGTTGGTTCGGATCAGGTGGAAAAATGCCCGTGCCCTCATTTCTTAAACATGTGATAAGGTGTAAAATGGTAAAATGACATGGAATCATCTTCTTCCTCACAGCGTCGATCTACGTATGTTGTGGGTGAGCCAACTGCGTGGCCTACCCCTCCTCCTCGGCCCTGAAGATGCAGAGGAGATCAGAGTGACTCCCCCAGGTTCCGACAAAGCCGACCAGGGCACTGCTCGCAGTCGAAGCAAGTTGGAGTCGATCACTCCAGCGGCTAGGGTTCCGTTGAATGTAGTGCTGCCGCTGCAACACCCTAGACACGCTGGCATATGCGGCTGCCATTTGTACTCTCCCAAACTCCTCCCCAGATCACAGTCTAACTCCAGGATGAGTTTTTGATGATGGTATACGGGAAAGAAGATGTGCCACTTCAGGGAATGTTGGTGCATGTTGTAACCATGGAGTGGTTGGATTCTCTCTATGGTCTATGGAGGATGAACGTCGTATCCTCCAATGAGGGATCCTAGGATCCTATTTATACGTGTTCTCGGGAACCCTAGAGGCTACCAAGGGTAGGGAAGGAAGGGGTTGAGCATGATGCCCACATTCTAGAAGAGGAAAACATAGTTTCCTTCCTCCTGTCCCTCACTGTTGAAACAATAGGGTATATGGATATAGAAGGGCTACACACCATTCCAAATCTATTTTCTCGATTTCATTTACCCAATAATTAAACATACATGTATATGCATAAACTTGCTAAAAAAACCCTTTTTTTACCATGAGTCTCCCTCTCTCTTAAATATATCCTTATTTATTAGTATTCCTTGGTTATTAAGGAATCTCTTTCATAAAGGGAAATCCAAAAATTACCTCTTTTATTCTCCTTGTGCTTGGCTTTTAATCCATTGAAACAAAATCTATTTTCTTAAAGAAAATAACATCTCTTTTTGATATTATCAAAAATTCATTAATGATGTATCACATTATCCTCTTATTTTGTTATTATTTGCCTTCTCTTTATTTTTCTCCATTTTGGCTCCTTGGACCCCAAGAAACTCTAATATTTCGAAATCCTTTTTAGTGGATACTTATTATCCTTCTAGATGCATCTATGTCTATTATTTCTCATTATCTTGTTTTTTTCTTTAAAATATCTCTTTTCAAGGATTTCTCTTTATCTTTCTTTTTATTTTCCTCATTGGCATTCCTTTTAACATTAGGAATCCTTTGGATACGAAAATCCACCAAGGAAAACTTAATCATACCTCTTTCCACTTATTTCCCATATTTTATCATTGTTTTCAATTTTCTTTCTTAATAAAGAAATATTTAATTGATCTTTTCTTTTCTTGTTGCATTATTTTTGCAACTTTGGACTCCTTGGGACCCAAGGAACCCAAGTGTCACAAAATCCAACTGTGGATAACATTCCTTCTCCTTCTAGAGGTTTCTACATCTTTCTTTTCTCCATTTTCTTATTTACTCATTTAATAATGGAGTTTCTTTTGTCTTTTCCTTGTTATTAGGCCCAATAGCCAATAAAGCCCACAAAACAACCAAAAAGGCTATTGTAAACAAAATCCATTTATTCAAAACACATTATATCATTATTTGTTCAAATATCTTTATTAGGAGAAATTACATTTCTCACCAAAAGAACCCAAAAACTGGGGTTGTAACAGGAGGATCCATTTATAAGTTGACTTTGAGGTGAGCCCCCCATCATCTTCATGTGGCCAGTCCCAAGCGTCTGGTCTTGCCAAGGGATCTGGTGGAGGAATGTGTTAGACATAATTATAAATGGTTGGGGACAAATATGTAACAATGAACTCATTGTCCCAGTTGCCGCAGTCCAGGACCATGGAGCTAGCTGTGAGGCCCTCGAGGCCAAGGACTACTTGACAAGTTGGATCGAGGTCGATGAGATGATAGCCTACGATCCACTTGTCTTGACAAACATTCACAGACTGACCATTAACTTATATTTATCTCTTTCATTTTCTCTCTTCTCCAAAATGTCAATAAAGCTCAAAAATAGGATAAAGAGATGATCATGTGACACTTTAATGAGTGAATAATGTATAACTCGAAATTGTGACTCAAGGATTTTATAATAGGAGACTTTTAAAATTATATTTCCTTTAAGTGTATTAATATTAAAATTAATAGCCAACATAGGAATTATGGACCATAATGTGTACAAACACGATATCTGATAGTATAGGAATGTTCTAGACCCTCCAATTAGTGTATGGTTCAAATTTGAGGTAATTTAACCCATGTTTGACCCTCCAAATCAAATTTGAAAGACTTGAATATGGTTTGACCTAGGTTTGAATATGATTTCATTTAATACAAATTATTCCTCCTAAAGTTTTTGTCCATTAACCTGTCACGTGTTACAGTTTTGAGTTCCTTTTTCACACGCCCATCCAACAGACCGAGTCCAATGACTTACGATCCAATGACTATCCACTCATCCCTAACCTCCGGTTCTTTCATGGGGCTATGCTTTTTCACAACAGTTTCTTTCCCAGTCTCTCTCTCCCTTGTCTCTGACTGGTTTCAAGAAATTCCTTCACCACCAGATCTGACTCTCCCAACCGATCAAAATGAGCATTAACTCACCCCCTCTCCCTCGTTGTATAAGAAACACCCAATTTGGGCTTCTTTCCTTCCTCATTATTCAATCCAAGAGATCACCACGAGCCTCACCTTGGCTATATAAGACATGTTCGAGCACCACCAGACTCAGAGAAACCCTCCTCCTTGGCTATATAATCAGCTTTGTGGGGTTCCTACCTCCTAGCAACCTCACCCACGACCATGATTAGGAGCTTGGTGCTCCAGTGTGCTCCAGAACTTGACGCTTGGTTCATTGGGTTTGGCAGGGCACAAGGATTCTTTCTATGCTTTCCATTTCATCAGGTCGATCACAACGCAGGAGCTCCCGATCACAGTTCCACCACTAGGCACACTGCTCACCCCATGGCTGAGGAGGAACAAGCTTGGCCATTAAATGACCATGTTGCCCTCCCCATTTTAATCAAACAATTAATGTCGCAAGGGTAATAAGGGTATTCTGGTTCCTATTTGCTTCTTTTTTGCGATTTTACTGTAAAATCAAAAAGACCAGTTTGCCCCTGCCTATTTGATTACATGTAACATGCGCCTAAGATCCTTTGGTCATTTGTCGACTTATTTAAATCTGATTAATCACCAATTTAAATGATGTCACACCTAATGTTTCCTGCTCCCTGATTGGTTTATATTATAATATTCACTATAAATCATAAGATGCTCAGAAAAATACACATAAATAGTCGTTGGAAAGGGTTTTTCAAGTAGAATTTAATTTTATGATTTTCAAGCTATAATTTGTCTTTCCATTACATATATTTATTATAAACCCTAATTGGAATTATGAAACCCTAATTATGTAATTATTTTGATCTAAATCAGTCTTGTTTCCCTAAGTTAATGATGTTGATAAATGAGCCTAACCCTAATGCATTCAACCCTAATTCACCTTAATTCAATCTAGGATCAATACAATGTATTTAATTATGATGTTCAATAAACATGTACAGGTGTATAGATCCTAATCAAGTTAAGGGGAGATTTGACCTAGATTTGACTCAAGGTTTAGGAAGACTATCTTAGGATCTACATTGCTCCAAGGTAAACAAGTCATGCTACTGAGCACTAGTATTTATGGTTGATTGTATATCAAATACAAGTAGGCATTATCATTGCAAGTTTAATGTTTTAATCACGATCACTCTATGTTATTGCTTGATGACTGCTATATGTTATGTCTTATGATTAAAATGTTCATTATGATTAAAGTTATGATTAAGGGCTCATGAAATTCATGTTAATGATCAAGAGGGAGCAATCCCATCATGTTAAGACATCATGTTAAGAGGGATAAATCCCATCATGTTAAGTTCAAGAATCATGAATATTTTAATGTTATTGTCATGTTAATGATCAAGTTAATTGGAATTGAAATAGTGATTATATGCTCCCAAATCATGGACTTCCAGGGGTAGTTAAGGGCTTTCTTAGCAATCAAGGTCTTTCCTAGAAATCATGTGCTCCTATTGGGGCATTATAGAGGGACTCATACAATTACTATTCAATTCTTCATGTTAATAATGATTCAAGAATGCTTATAATCAATTCATGTCAACTTTTTCTTACATGTCAAGTATACTTTATTTTTCTTATGTTATAATATTCCAGTACCATTTACTGATGTGTTGTTTTTCCCCCTTTGCATGGATGGGGACACGATGTCCCCATGAGTTGGAGCAAGTTAGGACTCAAGAGGAGCAAGTAAGGACTAGCATACCTACAAGAGCTAACTGGTGGGGTGCCATCTATACTAGGCGATCCAAATATATTTAGCTTTCTACATAGTTTCCATGTTTAGAATTGTTTAGACATGTTATAGCACTCAATTATAGTTTCCTATTCAAAAGAACAATGCACAAATCTCAATGGTGAATTATATGTTTATTTGATATGATTTCATAAATGTGACATCCTCCTAAAAGATGAAAGATTCCGCTGAGTTATGTTGAATATCATATGGAGGGGTGTTACACATCCACTTGGCAAGGTCACTTGTACCCCCATGGTCTAGTATACCCATCATATTCTAAATTCTCAAAATTCATTTCCTTCTTATGGTCTAAAACAAAATAATACATACAACCTACTTTACTCCTATAATTGAAACTAGAGAGACCTATTAGGACACCTAAGTTATCATTTATCTTATTTACACTATATAATTATTTCATAATATTCACTTTTAATTAATGATATTGATAACATTAGTTTTGATGCACATTTTATGGTCTCTTTATAAATAAAGTCATTTTATTAGTGTTTATATATCCGATTTCGTTCATTTATCCCCAAATTACTGATTACTTGGTTTTAACTAAGTTTTGTTGTAATTGGAAGGAATTCAGTAAAAAAACATCAAGATCAATTGCTTAACCATCAATACTCAAAATTTGTCTTTGAAGATCGATAGATTCCAACTAATCATCGACCCTCTAGATTGACATTTCAATCTTTTTCTTAAAGATCGATGGACAAACAGATCGAGATTCCACCCGTCGATCAGAATGAATGACAAATTTCAAGTTTATAGAAGACAATTTAATCGATGTACAAACTCATCAATCTCTAGTCGACAACCTAACTTGTCCATGTCCATGTCGATGGGTTCCCATCATTTTTAAACCATAAAAAACAATCATCGAACAATTACTTTGATAGGGCTTTCATGGATGTTTAGATTGATGGTTAATGTTTTGACCGTTATATTGATCACCTCTCCTGTCGACCTCATAAAGGTCTACGATTCTCAAGACTGATGAAGACTTGTCGATCAAACACTTCATCGACCATCAAGATTTATAGCATCGAGACTAAGAGTCACGCCACGTGGACTAATTGAAGCCCGACAAAGAATATGTCAAAATCCTATAAGCAGGATCCCAAGGCGTCACTTCAAACCATCTTAGATGTTTGATTCAACAAGCCAAAAGGCTTCCACCAAGTTCAAAACCCAAGTCTAGAACCATCAACCAGTCTAGTTTCATTAACCTAGCTGACCATTGATCTCTTTGCTTGGGGTTTCAATTCGCTTCCATTGATAGATTGACAAATCTTCTTGTACCAATTTTGGATTGTAGGGAAGAATAGAGCCATAGACCACTTGCCATCAATCTCTATAATAGATCAAACTGAAAGGTGTCACTTGATATACACTTCTATTGACTTCTCCCCTCTCTTTTCTTTCATGACTTACTCAAGTTGTAAAGTATTTCTTTTCTATTCCATGAGTGGTTGAACTCAATAACTTGAATTGGGAGTAGCCTCTAGGCCCTCCCAACCATATGAATTTTAATTCTTCTATTTATTGCTTATGTTCTTATTTTTTTTCTATACTCTTATTTTAATGTGCCACATGTTGATTAGCTACCTTCATGGGACAATTTATGTGGAATTATTCAAGAGAGTATTTTAATTAAGATATGGAGTATAGATTAGTAATAAGGCATGAGAATGAGGAGTTACTGTAATAGAAGTCATGTGGTTATTTTTTATTCTTTGGTTATCATCTGGAGTGGGAAGGACCTTAGGATAAAAATCTACCTAGATCTTGAGAGAAGGAAGAAGTGGATACCTTTTACGATTATTTGCAAAACATGTTAGGATTATATATAAATAGGAAGAGAATGTTTTACATGGTTGTGGTTGGTCTGATTAGTGAAACCCAATCCAACTTTCCCTTTTTGTCATTTCCCAATTATCTTTATTTCTTTTGATCTTTTATAAGATAGCTCTACTACTTAATTATATTAATTTGTTTCTTGGTCAGAACATCAAAACTCACTTCTATGATTTGACTAACATAAGCTATGACCTCCGGTTATTATTATGTTATTATCCTTGTCCCTATGTTTGACCTCACACAACTACAATAGACTTCGTATTCTATTGTGGATGTCTCTTATAGTCGGGTATAAATTTAAATTTTGATATATTTGACTGGACAATCGTGTTTACACTTTTGACCCACAAAAAGTGCAATCAACTTTTGGCATCGTTGTTGGTGATAAGGCATCAAATAAACTCAAAGAACTTATGATCTACTTAGCATTACACATTTCTTTTAAATTTGGCAACAAGTTTATTAGCACCTTTTTACATTTAACTATCTATCTACAAAACATTGTTTACATTTCTAGTCTTAGACTTTGATTCGCTCGATCTCCCTTTTCAGGTAGTGAACTATTTTTCCTTTTTCAACACTAGAGTTTCTTGCTGAATTTCCAGAGGTCTAACACCTTTTCGACAATCTAATGGCTGCTCCACCACTTGCTAGAGATGCCCCTGAAAATCATCCTTCCCTTTGTTCCTTAGAAACAACTTGTGCCAATGACAACAAAGAGACTATCATTATATCTCACATTCCTTTGGCAAACTTTGAGCTAAAGCCAACCTACCTCAACATCATTCAACATCAAACTTTTGTAGGAAATTTTGTTGAGAAGAATCCATACAATCACATAGATGCCTTCAAAAGTATTTGCAATACCCTTAAGATGAATAGGGTTCCTAAAGAAGTCATCTATATGAAAGAATTTTGTTTATCTCTAAGAGACACAATCCTTGCATGGTACTTATCTCAAAAAGGAATCACCTCTTGGCAACAATTATCTGAAGCTTTTGTGAACAAATTCTTTTGTATTGAGAAGGCCCTCAGATGAAGCACAAAATTACTAGTTTTAAGCAAAAACCCTCTAAGAAATTATACGAGGCATGGGATAGATTTTAAGAATATTTATGAGATTTCCCACATAATGGATATAATGAAGGTTTTTTAATAACCACATTTTCTGAAGGTCTTACCTCCTCATAAAGAACATCCCCAGTGCAGCGGCAAGAAGCAATTTCATGAAGCATGATGTCGAAACTACTAAGATGGTCATTAAAAATATTGCAACATCACAAGAAGGTAGGAATTTTGAAAGTAATATTGTCACTATATAATTTGCAATAGGTACATCTTCGGAGTCGAAGTTACTCGAAAGTTTAAATAACAAACTTATTAGAATGGCAACCAATGTCCCTAGCTTGAAGGAAGTCAACTCTAGATATCTTGCTGAGGCAATAATAAAGTGTGTTATTTCTAGCGAGGGTGTTCATGGAATGGATCATTTCATTAACACTCACAAGTCAAGAGATACTTAGATTATTCCCATAGAAAATGTATCTTACATAAACTATAAAAGACCTGACCACCCAAGATTTTCCTATGGGAATTCCTCAGATATAGAAAAATCTTTTTAGCTAAACCAATCCAAAGGTAGGGGACAAGCTATAGGTAGATGAACTCCACCTAGGTTTCAATAGAATATACCCTTGCAACAATAAGGTAATTTCAATGGACAACCAAGGGGGAGCTTGTTCCGAAAACACTAAAAAACCATAACCAAATTACATTCCCTCACTGGAAGAATTTGGAGAATGCATGGTGAGCAATAGGAACTTGATGAAAAGAATGCATGAATAGTTAGGGAATGTGAACACTCAAATTCCTGACCTACAACAACATAACATGATGACTAACCAACAACTAGCCTCCATTGCAACATCTATCAAAGGACCAAACATGCAGTTTCCTTCAAGCATCAAACTAAACCCGAAGAATGAAAGTTCCAGGTTGGAAACACTTTTATCAAAAACCACTTCATTTGTACCACAAACTATAGCGCCACCTATTGAAGAAAGAATAAAAAATATAGAAGTTCATATCATCAAAAAATCCCAAGGGATATTAAATATATTTTGTCCCACACACTATCTGAAACTCCCTCAAATACACCTTTTCCCAATTACTTCATTAAGGCTCAACTTGAGACAATATATACCAAGTTCTTGGATACCATCAAGAAAATACATTTGGACATTCCATTATTAGACATCATTGACGATATGCCCACTTATGCCAAGTTTCTAAAAGATCATATCATAAGAAAGAGAAAGAGAGGAGAGATAGAAATAGTGAGCTTAGAAAGAATGGTGTCAGCTTTTTTCCAATCCACTATGCCAACCAAATGATAGGACACTGGATCTTTCACCATCCTTTTTCTCATAGGAGACACTTCACCAAGATATGACCTAGTAGATATGGGGACTAGCATAAGCCTCATGCCACATAGCTTGGCTATTATATGGGTCTTACATATATTGTTCACTCAAATATGAGAATTCAATTGGCTGACAACTCCTTCACCAAGCTTGTTGGTGTGGAATAAGATGTCCCTATCCGGATCGACAGTTTCTTTATCCCTTGTGACACTGTCATAGTTAATATATTTGAAGATCTGATGTGTCTACTGATCTTTGGATAACATTTTCTCTCCACAGCTCATGCATTGATCGAAGTCACTGATGGGTGATCACCACAAGGGTTGGTAATGAATCCATCAATTTTAATGTGCTCGATCATATGAAAGGCCCTTCTCTAATGGAGAAAAGTTATTTTGCTGAATGCTATAGTCAGTGTTTACTGAAATACAAGAACAAAATGAGATCATAGACCCATTATTGCAAACACTGCTCAATCCAAATTTAGGGAATACTGATCCTAAAGTTGAAGAAATCTTAGCCTACTTAGAAGCCATTGAAGAAGAACACGCCCAAATACAAGGCTCCATTAAAACAACTAAGTATGTATCACTTCTACAAGAACCAAAGGATACCTCCGCACCAAGGCTTGTAATTGTGCTTAAACTCATTCCAGAGAGTTTGAAATACAAGTTCCTCAATGATGAATGGAGGAATATAGTAATAATTAAAGCCTATCTATATTCAAATCAACAACATCTCTTGGTTGAACATAAGGTTTGGAGAAAAGCCTTTGGATAGTGTATATATGATATAAACAGATATAGCCCTACTGTGTGCATGCATACAATCAACCTATAAGAAATTGCTAAACCTTGCGTGCAAGGTCAAGGAAAACAATATGCACTAGGTAATGTGCAAGGAAGTGATTAAGATATACGAAACTGAAATCATATATGTCATCGATGATAGTAAATGGGTTTTCCCAGTACATGTTGTGGCCAAGAAAGGAGGGATGGTAGTAGTGAAGGGTGAAGATGGCAAGGAACTATCCATTCACACAGTGACTGGTTGGCATATGTGCATTGGCTACATATTACTAAATGTTTAAGCCTACGAAGATCATTTCCCTCTTCCCTTTATTTACTAGGTTCTGGAAAGGCTCACACATCAGTCACATTTTTTTTATCTTGATGGGTACTCTAGTTTCTACCAAGTGCCCATTCATCTAGATGATCAAGAAAAGACCACTTTTACGTGCCTCTATGGAACACACACACACACCGATGTATGCCTTTTTTCTATGCAATGATTATGCTACCTTTCAAAGGTGTATGTCAGTCATATTTTCCAACTTTACTGAGGAGATCATGGAAGTCTTCATGAATGAATTTTCTATTTATGGGTCATAATCTTAAGACTTGCTGAGGAATTTATCTCTAGTCCTCCAAAGATGTGAAGAAAAATAGCTTATTATCAAGGAGAAATGACATTGTATGCTCCGAGAAGGGATCGTTCTTGGGCACAAAGTATCTGAAGTTTTCATCAAAGTTCACAAAAATAAAATCATAGTTATTTCCAAGCTTCCCCCTCCTTCATCGGTCTCCTCTGTCCAAAGTTTCTTGGGACATGTGAGATATTACCACCATTTTATCAAGGAGTTTTAAAAAATAGCTAAACCACTATCTCGCCTCCTTGTGACAGACACAGCCTTTATTTTTAATGAAGAATGTCTCAAAGATTTTCTTGCCTTGAAAGATGCCCTAACTTTTGCACTAATTATACAAGCTCCAAATTGGGATTTATCTTTTGAGCTCATATGTGATGCTAGTGATTGTATCGTTGGAGCAGTTCCAAGGAAAAAGAAGGATAAGAAACACCATGTGATATATTATGCAAAAAAACTATTGATGAGGCTCAAATCAATTACACTATAATAGAAAAAAGAAAATCTAGTGATCATTTATGCATTCGATAACTTCAGATCATATTATTTAAGTGGAAAAGTGAAAATCTACACTGACCGTGGAGCAATGAAATATTTAATGAAAAATAATGACACTAAGCCTTGACATCTTAGATAATCTCTTCAGTTGTAGGAGTTTGATCATGAAATCATTGATAAGAAAGGATCTGATAATGTGGTTGCCTACCACCTTTCCCATATATGTGTTGAAGAAGAAAACCCTCTCCCCATCAATGCATCTTTCCAAGATGAATCAATTATGGTCGTCTGTACAATGTATGATATAACACCATGGTATGCAAACTTATGAAATTATCTTGCATGCCAACAACTACCTGATATGACATATAATCAGAAGAATAAGTTCTTTTCAAATTTGTAAAATAACTATTGGGATGACCCAATTCTATCTAGAAAGTGTGCAGATAATATCAATTGTAGAGGTGTCACCCACGATGAAGGCTAATCTATACTGGAGAAGTGTAGGGAAATATGACATCAGAAACAAAAAATTTACTGCCATATTCCCATTAAACCAGCAGATCATGTCAATAACTATATAATGGAATGGATGTTTTCAAGGCTATACTTGGTCCTAGAGCAAGTCCAATGACAATCTCCTCATCATTGTAGTTGTGCAACTATCTTCTAGTTGCACTCAGATGATGTCTATAGTGGCTCCTGGTCTTCACCATGAATAGTAGGCTGACGTTGTCCTCCTAGTAGGAAAAGGATCCACACCTCTAGAGAAGTCCCCATGGAAAACCTAGAATTCCTATTTTTCTACCAAAATTTATGGGAAGGAGTTGTACCCCCCCCATTGGTGTACTAGTCACCAACTTTCTCTCCCACAATTGTTCTCCCTTGCTATCCCTTCCTTTATAGTGTAGGACTTGCTCATGTTCTCTCCGTTACCACAACTAGAGAAGACAAATAATTGTCAGAGGTGATTGATGTGTCTGAGAAAACCCAGTACCCCTCTATTTATAGGAGGGTTAGGGTCAGGGTTCCCAGTTTGTGTGGGAGTGGAAGGGATTGGAATATCTTGAAATTTTACAACCTTTAAATGGTGAAATGGTCGATTCACTAGGCAAACTGATCGGTTGGCATGCGAGATGATCAGTTCACCCAATGAATCAGTCATTTCTTCATGTTTCCCAATCACATGAATTGACAATTCTAATTCAGTTAATGCACAACATGACATCAGTTGTAATCCTTGATGCAATCAAATCGCACCACAGACTAGACATCTCACAACCATGAACCGATCAGTTCACAAAGTGAACCGTTTGGTTTTCTCCTCAAATCACTCAAAACTCAGCCAATTCATTACTCAATCAACCTGACACTCCAACCGATTGTTTCACCACATGAACCGATCAATGGAGAGTCATGTTAGTCAATTAATGTTTAAATCAAATACCTAAACACTTCAACAATCAATTTAAATATCATTCATGATCAAAACTCATGTTCTAGGTGTATCCTATCTATGTCACCGTATAGGCCCCATATTACATTGGTAGTAAACGTCCATAAATACTTTTGTCATCACAATTAAAGAGCGGTGCCTAGTTACACATCATTTCTACCCAGGTAAATGTAAATTTGGAGAACAACTTCAGCCTACAATATATGATTGAAGCTACAATGTTTGTATAGTTCCTTTGTCACTAATATCTAGATAGAACTCAACACATGGATCACTCATCCTCTTAAACATTCAATCTATGTTCCTTTTATAGAAAACTGTCTAAAATATATGTAAGCTCAATATCACATATTGAGTCACATGTGCACGACCATGCTTTTCTTAGTCTCACTAATCAAGTGGCCATGCTATCATAATCTTATAGGAGGGACAAATCCTATCTACATCGCTCACGATCATCCCCATGTGTTATAGTGCACCCGGTCATCACCTTTATGGCAACCCTTATTTAGGATCATAGTGGATGATGTCAAAGTATACCTAACAACATGTGATAAGTGTAGTGACTTCAAGTCTAAGAACCACAATCACCACCAAAACTATAAGAGATGATTCTGAATACCAATTATGGTCTCCATGTATTACTCTTATGGTGGGTCTGTCTAATACACTGTTCTCTAACAAGTATCTATGTGCTTGGTTTGATACCAGATATCATAATTGATGAGATTTTGTCATCAACGAACACACACTCTAGACTTATGTGTTGTTGTTGTCTATCATTCTTCAAAAATAACATTCGACTAGGGACATAATAAGAATATATGTATTCTTAACATCCATAACATCTCATTGTTCAAGTCACATACTTCAAGACATATGTCATTGAGTAATATCATTCTCTACACATTTATTATGTTACTAATTATCTCATAACTGAATAAAATATAATAAATTGGAAGCTTGCCTTTATTATTAATCAAATAATTTACAAGTTATGCCATTACAATCATCATATGATTGGTTCTATGGGCATACATACAACAGACTCCCACTTATACTTAGAGACAATCACCCATGATTCTTATTCCAAGTGATCCAACATGACCATCATGCTTCTGCTACGAAAGTGCTTTTGTCAAGGGGTCAACAACATTGTTCTCATTTGGTACTATGCAAATCTTCACATCTCCTCACTGTACAATCTATCCTATGAGATGGAATCACCTTTGTTTATGATTGGAATACTGATGTGATCTGGGTTTCTTAGCTTGTGCAATAGATCCATTGTTGTCATAACATAGCTCAATCACATTACTGATTCTTGTAACAACCTCAAATTTAGAGATGAACTTCTTGATCCAAACAACCTCCTTTGTTGCTTTCAATGCAACAGCATACTCGACCTCTGTTTTAGAATCAGAAATTGTTTCTTTCTTGGCACTTTTCCAACTCACAACTCGATTATCTAGGCAATACACAAATCCAAATTGTGATATGTAATCATCTTTTTTAGTTTGGAACCTTGCATCGGTGTAACCCTTTACCACCAACTCTTCCTCTCTGTCGTGTAGACAAGGAACTAATATTTAGTTCTTCTCAAGTACTTAAGGATGTTCATGATAGCTGTCCAATGAGCATCACCTGGATTTGATTGATATCTTCTCATCATTCTCAAGGCATATGAAACATCGGGACAAGTACACACCATTGCATACATGATTTATCCAATTGTTGATGCATACAAAGTCATGCTCATGTGTTCCTTTTCTTCACAAGAACCGGGACATTGAGCTTTAGAGATGGTAACTCGATGACACATAGACAAGTTTCGTCTCTTTGAGCTCTCCATGTTGAACCTTTTTAACACTTTGTCAATGTATGTGCTCTGACATAGTCTAAGAAGCCTTCTAGATATATCTCTATAGATCTTGATCCCCAAGATGTAGGATGATTCTCCCAAGTCCTTCATAAAAAAATGTATTTCCTAGCCATGTCATTACCTTTTATAAAGTAGGGATGTCCTTTCTCATCAATAGTATGCCATCCACATGCAATATGAGGAATTCAATAAGCTCCCACTAACCTTCTTGAACACACAAGGTTCATCTTCATTTTGAGTAAAGCCAAACTCTTTAACTATCTTGTCAAAATGAAGATTCCATTTCTGAGATGCTTGCTTCAGTTAGTAGATTGACCTTTGTATCTTACATACTTTATTTGCATCCTTTGAATTTATAAAACTCTCAGGTTGTGTCATGTACACATACTCGATAACATTCCCATTAAGGAATATGATATTAACATCCATATGCCAAATCACATAGTCATAATAAGTTGTAATAGAAAGCATGATCCTAATGGACTTAACCATGGCTACTGGAGAAAAAATTTCATCATAGTCAATACCTTGAACTTGTCTAAAACCTTTTGCAACCAATCTTCCCTTATAGTTTTGTATTGTACCATCCATGTCGGTCTTCTTCTTGAAGATCCACTTGCACCCTATGGATTTTACCGCTTCAGGTTGATCCACCAAGGTCCATACCTTGTTGGCATACATGGATTCCATCTCAAATCTCATGGCCTCAAGACATTTCTCAAACTATGGTCCCTTAGTATCTTCTAGATAGGTTGTTGAATCATCATCTATGACCAACTCACTACTTTCCTGAGTCACAAGATATCCAAATCTTTTAGGTTCAAGGCGTGTCCTACTAGATCTATGAGGTCCCAATATTACTTGAGGAATTTGAGATTCCACAAAACTTTGTGACTCTATTTGTTCCTCTTGTGCATCTATGGGTTCAATGTGTTGTTGTTGGTTTTGAAACTCTTGGAGTTCTACTTTCCTACCATTGATTCTTTGGAAATAAATTCATTTTCTAGGAATGCAACATCTCTGGAAACAAACAGTTTTCTGTCAGATAGGGGAAAAAGGTAATATCGTTTAGTCTCCTTATGATATCCAACAAAATAACATTTAACTGATTTAGGTCCAAGATTTTCAGGAAACATTTTCTTTACATAAGATTCACATCCCCAAATCTTCATAAAAGACACATTGGGTCGCTTCCCATACCATATCTCATATGGTGTCCTTTGAGCCGATTTAGATGGTACTCAGTTTAGTGTAAACATGGATGTTTCAAGAGGATAATCCCAGAAGGTAGTTGGAACTTTGACTAAACTCATCATTGATCGCACCATGTCTAGAAATGTGTGTTTCCTTCTTTCTGATACACCATTATGCTATGGTGTTCTAGGTGGAGTCCACTGTGATACGATACCACGGGCTTGCAGAAGGTCCTCAGACTCTTGGCTTAAGTATTTTCCACCTTGATCATAATGAAGTACCTTAATACTTTTGCCAAGTTGGTTTTGTACTTCATTCATAAACTCCTTGAACTTTCCAAGAATTTTTGACTTATGTTTCATCAAATAAACATAACCATACCTACTGAAGTCATCAATGAAGGTAATGAAGTGTTGATACCCACGTATAGAAGTTGTTCCAAAAGGGCAACATATATTAGTATGTATGAGTACTAATAAATCTCTAGCCCTCTCATTTTTATCAGTGAAAGGAGTCTAGGTCATCTTGCCCAAAAAACAAAATTCACACATCTCTGTTGACTTGAAAATAAAAGAGTCTAGATAACCATCTTTATCGAGTCTAGATATGTGATTCTCATTTATGTTTCATAGAGGACAATGCTAATGATATGTTTTGATTAAGTTGTCAAGTTTTAGTCTTTTATTATTTATGTTATAAACATCTATCCTTAGACCTGTCAAATAAAAATGATAAGGCATTAAAGCATTTCCATAAAAGATGCCTCTTCTGAAATAGAACATCGACCATTCTTAATATGAAATTTATATGCATCCTTATCCATACAAGATACAGAAATGATGTTTCTATTTATGCCACGTACATAATAGTAGTTTAGTAACTCTATTACAAGCCCTGTGGTCAGAGATAAACTATAGGTTCTAACTGTAATGGCAACAACTCATGCTCCATTTGTGACTCACAATTCAACCTTGCCCTTTCTCAAAGTCCTACTTCTTTTCAGATCCTGCATATTCAAGCATATGTGAAATCCACATCTGGAGTCTAGTACCCAAGATGAAGAAGTAGATAGGTTTATCTCAATAATGTATATACATGATGTGGAGATAACCATCCCCATCTCCTTCTTAATGAATGCCTTCAAGTACAAAGGATAGGCTCCTCTTGCACTTTTCTTTCTCCTTGTCTTGAGTGTTGTACATCTAGATTTGAGCTTAGCCTCATAACTCTTCATGGCCTTGCTTTTATCCTTGGACTCATTTCTGTTGATCACCATTATGGATTTTTCCTTCTTCATTCTTGTTTTGACATTTGTCATCATGCCAAGCAAATCTGACAGTGGTCTTGCCATATTATTCAAGTGATAGCACTCAATAAAATGGCTATATGATTCAGTAAATGATTGTAGAATCATATCAGTGACCAATTCTTGACTCAAAGAGAACATCAATTTTTCAAGATGTTCCACATGTCCAATCATATCGGGCACTTGGGTCTCTGATGAGTCTTCCTTTGTCATCTTACATTCAAAGAGCACCTTTATGATATTGTACCTTTCTTTCTTTGTGTTCTTATGGTTCAAGTTCATAAGATGTGCTACCATCTCAAGTATTGACATTCCCTCACGCTTCTCATGCAACTCATAGTCCATCAATCTTAGCATAACATGTGTTATATCAAGGAATTGTTGGCATGCTTCCAATAAGCATCCACCTCATCCCTAGGTGCATCAGGAGTAGGTATTTCTAGCATTGGTGTTTCTAAGACATAGAGCTTGCACTCGTCATTGAGAACCCTTATCAAAGTATAATGCCTATCGTGGAAATGTTTCCCATTAAGTTTGTCCTTCCTAAGGACCAATCGCGATGATGATTTGATTGCCATTTGATTCTATAAGAGAAAATATTTACATTTGTCAAAAACTCCTTTTGATTTGATTTGATTTAAAATTGATAATATTTAATTAGGCCTTTAATTAGTTATCACTCCCTCTATTTTGTTCAAATTGATAGCCTCACATATCAATTTGGAAGATTACAACTTACAAACTTCTAGTAAGCCATGATCCAAACTATTTCAACTATTACCCGACCAACGTCAATGTTTGTAGTTAATTATTAAGGTAGACAACGTTTGCCAATTGAATCATATGTAATTCTTGGATAGATGGTATGCAAAACTCTTTACCATAGTCATCTACAAGCCTATGGTGCTTAATCTCATGAAGGAGACATAGTTAAATCTGACCCAAAAGACAACACGATAGTAATGCACCCATCTTGGTAGGCCCACATTATTACCATCACACTTCCATGAGATAGATAGTGCACCACCCTTGGGGTGCCCATGCTTAGTCAATCAAGATTTTCATGTGCTGCTGCTAATGGAATGCATCTAAGACTTAATATTTAATTAAGGGAGTTTGTATTTATAAATAAATATACTTTATCCAATCACCACATATATAGTATGTATAATATACATGCAATATTCCACAAATAAAAACATGCAACAAGAAAGTGATGGTTATGGCCATTCTAATGTAATTCCTTGGAGAGATAGGGAATTATTACAACCTAGGGTCTACATCTCATGCATAAACCTATTTTGATGAAGATCCATGCTTGTCAATCTAGGTTGATCGGTTCAACCCTTGAACTGATTGGCTCACCTTCTGGACTGTCAATTGGTCATCTCCTTGGTTGTTAAGACTCTGGTCCACCATCTATTGGGTACTCCATTGGATCGGCTGGGCCTCCAATTGATCAGTCCTCCTTGGTCATCCATCTTGTCGGCTCGTCTTCTTCATAGTAATAAGAATTTAAACTATCTTAATATTACATGATAATAGAGAAACCTCGAGTTACATTAAAGGAGAGAAAAATGGGAGAGAATAATACCTTCACAATTAAAAGATAAGGTAGAGGCTTGATATGCAAACCAAGATATAATAGGATGAAACACACAACCACCATGCATAGATAATAGGGTTATTGGCCATAACCAAGCTACACATCTACTATCAAAACCATATTTTAGGACAACGTTTATATATATATATATATTATATATATATATGTATGTATATATATATATTGTATATATATTATTTTAGGATTATATGTGGTATGTGATAGGATATTAATATTCACATCATATGCAATAAATAAATGATAAAATCAAAAATGTGATCATATCAATATCCTAAAATATAGTAGATTGACATGGCTCTGATACCATTGTAGGGAAATATGGCATCAGATAGGTAGTGGAAACAAAAACTTTACTACCATATTCCCATTAATCCAGTGGATCGCGTCAATAACTATATAATGGAAAGGATGATTTCAAGGATATACTTGGTCCTGGAGTAAGTCCAACGACAATCTCCTTGTCATTGTAGTTGTGTAGTTGTCTTCTACTTGCACTCAAGCGGCTTCTGTGGAAGCTCTTGGTCTTCACCACAGACAATAGGAAGATGGTTTCCTCCTAGAAGAAAAAGGATCCACACCTCTAGAGAAGTCCACAAGGACAACCTAGAACTCCGATTGTTCTACCAAAACTGACAAGCAGGAGCCACAACTCTACATCTTCCAACAAAATTAATTTTGTCATGTGCCTCACCAACAACTTAAGGAGACTTCTTAAAAATCTTTGAGTTGTCATATTCCCCTTCGATCTCCCTACAATAGGAACATCATTTGGTACCCAAACTCAACAAATTTTCTTTTTGCCAACTCGGCACACTTTCATAGTAACCTGAAAGTTTATTATCTTTCAATATGGTGTATTGGGAGAGCATAAAACCCATGCTTACAAAGTTAGAAGAGTGTTTGGCACACTATGACAGGTAGTTTGATTGTCTAGAATATGTAATTCTAAGCATGTTGTAGGAAGTGGAAGGTGAGGGAAAGGGGGACACATGCAACGTGTGTGTATCAACAAGGAAAGAAAGAGTGGAATACGGGGAGTGAACATGTTGGAGTATGCAAAGAGAGAGGTGGATGGTCGAAAAAGTTCATGATGCTCATCGATGTACCACCTCCCACAATTGTATCCATCTAGTAGGACATTTCTCCATGACCTCTAGGTTCTATAAGATATGGAGAAGCTTCCTACCGATAGAAATCAGTCTGGACTAATTGGACCGAATAACATATACAATGTCTGATATATATTAATGAAATCAAATATCTATGACGGATTGTGGGGATGTATTATGTGTTATTAATGTCTCTAGTTGTACTAGTAACGTTCCTAATATTTTGATGATAGTTTACTCTCTCAAGTTGTAAGAATGTAATTGTGTAACTTGGTTTGTATTAAGAAAATCAAATGGACTATTAGTGATTTAATAATTATATGTACTAGTCACCAACTTTCTCTCCCACAATTGTTCTCCCTTGTTATCCCTCCCTTTATCGGGTAGGACTTGTTCAAGTTCTCTCGGTTACCACAACTAGAGAAGACAAATAATTTTCAGAGGCAATTGACGTGTCTGAATCCCCCATACCCCTCTATTTATATGAGGGTTAGGGTCAGGGTTCCCAGTTCGTGTGGAAATTGGAAGGGACTAGAATCTCATGAATTTTTGCAACATGTGAATGACAAAACTGTCCATTTGTTGGGTGAACCAATCGATTGGCATGCGAGTCGATTTGTTCACCTAGTGAACTAATTGTTTTGCCATGTTTCTCAATCACATATGAATTGACAATTCTAATCCAATTAATACACGACATGACATCAATACTAATCCTTTATGTAATCAAATTGCACCATGAACCAGGCATCTCACAACCATGAACTGATCAGTTTCACTAACTGATCCATTTAATTTTCTCCCTGACTGATTCAGAACTCATCCAGTTCAGTACTTAATCAACCTGACACTCCAACCGGTCATTTCACCACATGAACTGATTAGTTGGGAGTCCATTTAGTCAATTTATGTTTAAGTCAAATACCTAAACACTTTAGTAATCAATTTAATTATAATTCTTGATCAAGACTTTTCTTCTATGTGTATCCTATGTGTGTGACCCTTTAGGTCCCATATTATGATGGCAGCAAATGCCCATAACTACTTATGTCATCACAAGCAAAGAGCAGTGCCCAGTCACCACATCATTGATACCCAAGTAAATGGAAAGTTGGAGAACAACTTCAACCTAAAATATGTGATTGGTGTTGCAGTGTTTGTATAGTTCCTTTGTCACGATATCCTGATTGAAATCAAGGCATGGAGCAGTCATCCTCTTCAACATTCAATATGTAAGCTCAATATCACATATTGACTCACATGTGGATGGTCATGCTTTTTCTAGTCTTTCTAATCAAGTGGACATGATATCATACTCCTATAGGAGGGACAAATCCCGTGTACATCACTCACAGTCATCCCCATGTGTCGCAGTGCATCCGATCATCACCTTTATGGAAACCCTTATTCAGGATCATGGTGGATGATGCCCAAGTATCCAAACGACATGTGATGAGTGTAGTGACTTCAAGTCTAAGAACTACAATCCCCATTAACACTATAAGTGACGATTCTGATTACCAATTATGGTCTCCATGTATCACTCTTATGGTGAGTCTGTCTGATACACTGTTCTCTAACAAGTATCTATGTGCTTGGTTTGATATCACATATCATGATTGTTGGGATTCTATCATCAACCAAGACACACTCTAGTCTTATGTGTTATTGTTTTCTATCATCCTTCCACAATAACATCTGACTAGGACATAACAAGAATGTATGTACTCTTAACATCTGTATGATCTCATTGTTTAATTCAAATACTTGAAGACATATGTCATTGAGTAATATCATTCTCTAGATATTTATTATTTTACTTCATTATCTCATAACTGAATAACATATAATACATTGGAAGTTTTCCTTTATTATTAATCAAATTATTTACAAGGTATGCCATTACAATCATCATATGATTGGCTCTCTGGGCATACATACCAACAATAAGTGCATTCCACTCCTTATGGTGGTCATTTGGGTGCTGAAAAGACGACATTAAAGATACTAAACTTTGGGTTCTATTGTCCAATTAAATTCAAGGATTCTCATGCCAATGTTACACAATGTGATGCATACCAATGAACTGGGAACATTGGCAAGAGGAATGACATACCTTTAGCAAAATGGATTGAAGTTGACATTTTCGACATTTTGGGTATATAATTTGTGGGACCTTTTCGTCCCTATTTTGGAAATAAATACATGCTGGTGACAGTTGATTACGTTTTCAAATGGGTGGAGGCTATACCATCACCCACATGTGACTCAAAGACTGTAATGTGCCTTTTCACAAAAATAATCTTCCCAAGGTTTGGCATTCCTAGGACGGTCATAAGAGATGGAGGTGCACATTTTATAGGAAAATAGTTTGAAGTACTTTTGAAGTGATATGAGGTTAAACATAAAATCTCTACTCCATACCATCCTCAGATGGTAAGTCGGATTGAAGTTTCTAACAACCAGATCAAACAAATTCTTGATAAAACTATGGGAAAATAAAACAAAATGACTGGTCCTATAAACTTGATGATGCCCTTTGTTCTTATTGAACTGCTTATAAAAATCCAATCAGAACCACCCCTTATCGCCTCATATATGACAAATCTTGCCATCTTCCTATGGAGTTGGAACATAAAACCTTTTGGGAAATCAAAAATCTCAACATGGATGTTGATCTTGCAAAGGATAAAAAGGTTTCTTGAACTACAAGTACTAGAGAACTTCGTCTGCATGCTTATGAAAATACCAATATTTATAAAGAACACACCAAAATTTGGCAAGATTCTCACATCAAATGCAAAGACATTTCTGAGGGAGACAAAGTTATTTTATTCAATTGTGCTCTCTGACTTTTTCCTGGGAAGCTACACTCTCTATAGTCTGGCCCCTTTACTACCATCACCATCCATTCCTCTAGAATGATGGATATTAACAACAATAAATCCAACACCTTTTTTGTCAAAAGACATTTCCCAATCTCTTACTATGAAGAAGATGTTTTCACCAAGAAGGAAGATATGGAGTTGTTCAACTCTATAGTGACTGAATAAATACATCTCAGGAGTCAAGCTACATAACTATAAACATATCACTAATTGGGAGGCAACCCAAGCATCTATCTTTTGTTTCTTCTTATTTCCTACTTCTTCATTTTTGTTTTCTTAGTTAAACTTCCCATATAAAATGTTTCATCACTCTAATTTATAGTTACTTCTCAAATGATTATTGTTTGATTATTCCTTCACAAGAATCCATTGACCTAAATTCTAACATGCTCATATCGATTTCAATAAATTTCTTGCCCATTGACCAACTAGATATTGACATGTGCATTAATGGTTTGATCCATTGACCTGAGGTTGTTGACATTTTCAATGCTCTGCATGGTGTCGACAATTTTCTCAACCTTAAGTCATTGATATTCGACTATATACCTCAACATCGATGATTCTCCTCGATGGTTTTGGATCTTAGACTCGTCGACCTGAATAAATTTACCACCTCTCAATCCTCACCTATAAATAAGAAGACCCACAATTAATTATTTTCACCACACCTTGTCTGTAATGAAGACCTGATCTTTCCTTCGTGTCCATCAACTATCTTCCCCAACGACGCCTATCGACCATCTGATCGATATCTTTATGCGCTAGTTGACAACTTTGCAACCAAAACACACATCGACAGGTAACCTCACCTCATCGACTGAACCCTATCGATGACCCTATCAACCTCTTCTTCTCTAAACCCTATTGAGATGTTTTCTCTATCGACCTAACACATTGATGGTTTCTTTTCTTTACTTTTCTATCGACATATCCTCTCATCAACTGTTTGGTCCATTGATTGATTATTTTCTTTCAAAGGTCAATGATCCCATCGACCGCATTGGTCGACGCCTGATTAGTTGGTCGCAATTCCTTTTTCCTCATCTTTATTTTCAAATTATACTAATTTGTTCATTGAAACTTTCATGATGCAACAATGGCCCACAAGGAAAATGCAATAAGCACTGCTGACCTTGCACCCTAGCAAGCAAGGTGAGAAGAGTCTATGACTTGAAACATCCGCTTTTGAGAGTAGCAAGAGGGTGTGCATATATGAGTCTGACATGGATGCCCCTCAAACCAATCCAATTGAAGTCCCATACTTTGGGACTTTCTGGCCTCACGACAAGGAACACTTAGAGGCTTTTTAGAAATGAAGCAACTCACTTACAAGCCCACCCACTTTGCCTATAAGTCCACTCTCAAGGAAACTGAAATCTAGGCATGGGTGTCTGCACTATTTACACAATCCAACCTAGATCACCTATGCCTGGCTCATCCTAGGGAATCTGTGGAAGAGAATATGGAGTTCATGTATTCCATTTAGGAGGTCTCCATCAAATGAGATAATTATCCTACAAGTGGACATCTATAGCTGAAATTCTACATCAACAACATAGATCATGTCCTTACTGAGTTGATACTGAATAAAATCTTTTGGTCATTAGATGAAGAGGCCACCAAGGCTTGCACATGGATTCTAGAAAATGATGATTCTTGTTTTAATGCTTCTACCTACTGGGATATATAGACATGCAAGCATCAGTATAAATCTAGGGCTTCTAAGGCTTCTATTGTGTACTCTGGGCTATGGCAAATCTTGCACAAAATAGTTTCCAACATCATATTCGCAAAATCTAAGACAAGCAATATCTATCATGAAGAACTCTACATTCTCTCTCTTATAATGGATGGAAGACCTGTCAATATTGACTGTCTACTGATCGATCAATGGTTATTCATTTCTCCTTTTTCGTAGAAAGAGTATTGCATGGGTGGTCAAATCAACATCATCTATCAAGCCTATGGACATGGGGTTTCTCCCAAAAGCTTCAAGGAGATGCATGGTGACAATTTGACCACCATAAAGTACTTGACATCCTCTAGCATCATTGTTCTCTACGCCGACAAAAGCCATTATGGCTTCATGAGGACAAATGTCTATGTCTCTCTGCCAAGTTAGCTAACTATGGTAAGGAAACCTTTGTCTTTATAGAGGCAGAAGTCATACTATTGGTCACCAAGTTTCAGGCGTCTATTGTTGAATCTTCACACCAACATGTTGTATCATCTTTCAAGGTTCACCCAATACCCAATGTAACCAAAGTTCCCAAAAATCCTTTGCCAAAAATTCAAGAGGAAAGGGAGCACGAGGAAGTCCTTGAAGATGACTTTGAGATTTTACCATCACCATCAGGACAAGCCTAGCCTTGTAGTTCTCCAATAGTTTCAATGGATCATCCAAAGTCTTCTACAAAGTAACCAACTCAGTCAACACGATGAGATCCCACCGCATCCCAACTATTCCAACATCTACTGCCTCAACAAGCAAAGCACCATCTGCACCTCATCATGAAGTACATGATGCTCTTAATAGTCCACCTCGATGTTGCCACTAGGCCACCTCACCTTCTACTTCTCACATGCCCCTCATTCTGAGTGCCATTCTTCACCTTCCTTAGAAATGGAATACCCTGAGACTTTGGATGGTGCTTTTGGTCATGAAATCAATTCAATATGTACAGTAACTACTGAACACATGATTTCTATTATTAAACTAACAAAATATGTGCAATATGTGTCAAAATAGGTTAATACCCTCCAATAATAGTTGGGAGATCTGGACTGTCTTACTCTACAAGTATCTACACTCGAGCATAAGTTCAACACATTGGATCATCTTTGTCGACTACCGAATGAAATCCTAGCTGTCCAACATCAAATATTGAATCATTGGAAGGCTAAAGAACATGAACAACAACACAAAATGGAGCAACATGTGCTTTATCATCAACAACGTCATGAGTTCGAAGCTCATTCTATTGATGCAGGCTCTTCCCCATCATCTTGTTCTTCTCACGGCAATTCATATGTTCCAAACATAGCAAGTGTGGAAGTTTGCCACCATTCTCTAGAGCATTCATCTAGGTCCTTTAATGAATTTGTATCACATGTTTCAGAGACACCCTTTTTGAAGAATGACTTAAATAAATCGCTATCAACTGCCATTCCTTCCTTCATCAATTAGCTGCAGCCATCACCTTTTCTTCCAGGTGGAATCCCTTTCCCACTCACAGAGCTCAATGTTAGTCCATCTGAGGACATCCATGCCGACCCATCTGAAAAGGAATTCCCTCTCACTTAGAGATCACATTCGTATTTTTTCAAAGATAATCTGATGAGGAAGTTGCATGGGGTGCTTCTTGGTGATGACAACCCTATTTTGTCTCTTCGTAGTTATCATACCCCTGAGGAAGATACTTATTTAGGATTATATGCCACTCATTTGGACCTACAAGATGATGGTGACAGTCCTTATGATGATGAACATGCTTCTTCTAAAGAAGATAATGGTGTGATCTATCCACCATTCTTTCAGTAGACATTCCAAGACTACAAAACTCAGTTTTTCCTTAACCACCCCTACCACTACCACCACAACCTGCTTAGATGAGCAGGCTCGACTCTGCTTGTTTGAACAAGATGTATGTCTGGGACTAGGGATGGAAAATGGGTAGGTATGAGCAACCCATACCCATACCCACTATACCCATTTGAATTTTGTCCCAACACATACCCGCCCCATTTGAAGAAAATATATAATAGGTAATACCCATACCCACCCCAATGGGTTATGGGGACCCATTATACCATTATTGACCAACTCCGTGAACTAGATGCTCAATGTGAATTTGCAAAATAATATTTCAAGCATATAATTTAAATCTACAGATAATTTCTAATATATGATTTGCAACTCAAATGTGCAACTTTGAACTCATTCCACAATCCAAGTAGACAATATGCAATATTCATCAATTTTATTCCAATACATGTTTACACAATTATATTACACATGACGCAACAACCTTGAACTAACAAAACAATAAAGTGTTTATTGGCATAAATGAAACAACTGCAAACTGCTTTATGCAGACAAAAAAGCAAACATCTTGCATGCAACCAATATTATGGATCAACAACTTTTCCTTCCTCCATTCCATATTTATGGTACCACATAACTACTTTTTGTCTTGTTGGAATCTGGACACTTGCCACCATCCGTCGACCTTTCATTAGGTTCATCCAGTATGAATTAGACAAAAGATGCAGGAACCAAGTATGATACTCTTCATCTTGGATTCCACCATGCCAATCTTCAAAGCACTGATGCTTGAAGTTATTTCATTTGATTAGGACAAAGAACAAAAAAATCTCGAGTAAGCAGAAAATTCCTTCACCAAGCTCCCTAGAAACTGCATTCCACGCTAATACTAGTTGTTGTATCCTCGGCGTACTGCTTTGTAGGATCCCCACTATCACTGTGGTGGTGGCTGCAATGTCCTAATCTTGTGGTGAGATTGAGAACGCTGAGACCAGATGATTGGATTAGAATTGCTGGTCGAGGTTGGTGAGATGGCCAGATCAAAGCGTTCATTTTCCAGATTTTAGTAACTCACAAAGAGAGAATCTTCGTTACATTCTAGGGATTGAATTAGCGGTCTTGAGCCATCATATTTTGAAGTGTGGCTTCAAGCCATCGGCTTCTGAAGCAATGATTCAGGCCGAGCACCGAGAAGTTCGTCGGCTGTAGGAGGATGCGACAGCTAGAGCAGGCAAAGGCCGCTGACCAGAATCCTTTGTAAGCTTATCCAACAGGGTGGCAGGGATGGTGCTATAGCTGAGAGATGGCAATCTAGGGGAATTGAGAGTGAGGAGCTCTTGATGGAACCGGAGATAGGAGAGAAGCCACTAATTTGTTGTAGATCTAGAATGGAAGGGGGTGAGGGGAGTGATGACTGACGGAGTAGGGGGTTGGGGGGTGGCGAGATAGAGAGTAGGTTTTTGTGGCCTCGTGGGTGTTAGTGGCTTCTAGTGGGCCTCCAGTTAGAAAATTGGTACAACATTTCGATCCCCATTAAGACCCAATTTGTAATTAAGACCCATAAAACCCAGTATAATTGAGTCTAAGCACATTCGGGTCATGTGGGTATGGGCCTTATGGGGATTTTTGCCATCCCTATCTGGGACATCTTTGTCTTACAAGATGTTTTGGGTGATCGCCGTGATAGAAGTCAGATAATTTATAATAATGGGTCTACATCATTTTCTAGGGAAGATTTATGGGACATTTTTTGCATCCCTATGAAAGTTACACAACAAGCATTCACAGTTTTGGCATCTACAGTCCTATAGGATGCCATGCTCAATGATAAGGAGTGGCCTTATTTCAATGCAACACCCTCCCTTGCCGAATATCTATTTAAAAGTTGTATGGACACTCCTGTTGTAATGACACTTCTTGACAAACTAAAGCTACAATGCACAAGAGTCATCCTCTTACCTTTTCTCTCATAAGTCTATGGCTTTTATGTGTACCTGATCTGATTATGTGCCAGATTACTATGTTCAATCCTTGTGTGGCCGATCTTCATAATATGAACATGCGCTTTCGAGATGGTGCTGCAAAGAAACTTCCTCACATTCTTATTCAGCTTTAGCCGGTCATAAGCCAAGTCCCTTATTAATGTCCTAACTATATCAATTATGTGATTGAGTCGCTTGTTCACCAACAAAGTTAGCAAAAGGGTGATAGTGATTTTATTGTTATTTGTGTCATGGAAGCACTCAATCGCCAAATTTTTGTCACCAATCTAGATCCCACCATATCCTCTTCTCTTTATGGACGATATGCCATGGAAGTTTCCCATGATCGTCATTTCTTTTAGGACCTAGAGCTTCCTAATAATTTGTGGGATGTTTACATTTTAATTCCACAGCCCCCAAAAGAACCCTTCATGTGACGATCCCAATTCCTATATACTTTCCATAATGACATTCCCCGAATATGTGTGTGCTCCAATCTAGATCCCACTGCATCCTCTTCTCTTCATGGACAATATGCCATGGAAGTTTCCCATGATCATCATTTCTTTCAGGACCTAGAGCTTCCTGATAATTTGTTGGATGTTTACCTTTTAATTCCACACCCCCCAAAGGAACTGTTCCTGTGACGACCCCAAATCCTGTATACTTTCCATAATGGCATTCCCCGGATATGCGTGCACTGATATCTATGAGATGTCAAAAGGGAAAATATAAGGGATTGTGATAGTCAATTAACTTATAATAAGAAGTCAGATCATTGTTCACGACATCATTAATTAGCCAAAAACCAACATTCATAAAGATGAAAGTCATAGTACATTATTCAGCAGAAGGAATGACTACTTCTATGGAAAGAAAATACATAGGAAAATAAGTAATCCTATACATCATCTAGAGAAAAGGAAAACTATCTAACATAAATAAAAATAAGAATAATCAATCTAGCTAGCTATCCTCTATGAACATTTATTTAATTTCTTCTGGTACTCTGAGATGCATTTAATTGTTCCTTGAACCTAGAAAATACAAGAAACAAAATCATCAACACAAGGTTGGTACGTGGTTAAAGAATACAATACTATGCTGGCATATTTCAAAATACTTGAAGAAAGAAGAAAAAAGGAAAACCATTATCATGACATATATGTAATCATTAGGATATAGGCTAATATTTTTAAAAGAGAGTTACAAATCAGACTATGAAAATGCTTCCATTCGATTCCTCATGATTTTCTGATAATTTTGATATATAATTTTGTTATTATTCGATGTTCCTATCATCTATTATCATTTTTCTAAGATTAAAGGGTTTTGTATTAAATAAATGGAGGAAGAGGATGTGGATGATTTGGATTGGTCCAAGTTAGATATAGGTGGTGAGAGTCCTCTTCCCTTTCTTTACTGACCCGTGAATCCCTTGCGGAGTTGGGGTTCGACGATTGGCCCTCTTAGGCTGACCTACTCCATTTGGGCATCTCCTCCTTAGATCCTTCTCCTTCTTCGTTGTTGCTGTCTTGAGCAACCTGATTGATCTTCGGAGAGGTCCCTACCCATAAGGAGTGATCAGAGCTAATGTTCACACATCATAGTCACATAAAATCTCATTCACCCTATTGTGAGTCTAGAGTAGTTCTTGAGTTAGGTATATAAAGGGTGGAGGTGACTAGGATAGCATCTACCATGGGTATGGATAAAGTCTCCGAGCCACTTAGATTGGCAATCATGAGGCTACATATGTGGAAGTATAAGTCTACTTGGATGATACCTTAAGTGTCCCCTACTTCTTGGGCATACCTTAATTAAGGATCCTTTTCATCTATAGATATTCCCTCTCACCTCTTCTATAGAAAAATCCTACCCTCATCATTATTTTATAAATATTTCCCTCTCATCTCTATGATATAAGGTAAGGACAAGAGTCACTCTATTTATAAGTACTAATGACCAGCTGATAAGGATTTTAGAGTATCCTCCACAAATCTTAACATTAAGATCATGAATAAATAATAAAGAAGGATAATGAAGTACATTATAAAAATAATCTATTTAATGTATTTCCCTAAATTTTCAGGATGCCTCCAAAAACCTAAAACTCCAAGGCCTCAGAAGAATCATCCTCTAAGAAGAGGAAAGAATCCGAGTCTCTTGAAGAACGTGACTATGAGAAAATGGCCAGTGATAGGTGGAAAGAACAAAATAAAGTCCTCCTAGACTTCATGGAGACAATTTCCCAAAAAGGAACCCTTGAACCCGCTCATCTAGGAAGAAGGAAGTAACCATATTAAACTTCATCAAACTTAACCCTGACCCCTTTTGGGGGAAGACCAACCTGGGGTGATGGATAAGGCTGAAGCCTAGACCCTGTCTGTGGAAAATGCCTTTCGTACCCTAGAAGTAGCCAATGAAAATAAGGTCAAATTTTCCACCCATCTACTTAAGCGAATGGAAAACATCTGGTGGGAAAATTATGGTGGGAATAGGGGAGAAGAATTGGACAACATGGAATGGGAAGCCTTCAAAACCCTCTTCACTAAACTTTTTATGCATATAGCTGAGAGGAAGAGGAAGGATAGGATGTACACTGAGCTTAAGTAGGACATTCTCTTGGTGGTTGTCTATACTTGGATGTTTATTCTGCTGGAGAGATGCATCCATTAGGATAGAAGATCGCCTCGTAGAGAACTATGTTGATTGTATAGCTACCCACCTGAAAACCCTAGTCATCACCTCCCATCCTAGAAGTAGTAGATGAATCCCTATATATGGCCCTTAAGTAGAAAAGGGAACAAAGTTTTCATAAGCCATCACAAATGAGATACCTAGGGTTAACCACCATTGAGTAGGATAAGTCTAGGAAGTTTCACCTTGGCCAAAACAAAGGATCAGGTAAAGGAGGAGGTTTAGGTAAAGGAGGACAGTGGAATAACCATAATCAACTGAAGACCTATCGCAATAGATGTAAGACATGTGGATCAGGACATGAAGGACCTTGTCGTCATCCTAAGCCTGTCTACTACAACTACAAAAAGGAGGGCCATTTCGTCACCAAGTGCCCTACTTTGTCTATCCTTAGTAACCCTTTAGCAGGTGCTCCACCCCCTCAGGGACACCGCAATGCCAGAGTATTCATAGTGACCATAGAGGAAGCCAAGGCAAATCCCAACCAGCTTATTGAAGGTAACCTAAATTCTTTTCATATATCTAACATCTTGCTCAATGCCTCTAAATTATTCATGATATAATTATCTTGTATAGGCATTGTATTCTTGAATGATCACCATGTTAAAGATTTGTTCGATTTTGGATCAACAAACACATTCATTTCTCAAAATTTGGCATCTATGTTACATCTGCATATAAGGGACTTGGGATATATATTATTGATGTGTCGACTCCTAGTGTCGCAATACTTACTACATTACAAAAAATTAATATCCTACCTCGAAAATTTTAAAATCATGATATTCCCTTTGAATTCATCCTCTTAACTATGGAAGACTTTGATATTATACTTGGTATGGATTGGCTATACAAGTATCATGCCCAGATTGACTGTAGAAATAAGATGGTAGTCCTCTCTCAACCTTATTCTTGTCCTGTGGTGATCCCTAGGGGAAGCCAAATATGCAATAATATTATAATTTCCTCTCTTAAAGTTAAAAATCTCATTTCTAAAGGATGTAAGGTCTTCCTTGCATTAGTCTCAGAGACCAGTCCTAGCAGCCGGCCTATAGAAAGAGTGGAGGTGGTACATGATTTTCTTGATGTATTTTTGGAGGAGATTCCTGGGTTGCCTCCAAATATAGACATTGAGTTCTCCATAGATCTTCTTCCTGGAACCGTTCCAATTTCTAGGGCACCTAATAGGATGTCTCCTACTGTGCTTATGGAGTTGAAGAAATAGCTACAAGAACTTCTCAACAAAGGTTTATCCATCCTAGTGTTTCCCCTTGGGGTACGCCTGTTCCTTTTGTCAAAATGAAAGATGGTTCTATGCATATGTGTATTGACTACCGCATGTTGAGACAGACCACCATTAAAAATAAATATCCCCTTTCTCACATTGATGACCTCTTTGATCAACTTTGCATTGCCAAAGTTTTCTCAAAAATTAATCTTCGTTATGGCTACCATCAACTTAAAGTCAAAGACTCTGATATTTCTAAAACTACTTTCCAAACTTGTTATGGGCATTACTAATTTTTAGTGATGCCATTTGGGTTGACCAGTGCACCTGGTGTATTTATGAATCTGATGAACAAAGTCTTTCAACCTTATCTAGAATAATTTTTGGTCATCTTCATTTATGATATTCTAATCAATTCTGACTCTATGGAGAAACATCGTGAGAACTTGAAGGTAATTCTAGAAATCCTTCCAGCTCATAAGTTCTAGGGAAATCTCTCTAAATGTGAATTCTAGATTGATAAATTCATGTTTCTTGGACATGTCATTTCTGGGGGTAATATATCTATTGATCCCGCCAAAGTTTCTACTGTCCTTGATTGGCAACCTCCTCAAAATCCTTTTGAAATCCGAAGCTTCTTGGGCTTGGCCGGATATTATTGTCACTTCATTTCCAATTTCTCTAAAGTTTCACTTCCTTTGACTAAGCTTACTCATAAGGATAAGCATTTCATCTGGTCAGCCACTTGTGACTCCAGTTTTCAAGAGTTAAAGCAGAAGTTGACATCAACCCCTGTTCTAGTTCTACCTTCTGGCAATGAAGGATTTGTGATCTTCATTGATTCTTCAAGGAATGGGCTAGGATGTGTCCTGCAACATGACAAAAAGGTGGTGGCCTTTGCATCCATATAGCTAAAACCCAATGAACTTAGTTATCCCACACATGATTTAGAGTTAGCTTCTATCATCCATGCTCTCAAAATTTTGAGGCACTACCTGTACGGGGTGACATTTGATATCTACACTGATAAAAAAATCCTAAAGTATGTCTTGACTCAGAAGGACCTGAACCTGTTTCAACGTCAATGGATCGAGTATCTAAAGGATTATGATTTAACTATTGGCTACCATCCAAGAAAGGAGAATGTAGTCACAGATTCCCTTAGCAAGAAAAGGGTAGTATGTACATCCTTGTTTGTCCCTAAGTGGAGGAATATGGAGGATCAAGTGGGCTGGAAGCCATAGTTTTTATTTGATCATCTCTAGGTCAATAGAATTTCCATCTTGACTGATCTTCAGTCTAAACCTCTTGAGGAACAAAAGGCCAGTCCTGATCTTGATGAGCTCTTCTCTCTCCTGTCAAAACCTCAAATGCATTTGTATGTGGATCTTGATTGTGGTCTTCGATACAAGAATCGTATGTGGGTGCCTAAGCAGTCAGTTGTGAAGATGAAGATTCTCAATGAGGCACATGGGTAGAAGTACATAGTTCATCCTGGTACAACTAAGATTTACAAATACCTACAACACTAGTTTCAGTGGAGGGACATGAAGTGTGACATTGCTAAATTTGTGTCTAGGTGTCTGACAAGCCAGAGGATTAAGGTCGAGCACCAAAGACTAGGTGGTCTACTACAACCCCTTGAAATCTCACAATGGAAATGGGAACACATCATCATGGATTTTGTGTTGGGATTACCTAGCACCAGAAAGAGATATGATGTTGCATGGGTGATAGTGGATCGTCTTACCAAGTCAGCTCATTTTCCCCCTATCAAGACTATTGTCAAAGTGTCTGATCTGGCCGACCTATATATATGGGAGATAGTGTGTCTATATGGAGTTCCAACATCCATTGTCTTAGATAGTGACCCAAAGCTCACTTCAAAACTATGGAAGTAGGTTCAAGAAGAACTGGGCACCAAGTTGAACTTCAGTACAACATACCATCCACAGATAGATGGGCAGTCAGAGTGCACAATACAGATTCTGGAGGATCTTTTATTAGGTTGTGTTCTTGACTGGGAAGGCTCGTGGGACCATTATCTGCCTCTAGCTGAGTTTGCATATAATTATAGCTATCAGGCGAGTATTGGGATGCCTCCCTTTGAAGCTCTCTATGGCCAACCATGCATATCTTTGCTACACTGGGATGACGTCGGGGAACACACCTTGATGAAATCTAAGGAGATGTAGCTGTATACAGGAAAAGTTGCACTGATTAGGCAAAGGATGAAGCGGGTACATGATAGACAAAAATCTTATGCAGATGCTCATCGAAAAGAATGTCAGTTCAAGGAAGGTGATCATGTTTTTCTGAAGATCAGACCTATTTGAGCTTTGGTAAAGAATAAGGGAATGCTCAGTCCTCACTATGTGGGACCCTTTGAGATCTTAGAAAGGATGGGTGAATGTGCCTATCATCTTCTTTGCCACCTCAGTATAGTGCGATGAACAATGTCTTCCTTGTATCTAATTCGAAGCCTTATGTCAAAGAACCAATCACATTCTGAATCATGAGAAATTAGAGCTGAAAGATGATCTATCTTATGATGAGACCCCAGTAAGAATTCTTGATTTCAAGACAAAGGAGCTCCACAGTAATTGACTCATGGATATGGTGAAAGTTCTCTAGAGCCACCATGATCAGGCCGATGCCTCATGGGAGCTCAAGTATGAGGTCGAGTAGAAATATCCACATCTCTTTTCGGCAGTTTAAATTTTGAGGACAAATTTCTTAAAAGGAGGGGATAATGTGACAGAGTGAGTTTCCTAAATACCTTGTTTATTCTCAATTATATTCACTAATAAGCCTGAAATCATTTAATCTTAATTACTTAACCTGTTTGGACCCTCCATCTCAAAATATGATAATTAATTTGAATAACATGCACTATGTGACTTTCAACTAAGTTAATTATCTACTTTAATCAAAGTAGTACACTAAAGGATATAACTTCAGAATATGGCTCCCAAATTTTTTTATAAATTCTATATGACTTTTTGAACTTGTGATCCAAATTTCATGTCATTTGGGTATTCGTATGAATTTCTACAATTTCTTGAAGTTATGTACTAAGAATTCTTTTACTGTCCTTTTTATTTAGCTTTTTCCACATCACCTATCCAGGGCTTGGTGTGAGGGGACGCACCCTGACCCTTAGATCATGATCCTCTGGGTCAGGACATGATCAGGCGGCCAGGGCGTCATCCCTAACCTCCCGTAAGGGGTGGAGAGGAAGGAACAAACTGACCTAGTGTCGAGCTGCCACCTCACCTCTTATCCCCAATTTCCACTCATCCAAATATATTTGTCTCACGATTCCCTTGCCAATGAACTTGACCTTGAACGAGTTTGGTTTGCCATTGTGCCACCCCATCAACCTCCCAGCGAGTCCCTCTCGCTCTAGTGGAAGCTAGAATAGGGTTTCCGCTTCCACACTCCCTTTTTTCTTATTTAAGACCTTCTTTAGCTTCTCCAAGCCCCTTTAGATATCATCTAACTCCAATTTAACGAAGAAATGCCCTAAGCTTCACCGCCAAACCCATCCCCTTTCTACCACCTACCTGACCTCAACAACCCTAGTCAAGTCTACCTTCCAATTAATAACTCCTCCACCTTTATAAGATCTCCACAAAGGTCCGCGGTGTACCCTTTCTACACCCCCGACTCTCATCCCCCAACCACATTCTCCTTCGGTGACCTCCCTCCCTATCACGGTGCTACTCGAGCCCCAGAGGGAGTTGGGGTTCATAACCCAGACACTTGTGTATGGATTGGACTCCTGAAGGTGTGGGCACCTTCACCTTGACGCCAACACCACTCCTTTGGGTAGGGACCTTGCCGGAGATCGACCAGGATGGTCAAGACGACAACAACAAAGGAGGAGGAGTCTCCCAAGTGGACCCAGCTCAGCCTAGGAGGGCCAATCATCGAACCCCAACTCTACAAAGGAATCACGGGTCAGCAAAGTAAGGCAAGAGGACTCTCGCCACCTAGATCTGACTCAGACCAATCCAAATCATCCACGTCAACTGGTATATTCCCTCTTCCTCCACTTATTTAATAGAAACCCTTTAATCTTATAAAAATGAGAGTAAATGATAGGAACATCGGATAATAACAAAATTATATATCAAAATTATCAGAAATTGTGAGGAATTGAATGGAACCAGTTTAATAAACTATTCATATCTCTCTTTTAAAAATATTAGTCCATAGCCTAATGATTACATATATGTCATGAAATGTACAATAAGGGACATTATTTGTTACAACCTGACCTATTATGACAATCAAACTCTACTAGGGTCCCTAATCCTCTTTGGTCTTAAAACCCTAATCATGTATGGACAATTATCTAGAAACCCTATGATTCAGTTTCTCTCTCTAAAGATGTGTACCTTCATGCATTAATATAAACCCTAGTTTCTTTCATGACCCCTTATGATCCATTTTGACCCAAAATTCTAGATCCAACTCTATGCATGTTGGATCATGTGAATTTAAAAGGGGAACCCTTAATGATCTAGACCTATATAGAAACCCTAGAAATAACTGAATCCTTCTTATATACTTTTTTTATTGGGTATCGTTCCTTACATGAAACCTTAAATTTGAGATCTGATCTCATGACACTAAAAATAAGATAAAATCTGAAGAAGAAACCTGATCTAACCATAGGAGATGAAAGTAACCACAAATAAAGGACAAAGCCCTAATAATCCCTAGTACCCTAATATGGGATGATGGGTACCCAAAATAACTTTAGATCCTTATCTTTATTTCAGGGTAATCTACTCTCTACTCTAGAATTGTTGGAATCCAAATCTAAGACTCAAGTTAAGTTGGTTTTTATTTAGTATAAGACTAGTTTTCCATGGTTGCATAATGATGTAATGTACCTTGGATGAATCTATTTGTTTATTAATTATTGGATGCTTATTAGTATTGTATTCTTTGCTAAAACTTAAAGGAACATAAAATATTTTTGATGAGTTGTAGCTAATGAAGTCAGCACAACCCCATAGCCTAATAGGCGGGGAATGACCCAATATGGATGTATTATAAATTGCTCATTATGGAGGTATGTTAAATTTCCCAATATGGATGTATGATAAATTGCCCATGCTAGATGTATGATAAAGTTTTGATATAAATAGTGGTACAACTACATCTAAAGATATGCCTAAAAGATGTGGTTACCTGATTTTCCACCTTAAATAATGGTTTTCCTTTCTTTATTCTTTCTTCTTTCTTCAAGTATTTTGAAATATACCAGCATAATATTGTATTCTTTAACAACGTACCAACCTTGTGTTGATGATTTTGTTTCTCGTATTTTCTAGGTTCAAGGAACAAGTAAATGCATCTCAGAGTACTAGAAACTATTAAATAAATGTTCATGGAGGATAGCTAGCTAGATTGCTATTTATCATCTTTATTTATGTTAGATAGTTATTTCCTTTTCTCTAGATGATGTATAGGATGATTATTTTCCTATGTATTTTCTTTCAAATAGAAGCAGTCATTCCTTCTGTTGAATAATGTACTATGACTTTCATCTCATTGAATGTTGGTTTGTGTGGCTAATTAATGATGTTGTGACCAACGATCTAGCTCCTTATTATAAGTTAATTGACTATCACAATCCCTTATATTTTCCCTTTTGATATCTCATAGATATAAGTGCACGTATATCTGGGGAATGTCATTATGGAAAGTATATAGGAATTGGGTTCGTCACACTTCCACATAGTTTACATTGAGAAATAATGAAAGAGGGTAAGATAACGCCATCACTTGTGGCTAAGAATCCACCAATTATTGTCACAACTACTACTTGAGCCCATGAAGCAACCAATCTCTTGAACTTCCTGGAAAACTTGAACCATTTTCAATTTATGGTCGTGTGGCATCTATTGAGTCCAATTTTGAAAATTTTGATCTAAGCTCATGTTGTAAACTTCTGTAAACTCAACTTTTAACTCTTATGAAGTGTTTATAGGATGGTAACAATTCTATTATTTTCAGTAGAGATGATCTACTTGTGATGGGGATGATCTTCTTGAAACCCTATAGCCTAGGGGTTATCTATCCCATGGCCTCATGACTACTTATCAATTTCTTATCAGCCAAAATATTGATGATGTCTACATTGTCAGACCATACCTTCAAGCTTAACTTATTGATGAGATGATTCTAGAGAAAAGGGGTTACTAATTCAGCATTTACAAACTTCAATTCTATGATATATTTTATTACTCTTACTCCAGAACAATCACTGGCCTTTACTTGTTATGTTTGCTCGCGAAAGAGAGGTCATGTTTTATAACAACTATGATGCTACTTTTAGCATTAATGACCCCAGATATTTTATTCTATTCCAAAGAGAGCACGAATGCATTGTCGATACTTGTGCCAAGGCACTCTTCCCTCGAATCCATCATCATGAAAATGGTTATGCATCTCAAGAACCCAAGAAATGGAAATTTCCAAAGTTCTGCCACCACAGTCCACAACAATGTCATCTCTCTTACTACTATGGATTTTACATCTTATATAGAATGTACACCATTGGAGAGGTACATGCTACGTTTGAAGAAACTCATAATGATAATTATCATTTTCTCCGTGGCAACTAAACCATGATGCTTCTTGACTCGGAATGGGCCACGGTGGACTTCTGTTGACAATCTCACGTGTTTACATTTTTCCTTCTTTTTCACACTCTATTGATAGTTTGTGTTTTATATTTGGGCAGAGTAATCCCATGAGATAGGTATCCATGGTATCAAACCAAACTTTATTCTCTTTCCTTTTTAGCAAATATATATATATTTTCTTATTTTCATCATACTTGTTGACATTTTTCTCTTACAAATCCATGAAGATGAAATTGATGAAAAACAACTCCCTCTCAAAGTGTATAGTTTGTTTTCAAACAGTTGCTTATTCAAATCAATTGCATGACATCAACAATCAAGATGATCCTTTTATTTACTGATGTTGATTTTATGTTTTTCTCTTAGAAAAATGTTACTTCTTCCTTATCTTGACATTTACATCAAGACTTCATCAAAAGATTCTTTCTAATAATATTTTAGTTAATATGAAAATCATATTCCAACTGAGGCATATTCTCACAAAAAGAAGAAAGAGATACCTCATTCCTTATTCCATTTTTTTATTTTTATGTAAAATCCCCAAAAGATTGAGGAGAGTAAAGAACCAGAGATTTGTACCATAATTGGTGAAGAGCTACCAAAATGGTGTATTGTTGTGCCCATGAACACAAATATGTCGCTTTTTCTGAACTTTAAGACCAAAAATACACACCCAAATTCCAATGGTGTTCATTAAAGGTATGGTAATCTGGGGCAATGGTACTTAGGATGTGCAAAAAGCAACCAGTTTCGAACATAGAGACCGCTTTCCCATTTAATAGACATGTACTTGAATGACCGAACAAGAAGGAAGGGATGTCTACAAACCTTTTGCCTTCCTATTCATTCCGCTGACAACATTTTGATGTGAGTGAAAGCTACGTTGAAGTGAGATATATGCCAGAGATGAGCATATGAGAAAAAAAATTAATAAACAATCAAAGAAGGAATCTTTTGGAAAATGATGTTCTTGTTGTGTTATAATATTTTATTAATAATTGAAAGGTTTTGATAAGCGGTTGATGTAAAAACTATCTTTGAGTAAACAATAGAATCTACTTACCTATTTTGATTTACATAATGATTTCATTAGCTTGAGGACAAGATAAATTCTAAGTTTGGGGAAGTTGATAACATCAGTTTTGATGCACATTTATGGTCTTTTTCATTAATAAAGTCATTTGATTTAGTGTTCAGATATCCAATTTCGTTCATTTTATCCCCAAATTACTGATTACATTGTTTTAACTAAGTTTTGTTGTAATATGAAGGAATTCAGTACAAAAATATCAAGATTGGTGGCTTAACCATCAATACTCATAGTGGTCCTTAAAGATCAACAGATTCCCACTAATCATCGACCCTCCAGGTCAACATTTCAACCTTTTTCTCAGAGATCGATGGACAAACCCATCGAGCTTCCACCTTTCAATCAGAAGGAAAGACAAACTTCAAGTCTATAGAAGAAAATTTGATCGATGGACAGACCCATCAAGCTCTAGCTAACAACCTAACTCATCGACGTCCATGTCGATGGGTTCCCATCAATTTTAAACCATCGAACACAATAATAGACCATGACATTGATATGGATTTCATTTCTATTTACATTGATGTTTCAAGTGTCGATCTTTATATCAACTGCCTCTCCTCCTCACAAAGGTTAATGACTTTCAAGACCGATGAAGACTTGTCAAAGAAACAGTTCATCGACCATCGAGATCCACAGCAGGGAGATGAAGAGTCATGCTACATGGACCAATCCAAGGTCAACAAAACACAAGTCAAATCCTATTAATAGACCTACAAGGCATCACTTCAAAACATCTTGGATTTTGAAGTCAACAAGCTGAAAGGATGTCACCAAGTTTAGAATGTAAGTCTTGATCCATCAACATAGCTAACCATCGATCTCTGTGCTTGGGTGTTCAATTTGCTTCCATCGACAGATTGACGTATCTGCTTGTACCAAGTATGGATCTTAGGTAAGAATAGAGCCATCAACCGTTGGCCATCGACCTCTGTGATAGATCAAACCAAAAGGTGGGTAGATCAAACACTCGATCTACCCTTGTATCAACTTCTTCCCTCACTTTTATTTATCATGACTTACTCAAGATGAAATATGTTTCTTTTTTATGCCATGAGTGGTGAAACATCATAACATTGGGTGGGAGTAGTTGTTAGGCCCTCCCAACCATGTAATTGTTCATTCTTCCATTTATTGCATATGTTCTTATAGTTTTGTTGCTACAATCTTATTTTAATGTGTCACATGTTGATTATTTACCTTCTTGGGACGGTTGATATGGAATTATTTGAGAGAGTGATTTCAATTAAGATCTAGTGTATAGATTAGTAAGGAGCATGAGAGTGAGGAGCTATGATAACAAAATTCATTAGGTTATTTTCGATTCTTTGGTTATCATCTCGAGAGGGAGGGACCTTAAGATAAAATTCTATCTGGATCTCGAGATAAGGAAAGAGTGGATACCTTTTATGACTATTTTCAAAACATATTATGGATATATATAAATAGGAAGGGAAGGTTTTACATGGTTTTGGTTGGTCTGATTGGTGAAACCCATCAAAGTTTCCCTTTTTATTGATTAATGATTATCTTTATTTCTTTTTATCTTTTCTAACTTAGCTCTACATCTTAATTAGATTAATTTGTTTTGATAACATCCAATTTTGTGGATATTATATGCTTTATTTAATCCATATTTCTCTCTAGTTAGGCAAATTTATATTCACTTTCTTCCTACCTTTTACATATTTACTCCCTCTACCCCCACTTGAAGGTAACATGAACTCTTTCATGCAGATATGATTAAAGAATGCCCCCATCAGTTTCCACAATTGATGTACGGTTCAGGGAGAAAAACAACATGACCATCATATCTCAGCCGATGGCCCCATGGACAAGTATGCACCCTCATCGTTTGACATCAGATGGTTTCATGCTCCCATCAGTTATCACTACCGTTCATCAGTCGATGGACAGACTGCAACATTAACTTATGGTCCGACTGGATGATCAATTGGTGGATATGTACATCCATCAACTGATGGTTGTGTGGATCCATCAAGTGATGGAATGCCTGCACCTACACTCGATGGATGTGTAGGTCTACCAACCAATGGTCCAACAAGCTAATCAACTGGTGGCTTGTATGTGTCATCATTTGATGGTCAAGCAAATGCATCAGGCGATGGTCACACATACCTCGCCAACTGATGGCCCATCTACCTGACCAACCGATGGTCCAACAGACCCACCTATCGATGGTCCATCTTCACAATCACTTGATGCCTTCCAGTCGATGGTGAAATTTGATAGAACTGTCACTCAAAGTGTAACGCCTGGGCCCACTTCCCAAGACTCTAGCAATGTTTCAGGAATGATGACTGGGCCCACAGACCACCACTAGCCTTAACTGTGTGCTTTGTCCTCACTCACATGCAAGTCGGGGTCAACTTCCTGACTGGTCACCCATCCTAGTACTACTCCAAGTCAAGAACACTTAACTATGGAGTTCTTTAGAGATGGGCTCCCTGAAAAGGAGGTACACCTTGGTGATATGGGTAGTCCAATCATTCCTTTTAAGAGTGTTTTATCTGAGGCCTCAAATCCTAGGATGTTACAATCTCCCCCACTTAAACTCTTGACGTCCTCGTCAAGGCTCAACTATAAGGCCTCATAATCTCTTCCCCATTTCAGTGCAGACCCACAATGGCCCATGGACACCCAGCTCCCGATCACGGAATACCAGCGCAAGGGTGGGTACATCAACCATGGACAACCCTTTCCTACATGCCTGGACCACACGGCTCAAGGATGGCATGCCATGCCCATGTGGGCCCCACCTACTGGAGGGGAATTGGCTCTAATACCATTTGTAACGCCTGGGCCCACTGCCCAAGGATCTAGCAAGGTTTCTGGAATGACAAATGGCCCCACAGACCACCACTTTAACTATGGAGTTCTTTAGAGATGGGCTCCCTAAAAAGGAGGTGCACCTTGGTGATATGGGTAATTCAATCTTTCCTTTTAAGAGTATTTTATCTGAGGCCTCAAATCTTGGGATGTTACACGAAGCCATTGGATAGATGATACGAGGAGGACACCTCATATGCTCGTGATGCAAATAAAGGACTTGGCAACTATATATGAAGGACCCCCAACAACACAAAGGGTCACACATTTTTTCTCAGGATGTTGAAGTTCTAATGAGGAAAACGATCACCATCGCCCGTCGCCACCGCCATTGGTTGGCAGCCGAGGAGGATGAGATTCCTCTGACACTCACTTTCTTCCCGTCCTCAGCCACTGGTCGAAGTAATCCCTCGGCAAAAGAATGACAAAAAATAGATCGTCATGGACACTACACCAAGTTCTGAGTAGGAGGATCTGACCATCATTTGTGGCCAACCTCTGGTCATAGTTGGTGTATCCCTTGTTTCCCCTGATCCCATAGTTCTTCTTTACTATTCTTTTCTCCTTCTTCCAGCAATGTTTGATGTCTCTATTCATTTGTAGACCTGCAATGTTGTCCTTCAACATGGATGACTAAACTCATAGCTTGGGTTGGGAGTAGCTACTAAGGCTCTCCCAACATATATATACTTACATATATTTGAATATATATGGGGAATGGTTATCTCCATACACTTGTTCTCATTTCTTCACTTGCATGATTAGCTACCATCCTGTGATGTTTGATTATTAGTGCCTTGAAAGAGTAGTGCTAACCTTATCTAGTGTTATGGAGTTGCACGAATACATGAGAATGTTGGAATGCTAAAGCTAATGATCATATATATGGCTAGCTTTGTGATTTTTTGTTTGCCATCTCGAGAGAGAGACAAACTTATAATCTATCTCTCTCATAAGCTCAAGAGAGGTCAGAATACGCATATGTGATGATTTCTGGTAACCTTGCTAAGGGCATAAAAAGGGTGTGAGTATTGCACGTTGGTGAGAGATCTTAGTAGATGAAACCCAATCCAGGTTCCCATACATATTTGATACAACACACTTTCTTTTATTCTCTTGTTATGTTTTCTTGTATTTCTTTTACTTGTTTAGCTTAGTTAAAGTGACATCATTTCTTAGGCAACACCATCTTAATATACTTGCTTGATTGGTGTAACTGAGCCAAGACTCTAAGTTCTTAGCACTCCCCTTATCCCCATGGATCAACCTAGATTACTACATTGGACCCCTTATAATAGTTGTGGGGGCCTTAGTATGGGGCTATAAATTTAAGAGTTTTACTTCTCTAGATCTGCTCCATTTTGAATGTGTGATTTAGGATGATCAAATTTTTGGCGTTGTTTCGGGGACAAGGCAAAATGGCAATGTTAAGAACATGAGTCTACTCACCATACACCTTTCGAACTTGAATGTGTGAACTATTTTAGGTATCTCAAAAAGGAGCGGATTATAAGTGCAACAACACACCTTGCTATCATCATGCCACCCCATAGAGGAGGGCGTTGAGGCAGAGGTAACCAGAATTCAAGGTTTATTATACCCCCATAAGACCAAGAATCAAAATGGGACGATTACAACCCTGAACAGCTAGGAGGAAACATTCCACCTGGTGGTGTATCACCTCCACCGTCAAGTGATCATGAGCGTGTGGAATGACAAAATGATGAAGGCAACTACTAGAGATCAAGGAGGAATGAAAGGAACAACAAAAACAACAACAACAAAAAAGAAGATGAAGATGATGATGAAGAAGAAGAAGGTTGTTCCCTCAGTGCAACTAGAGCAAATGAATCTTGATGCTCCATCATTATTCCAAGGTTTGATGCTAGACATTTTTAGCTGAAATATGTAGTTATCTCCATGATCCAAAACAAAACTTTTAAGGTTAACTCAATAGATGAGAATCCCTATCATAATCTTGACACCTTTAAGAACATATGTGACACAATTAAGATGAAGAGGGTACGATAGGAAGTTATATACTACAAGGGGTTCATCTTCTCTTTGGAGGAAAAAGAATTATCTAGTTAACTTATCCTTCCTCCCAATCCATTAATGGATGGGCACCCCTAGACAATGCTTTTGTCACAAAGTTCTACCCCATGTAGAAAACCATCCGAAATAGACACAAGATCACTAGATTCTTACAGAAGCCTAGAGAGAATCTTCATGAAGCATGGAATGATTCCAAGAATATCAGAGGGATTGTACTCATCACAATCATGATAAGGGTTTTCTTGTGACTACATTCTACAATGGGTTAACGTCTATAGAATGAACTTCATTGAATGTCACTAGAAGTGATTTCCTTGGAAAGAAGCCAAAGAAGACTATGACGATCATTGATAACATGGTTGGGCTGCAAGAAAACATGGATTATGAGAGAAGAGATAGGGGTTTAGTGAAGAGGAAAAACTCTGAAGGACCATCTGTCGAGGCCAAGGCCCTGGAAAATATAACTGCCCAAATGCAAAATATAGGTCTAGATGTTAAGTAGTTGAAGGATACTTGAGGAAAGGGGAAGGTCAAGACCAAGAAAGTTATGAAATGTGTCACCTACAGTACAGGAGGACACAATTTTGATAATTGTATCTATAGTCGACTTGAGGATGATGAAAAAAGCGAAGAAGAAGAAGAATTTGAGAATATTTCCTATGTAAATTTTAAGAGACCAGATCACCCCTGTTTCAGTTATGGAAACAAAGATGCTACTGAAAACTCCCACCAACTGGGTGGTTTGTCTGAAATTCCACCAAGATTTGGGAGAGGAAGAGGGTGGAGCACATTCACCAAAACCACCATCTATAAACAAAATCAAATTAACCACCAAGGCCAAGGACAAGGACAGTCTCAAAATAAGAATACCAAACGGGAAAATCAAGATCAAAGCTAAACTAAGAGCAATAACCAGCCTTACATGATGTCTCAACTATTTCACTTTGCAAAGAGGCAAGTTTTAGTGAATGACCAACTGACTCAAAGTACTATCATCTACTCAGGTGTCTTGACCATAATGCAGACCCAAAGGTTGATATGCAGACAAATCAAATACAAATTGACTAACAACTGGCACAACTATCTAAACTGATCAAGAACCCTCAAGGAAAGATCCCCTCTAATACAAAGACTTTAAAGATGGACACCCTTTGATCCAAAAGGACTCTACATAACTATAATGACAATAGAACCACATAATAAGCAACGCATGCAAATTCACAACATGTATCAATTGTAGAAGAAGAAGTGCCCAAGGAGGAACAGTCCACCAAGAAGAATATGCCTAAAAAAAGAGGCAAAGTGGAGAAACTTGTGCAAGAAAGGGGATCATACCCATCTGAAGAGGTTTTTTCCAATAAGAACCCATATTTCCTGAGGGTTCCCTATCAGTATAAGTTAATCAAATCCCATCTTAAGAAGAAATGTGAGAAATTCATGGGATCTGCAAAGAAGTTACACCTAGACATCCCTTTCTTGGACACCATCGAAAAAATTTGTACCTATGTAATGTTCTTCAAGGACTTCATAACAAAAAGAAGAAGAGGAAATCACGTTGGGATAGGGAAATTGGCCACAATGTCCAATGCATTCGTTCAAGTCAAGATGTTGACCAAAAAGAAAGACCTTGTTGCTTTTACTATCCTATTTAATGTTGTCAATAATGTAGAAAGAAAAGGACTAGCCAATCTGGGAGAAAACATCAGTCTGATGCCTCTCACCTTACCTCAAAGGCTTGGACTCACTGACATGGTGACAACAGGAATGAGAATTCTTCATGCAAATCATACATTCTCAAAACTTGTGGGGGTAGTGGAAGACATTCCTATTAATGTTGGTCAATTCTTTATGCCTTGTGATATTGTCATGACTGACACTGTAGAGGACTCCTCATATCCACTGATATTTGGACATCCTTTTCGCACCACTAACAGAGCACTAATCAATGTTGTTGAAGGAATCATCACTCTCTGTGTTGGAAATGACCACATTGATATATGACACGATTTTATCGTGTGTATAACGCAAGTGCACGTGTCAATGTAGTATAGGCCCTTGTGAGGCCCAAGTCAAACTCATGGACACTAAATTATCAGTAGACTACTACTAACTACTCGCAATCAGCTAGATCAATAAAAAGTTTATGCGAGTTGTTTTTAAAAATAAAAGAAAAGAAAATAAAACAAAGCAATCGATTAAATGTTTAGTTTAATCAATTCAAATGGGGATCTTTAGGGTTGCGGTTTCACCGCGGGTTTTCATTGTATGAATTTCCATATAGTTACTCAGGTTTATCTCTCAATCCGGATAGTGGCCTATAGTTAGAATTTCCCACTGTCGTGGTACAATCACTACCTATGTCTAGGTTGGTTCCACCGTCGTAGTAACCTATACCCCAAACTAGGTGCATTAGAATCGACCTCTGGGTTTCCACCATTAACCTTACATCACCTTGTTCAAGGGATTTGCTAATTAATGTGAATTTCGTCTCTTTTCAACCGTTAATTCTTCTTTCAAAGTAATTAAAGGCATTAGATTATCATTATGGTGATCAAGCATAACAATATAATTGAGAAAACGAAATCATACCATGGATTTAAGAGATAAATTATGAATTACTATGATAAAAATGTCATACAATGCTTCCCCGGGCTACTCCCGGTCCTAAAGATAAAGGGGATTAGCCCCGCATGTTCATCTCAGAGCAAAATGTGGTTGAAGAAAGGGGAAACATGGAGAAAAATGTGAAATAAGTAATGAAATCCCTGAACGGAGAAGATCCAAGCATTCCTCGGCGTAGAATGCGCGATCTACAGCCTTTTGGCGGTGGAAAACATCTTCTTCAGCTTCCGGAACGGCTGGGGCATGCTTTTGGGCTCCGTTCTTCTCTCCACACCTTCTCGGGACGTGTGCAGCGGCTAATGACGTGATACCCTGCTCTTGGCCGCCGTCATTAGGTATAATCTCCGAGTTAGGTTGCAAAAATATCACAGCCGTCAGATTTGGGTCGATCTGAAACAAACTCTAATCTTATGGTGTCGATACCATCGACGCGGGTCGATGGTATCGACTCTGTGCGATATCGGCAAGTCTTCTTTTCTTTTCTTCATTGTGCCTGATGCTGACTCGATACCATCGATGCAGGTCGATGGTATCGACACCCTTAGGCGTCAGTTTTATCCCTTTTCCGTCGTTGAAACTCCACGTGTCAATAGTATCGACTTTGGGGTCGATAGTATCGACTGGCTGGTCACTGGCAACCTGATGGAATGTCGCTACCATCAAATTCCTTGTCGATGGTATCGATTTTGTGCTGCTCCTTGCGGCTTGCTGCCTGTGGTTGTGTCGATAGTATCTACAACTGTCGATGGTATCGACGGCTGCATATATGTGTTTGTCCTGAAATTGCAAAACAAAACCACATAAGCTGAGATAAAACCTATTATTGTAATCATTTATACTCAAAACAATAAAATAAGAGAGATTTCACACTGAGAAGGATCATAGACTAAAGTAATTGAATTATGCGATATTAACCACCAAAATGACCAATAAACGCGCAAAACTCAAGTGAAACAAGTCTATAAATGTGACTCAAAATCATCGCATCAAACTCCCCTAAGCTTGAACATTGCTCGTTCTCGAGCAACAAACTTTAGAATAGAATTGTGAGGGTCAACTAAAGAACAAATTATCACAACAAACATCACCATATGATCCCTGCCAGGCATTCACATTCCGGCCCTCACTAACCAAGAAATGATAATTACCCTAAAGGTGACAATAATCATCCATAAAAGATATCTACCTCAAAATTGATAAACACTATCACATAAGGCAGTTAACATAATAAAATCCTCCAGTCCAGACTGGGTGCATCTTGTGATCTCCTATTCTACGTTTCTCACCCTAACTACCATCTACATGGAAGTAGCTCTCCTGGTCTTAATGAGTGAGGAGAAAATCACAGTGGCCTACCAATTTGAGCAACGGGTGGATGGAATAGGTGGCTAGTAGAAGAAATGGAAGCATTATACGGTTTTAACATGCACAAAACAATAATGACCTAAATGCTGCATATGCAAGTGAAAATGCCCTAATGCCTACATTTGGGTGGAATGATGCATGTACTATATTCCGTCTCAAGGTGAGATGGACTATCTAAGAGAACTACATCATGTACTTATTCTTCTTACAAGGCAGTGAGAATAGGTTCCTTTCTCCCTCTCATTCTTACTTACTTCTCAATTCTTTTTTTTATTCTTTTTTTAGATTTTTTTCTTTTTTTTTCTAAACCCTTATTTTCATAGATGACAATGAATCATTTGTCGGGATCACTTATTACTGCAAAACTTATACATTTGAAACATTCAGAAGGTATGGCACAAGTTCATCACCTTTTATGTTTCAGAAGACATAAGACACATGATGTACTATATGCACCAAAATGTGAATACAACTACAAAATGACATGTATGCAACTAAATGACACGCACTAAAGAGTATGTGCATGTATAACTAGTCTAATTTTTTTTTTATTTTCATGCAAAATATGTGAAATTAGTTGCAATACAAAACCTACCTACATGGGATGCAATCCAAAGAGATTAAAACTATAATGTACTTCCAGTTCTTAAGGTGGATTATGAAAACAATGGGGTGGATAGCTCACAAGACTAATTGACTGAACCTTTGGAAATTATTATGTGTCCCTCCTTACTGACCTGTGTAAAAGTCAAGAGGTTTCTCTCTCTTATTTCAAATTGAAGTCTCATTATCATTTGGTCAGTTTAGGCTCAAACAACCAGTTCCATCCACTTTTCATGAATCATAGGAATGTACAATTGTGATTTCCTGTTTTAGAGTTGACAAACCCAATAATTTCCTTAAGTTATGTGCTCAAAGTTGAACAACACAAGCTTGCAAAAACACTAAAAATTTTAAATATGCCCCTGATTTCCATGTACAAGCAACGAGATGACACAAGACATTAGACATCCACAATTACACTAGATAGAGTGTGGATCCTACAAACAAACTAAGAACTACAAGAAATAAATGACAAAAGACAAAACAATAAAAACTAAAAATTGGTAAAAATAAAGGATAGAGCTGTTCCAACTCCCCCCCTAAGCTTGAATTCGACTATGGCCTCATAGTCAAACACAACCTTAAAAGGTGGAACGGTGAAACCAACCATTCTTTAGGAGGAGGCGGGTACTACAGAGTCGTGGGGTCCCATGATGGGTATTGCCCCTGAAAGCTCGGATCATATTGCGGCATTGGTGGAGGTTGTGGATACCCCCCAAAATAATTATGGCCCCAGTAATGATCGTAGAAGGGCTACTGCTGCATCTCCATCCTATGCAACCTGTCGTGGATGTGCTATTGGTTGTCGAGGAGGAGGCGCTCATTCTCGAAAATGGCCCTCTTGTTGTCTAACAGCCGGTTTGTTGTATCCTGAATACCGGTGTATGAAGATGTATGTTGCTGTTGCGTCTGATGAATATCTTGCAGCATTGTATACATCCCCTGCATTGAATAAACATCCTCTCCTTGATGAGAGGGCTAAGGTGGCAGAGGTTGTGAAGACGAAGATGCACCCGAATGCATGCGGGGGCGCTTTTGGGGTGCTACTCGTGCCCGAAGAGGAGTGAAAGCCTCCTCTTCCTCTTCATGCTCTTCGCCGTCATTATCATTGTTTTCATTGTCGTCGTCTTCATTCGAGTCATCAATGGCTATAATGGGCCACCTGAAATGCTGAGCGCCCTCGATGTTGAAGATGGGGTCTGGAAAAGAACACTCTTGATATGCGTGATTAACATGACAATGTGCATATGCCAAGCCATCACGAAGCAGGATGAGGTTGGAGCGGTGCAGATGATGGAGGTTGACCTTGCTCCTGGTGGAAAGAGGAGTAAGCTATGAGATATCCAACCCTAGATAGACAGCCAATGGTGTAATTAGCCCTCCAAAATGAATAGGAGCTTTCCTCGTACTCCTTTTCACGGCCACCATGCGCGTCAAGTAGAACGCGCCCCAATTGCACGCCTCACACTTTAGCAGTTTGTGCAGGAAGAACAAATCTGTCTCTTAGAATTTGCTAAGAGACAGGTCACCGCGAGTGAATAGTGTGGTGCAGAGCATGTGGTGAAGAATCCACACAAATGGATGCTCAAAGTCCGCAACAGCTGCATTTTGGTAGCTCACCGATTTTCCAGGGGGCGCAATCACGAGCTGAGCGAAGATATCATCATAGTCTGTCCTGTTGTCTGGCCTCTGGTGCTGGTCAGCATCATGATACCAGTTGTACACTGAATTGAACTGGGCGAGGGAGATGGTGTAGTTACTGTTCAAGAGTCTGAACGACACCCACCCTTTCCTCCATTCTCTGTCAGTGGAGATCAAGTCATTGGGCAACACATTAATGTCCAATGATGCAATGAACTCGCCATGAGTTCCTTATAAGTCGGCCACTCGCCGAAGAATGGGTGGCCGTTAGTGTGGAACTCTAGCTCGTCGGGCCTCCTGGATGTGTGTCTCACCTGCCCCTTCAAGACGTCAGCGAGATTGTCATTGAACCCCAGGTCACAGACCATAGTCCGATCAACATAGCGTGTGGGCTCGATATTTCTCTTCATCAGTTCCTTGTAGACCTTTCGGACCTCCGTGGAAGGATGGAAAATCCTCGGATGAGGAATAGATGCAGTAGGTGGAGGAATAAACTCAGGGATCTCCATAGGATCTGCCCGTGAGGAAGAAGCATCGGCTATGCGCACCATCGTCGTCGAGAAAGAAGGAAAAGAAGATGGAGCTTGGTGAAGGTCGGAGAAGACAATATCCGCTCGGTGAAGGCTCGGGGAAGATCGCGCTCCTTGGATACTCATAGCTGGCCTCCTGTCACACAACAATACGCATGACACAATTGGAGGGTAAAGGATCTGAAGGTGTGACGTCATATGACAACCATTCCTCCCTTTTATAACTGTGGTCGTCGCTGCTGTGCACCCGTCGATACCATCGATGCGAGTCGATGTTATCGACACCTGTAGCACAATCCGGTCTTCTGCTAGTATCGACGGTTGTCGATAGCCTGATGTGGGGGCCCTGCTCGATGACGCGCCGATACCATCGACGAATGCTGATGGTATCGACCCATCCCACGGATCGACTCTCTTGATGCAGCGATCGTCGTTGATTTCCTCTCGCGGATCGGTGACATGTCCCGTCGATACCATTGACACAAGTCGATAGTATCGACTCTTCTTAGGGAAAACACCCTCGTGAGTCCCATCCGCCGCTTTCTTCCTGTAACCGGGTCGATACCATCGACAGGCCCGTCGATGGTATCGACTTCACTGAGACAAATTTTGTCTGAATATCTCCAGAGATCTTGTGAGTATCGACAGCCATGTTGATACAAACGACCTCATTTTTGCGATCAACCTGATGGTGGGTCGATACCATCGACGAGGCTGTCGATAGTATCGATTCAAAGAAATTTTTGCAGCCGCCTAACTGTGCCCTTGTCGATACCATCAACACAAGGGTCGATGGTATCGACCCTGCCTCAGTCCTACACATTGAACAAATGATCAAGGTATCTTGTTTACACTAAAAACAAAATCAAATCAAACTAACTTACAAATGTAAAAGAACTAAACAAAACTACCAATGGCTGGGTTGCCTCCCAACAAGCGCCCTTATTTAACATCTTAGGCTAGACGAAATCAAGCTCCTCATGCATCTGGAAGCACAATGAGTTTGATCTTATTCACTTTCCTGGTATAATCCTCACCGAATTACAACTTCAATCGCTGTCCATTAACCAAGAATATTGACTCGCCATCACACACCATGATTGCTCCATGTGGTCGTACATCCTCTATAATGGATGGTCCACTCCATCGGGATTTCAATTTCCCAGGATGCATCTTCAACCTTGAATTGAACTAGAGCACACGATCTCCCTTCTTGAAGACACACATCTGAATATGTTGATTGTGAATCAGCTTTGTTCGCTCCTTGTAAATCCGTGAGCTTTCATATGCATTCATCCTCAACTCGTCAAGTTCATTTAGCTCTAGCAAATGTTTCTTTCCTGCCTCATCATAGTTCAAGTTCAGCTTCTTTAGTGCCCAGTGCACCTTATGCTCCAATTCCACCAGCAAATGGCAAGCCTAACCATAAGCCAACCTAAAAGGCATAGTGCCTATAGGTGTCTTAAATGCCGTCCTGTACACCCACAAAGAGTCCGGTAGCAAGGTACTCTAGTTCTTCCGTGTTGAAGCCACAATGCGCTCTAAGATCTTCTTAACCTCTCTATTGGAGACTTGCACTTGCCCCTGTGTCTGCGGGTGATACGGGGTACCAATGTTGTGCTTTACCCCGTACTTTCTTAGCAATGTCATGAACTTTTGATTTCAGAAATGTGTACCTCCATCACTAGTAATCATTCTTGGTACACCAAACCTGCAGAAAATGTATTCTTTGACAAACTTGCACACTACAGCGACATCATTAGTCCAAGTGGGTATTGCCTCTACCCACTTCGATACATAGTCAACAACTAATAGAATGTACAAGTTAGAATTGGAGGACACAAAGGGTCCCATAAAATCAATACCCCACAGATCGAACACCTCAACCTCTTGAAATACATTGAGGGGCATCTCCTGTCGCTTTGAAATGTTACCTACCCGTTGGCAGGAATCACATTGCCGCACATAGTCATATGCGTCCCGGAACAAAGTAGGCCAGTAAAGGCCACTCTCAAGTACCTTGTCCGCCATTATGGAACTAGCATGGTGGCCACTAGTCGGTAGAGTATGGCAATGATGAAGGACACTTTCATATTCCACCTCCGATACACACCTACGCAATACACTATCTCTGCACTGCTTCAACAGAATGGGGTCATCCCAAAAATAATATTGCAAAGAATGGAAAATTTTCTTTTTCTCTTGGTATGTCCAATCATCTGGGATAATTTTGCATGCAAGATAATTCAAAATATAAGAAAACCATGGATCTTTAGATTTCACAGATAGAAGTTGTTCATCAGGAAACGTCTCGGTAATGGGTATATGCACGCCCTTCTCATCTACCCTTTCCAACCTAAAAAAATGGTCTGCAACCACATTTTATATTCCCACCTTATCTTTGATTTCAATATCAAATTCTTGTAATAGTAAGATCCACCTAATCAGTCTAGGTTTGGCATCTTTCTTTTCCATCAAATAATTTATGGCGGTGTGGTCCATCCATACCATGACCTTGGATCCAACAAGATATTGCCGAAATTTTTCAAAAGCAAAAACTACGGCGAGAAGCTCTTTCTCAGTTGTCGTGTAATTAAGTTGTGCTTCATTTAAAGTTTTGGACACATAGAAAATCACAGCGGGTTTATTGTCCATACGTTGTCCTAAAACAACCCCTACTGTGAAATCCGATGCATCACACATCAATTCAAATGGCTTTGTCCAATCCGGTGTTTGCACAACCGGAGTAGAAATTAATTTTTCTTTAAGCACATTAAACGCATGTAAACACTTTTCATTAAAATCAAACACAACATCCTTCTCCAGCAACTCAGACAATGGTTTGGTGATTTTTGAGAAATCTTTTATAAAGTGGCGATAAAACCTGACGTGACCTAGAAAACTCCGTACCCCTTTCACCGAATTCGGTGGGGGTAATTTGGAAATAACCTCAATTTTCACTGGATCTACCTCCAACCCTTTGCTAGACACGTTATGTCCAAGCACGGTCCCTTCGCTAACCATCATATGGCATTTCTCCCAATTGAGAACCAAATGCGTGTCCTCACATCGTTGCAAAACCTTATCCAAATTGTATAAATATTCATCAAAAGACGCACCATAGACGGAGAAATCGTCCATAAAGACTTCCAAACAATGTTCAACCATATCGGAAAAAATGGCAAGCATGCAACGCTGAAAGGTTGCTGGTGCGTTACACAATCCAAAGGGAATACGGTAATATGCAAATGTTCCATAAGGACAAGTGAAGGTGGACTTCTCTTGGTCCTTAGGATCAATGGAAATCTAATTGTAGCCTGAATAACCATCGAGAAAACAAAAATGAGATTGACCTACTAATTGCTCTAAAATCTGATCAATGAATGGGAGAGGAAAATGATCCTTAAGCGTAGCAACATTCAATCTACGGTAATCTATACATACACGCCACCCGGTTACCAGACGGGTCGTGACTGGCTCGTTTAACAAATTATGTGTAACAGTAATTCCCCCCTTTTTAGGGACTACCTGTGTAGGACTCACCCACGTTGAGTTGGATATAGCATAGATGATACCTGCAGAAAGGAGCTTGATCACCTCCTTCTTAACGACCTCCATCATGCTAGGATTTAGTCGGTGCTGTGGCTGAATTACAGGTTTGGCTCCCTCCTCGAGCCAGATCTTGTGCAGACATAGTGTAGGAGAGATCCCCTTGATGTCTGCGACCGACCACCCGAATGCACCTCGGTGGTTCTTTAGCACGATCAGCAGTTGATCCTCCTCCTCGACACTTAGATATGCCAAAATAATCACTGGCAACTTCTCACCCTCAGCTAGAAATGCATATTTCAAATGAGGTGGCAGTGGCTTCAATTCTAAATCTGGCGGGCTGATCAAGGATGACTGAAGCGGTGGTGGGAGTTCTCCAAGGTCTTCATAGTACCTAGTGTAGAAACACGGCATCACCTGAAGCATCTTGGTGCATTCTTGTAGTGACATGCTTCTCATCCAATCATGTGTTATATTAACCAAGAAGGCTTCAAGAGGCAGTTCTGGATATGCATTGAAAACAGAACTTACTATAGCCTCATCTTCAGTAGAAGGAGGAATTTCCTCCTCTTCATCATTGGGAAAACCTACAACCTTGCTAAGAGACACAACCTTGGTCTGCTCCATGATGTCTACAGCCAGTGTCCCTTTCTCCACCTTAGTCATTACATGAGCCATATCTAAAAACGGTTTCCCTAGACAGAGAGAAATGGTCTGATCAAAGTGCTTGACCATGCAGCAGTGCTCTTTTTCTTTTGATTGCATTGTGCTAGAGGGCATGACCATGTCAAACCGATCATCAGTGATACCCAAGGTCAAACGACCTCTCCCCATCTCAAGTATCATGTCAGCAGTGTCTTGGAAGGGTCGTCCAAGGAGTAACTCGTTACCTTGTTCATCTTGCATTTCCATTACAACAAAGTCTGCTACAAATACAAACCGATCAACTTTCACCAACACATCTTCGCAAATACCATACGGTTTCACCACTGAATTATCCGCCAATTGTATTTTCATAATTCTTGGCCTTGATTCTTTCAATCCCAGCTTCTTCAATGTAGAGAGAGGCATCAGGTTTATACTTGCCCCTAAATCACGAAGTGCTTCGCCGAATTTCACTTTACCAATGTAGCATGAAATATTGAAGCAGCCCAGATCCTGCCTTTTAGGTGGTAATGTGCCCATGATGAAAGCACTCACCTGTTCCTTAAGAACCACAACCTCAGTATCTGGGATTTTCCTCTTCTTTGTAATGATGTCTTTCAGAAACTTGCCATAAGAGGGAATTTGCTCTATTGCTTCTAATAATGGAATGTTGACAGAAAGCTTTCTAAAGCTATCTAGAAATTTCTTGAACTGAGCGTCCACTTTCTTGGCTTTCACGCTATTAGGATATGGGACCAGGACATTCTGTGCCCTCTGATGTGGTGGCACATATGGCGTCCTCTTCTATGTCTCCTCCTAAGCAACTGATTCGGATGTGACATTCTCCACCACATCCTCTACCGGCTCGGTGATTGGGATCGGAACCTCCTCTGTGGCCTCACCTGTGTTTTCTGACTGGGGTTTGCTTGGTTCATCGGTCATGGGGTTTAAAATCTTCTTACTGCTCCTTAGCAAGATTTCCTTAGCCTATTGGTTTCCTCCTGGAATGTTTGTATTATCCGGAATGCCTTGCTGCGCTGGCTTCTTTAAATTTGCTATCTCAGCTGCCATTTGCGCCAAGGATGTCTCTATCATCCCTATCTGAGCCCCATGGCTTTGTAGGGTCTGCCCAAATTGATTCATGAATTCACCTTGTTGCTTGATCTGCTGGCCAAAAGTGTTCATTAGTTCTTGATTATGCTTTATTACTCTATTGAGAAACTCATTGCTCTTATCCTCTGGTGACGGTTGTGGTTTTGCGTCAGGTTTCTACAAGAAATTATTTGGGTCCTTCTAGGAAAATTTCTTGTCTTTCCTTCACGAGTAATCATTGTTTCTATACCCCTGCTGCTGGCGCATGAATTTTACTTGAGCCTCATCATCTGATTATGCGTCTTCTTTTGCAAGCAGTTTCTTTGCTAGAAGGTTCATCTTCTCATTTAGCTCTTTGATGGCCATTGACTCCCCCGCAGCCCGAACATGCTCTACGGCGTCTCTATCACCCCATGATTGCTTCTTAGCCATGTTCTTCAAAATTTCCCAACACCTCATTCCTGTGTTGTTTAAGAAGAAACCTGAACCTACGGAGTCTAAGTTACTTCTATCATGCTCAAAAAGAGCAAAATAGAAACATTTGACCTGCTTTTCCTTGTCCAGCCCATGATGCGGGCACCTCCTTAGCATGATCTGAAACTGTTCCCAAATCTCAAAGTAAGTCTCTCCTGCTTTCTGACTAAAGTTATGAATTTTCCTGATCATATCATTTGTCTTCTCGGGAGAAAAGAACCTTTCAAAGAACACTTCCACCATGTGGTTCCATGATTCCACATACTCATCATCATGATTATGTAGCCATTCTCGTGCATTTCCCGCCAGAGAGCTGGGAAACAGCTTCAAGTACAACGTCTACTGTGGAAATCTGTCTATATTGATCATATCAGAGTTCTCCATGAACTGGCTTATATGAGTCACTGGATCTTCATTTTTAAGCCCATGAAATGCATTTGATTTGACCAAATTTATTAATGCAGGATCAATTTTATAAGTTGGAATATTGATTGCCTGCTTCTTTATTGGCCCCTTTGAAGCAGATGAGGAAGAAGCTTTTATCTTCTCTCATATCATCTGCTCTTGTACCATGGCTTCTTGTTCTGAGTCGGAATCTATTTCGTCTGGTTGGTCTTGAATATAGTTCTCCTTGTCGTCTGGTCCTGGCAGTGGAACCTCTGGTGATTGTTGCATGTAGTTGGTGCTACGCGTCCTCACTATGAACCAGTACCTGCAAGATAATAATTTCAGTTCAGTATCGTGCTAGATGATTACAATAATATGAAAGATAGAACTATGAAATTCTAAAATGAATATAAAATAAAAAAATAAAAATGTGGCCTAGAATGGCCGTTTGCAGCACTCGTAGTGCCGACAATTGTCGTTTCCCCGACACCAGTGCGAAAAACTTGACACGATTTTACCGTGCATATAACGCTAGTGCACGCGTCAATGTAGTATAGGCCCTTGTGAGGCCCAAGTCGAACTCAGGGACACTAAATTATCGGTATACTACTACTAACTACTCGTAATCAGCTAGACCAATAAAAAGGTTATGAGAGTTTTTTTTTAAAATAAAAGAAAAGAAAATAAAACAAAGCAATCGATTAAATGTTTACTTTAATCAATTCAAATGGGGATCTTTAGGGTTGTGGTTTCACCGTGGGTTTTCATTGTATGAATTTCCATATAGTTACTCAGGTTCATCTCTCAATCCAGATAGTGGCCTGTAGTCAGAATTGCCCACTGTCGTGGTACAATTCACTACCTATGTCTAGGTCGGTTCCACTGTCGTAGTAACCTATACCCTAAACTAGGTGCATTAGAATCGACCTCTGGGTTTCCACCATTAACCTTACATCACCTTGTTCAAGGGATTTGTTAATTAATGTGAATTTCGTCTCTTTTTAATCATTAATTCTTCTTTCAAAGTAATTAAAGGCATTATATTATCATTATGGTGATCAATCATAACAATATAATTGAGAAAACAAAATCATATCATGGATTTAAGAGATAAATTATGAATTACTATGATAACAATGTCATACAATACTTCCCCGGGCTACTCTTGGTCCTAAAGATAAAGGGGATTAGCTCCACATGTTCATCTCAGAGCAAAATGTGGTTGAAGAAAGGGGAAATAAGTAATGAAATCCCTGAACAGAGAAGATCCAAGCGTTCCTCGGCATAGAATGCATGATCTGCAGCCTTTCGGCGGTGGAAAACGTCTTCTTCGGCTTCCAGAATGGTTGGTGCGTGCTTCTGGCTCCGTTCTTCTCTCCACACCTTCTCAGGACGTGTGCAACGGCTAATGACGTGATACCCTGCTCTTGGCCGCCGTCATTAGGTATAATCACCGAGTTAGGTTGCAAAAATATCACAGCCGTCAGATTTGGGTCGATCTGAAACAAACTCTGATCTGACGGTGTCGATACCATCGACACGGGTCGATGGTATCGACTTTGTACGAGATCGACATGTCTTCGTTTCTTTTCTTCATTGCGCCTGATGCTGACTCGACACCATCGACGCGGGTCGATGGTATCGACACCCTTAGGCGTCAGTTTTATCCCTTTTCCGTCATTGAAACTCCACATGTTGATAGTATCGACTTTCGGATCGATAGTATCGACTGGTTGGTCGCTATCAACCTGATGGAATGTCACTACCATCAACTTCCCTATCGATGGTATCGACTCTGTGCTGCTCCTTGCAGCTGACTTCCTGTGGTTGTGTCGATGGTATCGAAAGTTGTCGATGGTATCGACAGCTGCAGATATGTGTTTGTCCTAAAATTGCAAAACAAAACTACATAAGCTGAGATAAAACCTATTATTGTAATCATTTATACTCAAAACAATAATATAAGAGAGATTTGACACTGAGAAGGATCATAGACTAAAGTAATTGAATTATGCGATATTAGCCACCAAAATAACCAATAAACGCACAAAACACAAGTGAAACAAGTCTATAAATGTGACTCAAAATCATCGCATCAATATCCATGTCCAAGATGTTATGCGGGGACCTTCTCTAATCAAGTTGGTCTACTTTGTGGATATCTACAACCAGTATTGTGAAGAAGTACAAGAACAAAATGCTATTATCGATTTGGTTATGAGATCTCTTAACAATCTTGATCCCAATATTGAAGATTCTGAGGTGGTGGAGATTATGGATTATCTAAAATATTTAGAGGAATACAACTGTGATGGATAACACACTATAGAGACTGCAAAGTATGCTTTGTTAGAGCAAAATCTGTAAGAAAAGGCAGCGCCTAAGCCTACACCTGAGTTGAAGCAACTCCCTGAGGGCTTAAATAATGAATTTCTTAATGATGAGGAAAGAAATCTCGTCATTATAAATTCCACCTTGATGGAAGACCAGGAAGAGAATTTGATAAATGAGCTCAAGCTACATAGAAAAACTATAGGGTACACTATGGGAGATATTAAGGATCTTTTCCTAGCTCTATGTATGCATAAGATAAGCCTAGAAGACGTAGTTAAGCCATTAGTTCAACCACAATAGGAACGAAACCAAATGCTAAAGTAGCTGGTCAGGAAGTAGTCATAAAACTACGTGATGCCAGAATTATCTACCTTATCAGCGATAGCAACTAGGTCAGCTCGATCCAAATTGTACCCAAGAAAGGAGGGATGACAATTGTTAAAGGGGAGAATTGACATGAAGTGGCAACACGAACCGTCACAGGTTGGTATATGTGTATTGACTAAAGGAAACTAAATGTTGCCATGAGGAAAGATCACTTTCCACTACCCTTTATTGATCAAGTTTTGGAATGATTGGCCCATCACTCATATTGGTTTTTCTTAGACGAGTACTTAGGCTCTTATCAAGTGCCAATTCACCCTGATGATTAGGAGAAGAAAAACTTCACTTGTATCTATGACACTTATGGTTTTTGGAGAATGTTGTTTGGTCTATGCAATGCACCTTCTATCTTCTACAGGTGCATGATTTCTATACTTTCAAATTTCTTGCAAGATATGATGGAAGTATTTATGGATGATTTTCCTGTATTCAACATTGATTTTGATAAGTGCCTCAAAATTCTATCTCTAGTCTTATAACACTACGAAGAGAAACATTTGGTTTTGTATCGGGAGAAGTGCCATTGCATGGTACAAGATGGCATCGTGCTGGGACATAAAATTTCTGAGAAAGGAATAGAGGTTGACCAGAGTAAAATCGAAATTGTATCCAAACTCCCACCTCCAAAAACATTAACAAGGATAAGAAGTTTCCTTGGTCATGTTGGTTACTATAAAACTTTTATTAAAGATTTCTCAAAAATTGCCAAGCCCTTGTCAAATTTCTGGTGAAAGATGTCGAGTTTGATTTCACAAACAAGTGCCTTGAAGCCTTCAATACTATGAAGAATGTTTTAACTACAACCCCAATATTAAAAGCACCATATTGGGAGCTACCCTTTGAAGTAACGTGTGATGCCAGTGATTAATCCATCGATGTTGTTCTTGGTCAAAGGAAATACAAGAAACATGATGTGATATACTACGCTAGCAAAAATCTAGATGATACTCAAGTCAAATACACCACCACTGAAAAGGAAATGCTAGCAATAGTGTTTGCCTTTGATAAGTTTAGATCCTACTTGATAGGGTCAAAAGTTAAATTGTATACAAATCATGGAGCTATAAAATATGTAATGCAGAAGAAAGATACAAATCCAAGACTATTACGGAGGGCCCTTCTCTTACAAGAGTTTGATCATGAAATTATTGATAAGAAAGGGACAAAAAATGTAGTTGTTAACCACCTATTGAGGATAATAGTAACTAAAGAAGACCCATTTCCAGTTAATGATAATTACCCTAATGAAGCACTTATGATGGCCAAGGCCATTGAACCAAATGTACCATGGTTCACCGACATATGCAACTATTTAGCTTGTCACCAATTGCCTCTAGAGATCACTCACAATGAAAAGAAGAAGTTATTCTTAGATCTAAAGAACTATTACTAGGATGATCTTCTCTTATTCAAGAAATGCACTAAAAATTTGTATCATCGTTGTATACCAGAGGAAGAAGTGCCTCAAATCCTTAAGGAGTGCCACTCTTCACCATACGGAGGGCATCAAGGCAAGGACATATCCACAGTCAAAATTCTGCAATCTGGATTTTATTGGCCCACACTCTTTAAGGATGCTGAAGCATATGTTAAGGCATGTTATGAATGCCAAAGAACATGGAACACTTCAAAAAGGAATGAGATTCCAATGTCCAATTGGATAGAGATAGAAATTTTTGGTGTGTTGGGGATAGACTACATGGGACCATTCCCACCTTCATGAGGAAATCAGTGTATTCTTGTTGTTGCAGACTATGTGTAAAAGTGGGTAGAAGTTGTTGCTAACCAGACATGTGACTCCAAGGTGGTAATCAAGTTGTTCGAGAAAACTATTTTCCAATATTTGGGGTCTCACACACCATCATAACTGATAGGGGATCCCACTTTGGGGAGATATAGTTTGAAGATCTGTTGAAGAAATATGGAGTCTGACACAAAGTGGTCACTCATACCTTCCTCAAACATCCAGTCAAGTCAAGGTCTTAAATAGATAGATAAAAAATATGGAAAAAATGTTAGCAAGACCCACAAATATTGGTCGATGAAGCTTGATGATGCATTATGGATTTAGCCTTCCTACATGTAGAAAACATTGCCTTTGTAGTATCCCCCATGTGATTTGTCATTCATTGCAATAAGAGGGCCCATAGCAATGTTTAAATCAGATGAACTTTGTTTTTTAAATAATACAGGATAAGGAGAGAAAACCCACACAACATATAGGACTCTGATTGAGACTACTTCCTACCACCTTATCTACGAGGATCACCCCCACCTGCTAGTGGAGTTAGAACACAAGGCATTTTAGGCCATCAAATTTCTGAACATGGACTTGAACCAAGTTAAAAAGAAATGATTTCTACAATTGTAGGAGCTAGAGGAACTCAGGTTACATGCCTACAAAAACACCAAAATTTATAAGCACATGACTAAGGTGTGGCATGATGCCCACCTAAAGATAAAAGACACTTATGAAGGAGACAACATTCTTTTGTTTAACTCTAGTATCTGATTATTTCTAAGGAAATTAAGATCAATATGGTCTGGCCCATTCACTTTGGAGAAGATATATCCATCTAGAATGATGGAAATCACTAGTGAGAAAATGGGTACATTCAAGGTCAATGGGAATCAAGTAAGAAGGTACTATGAGGATGAAGCTTTTATGAGGAGATGTTAACTCCAGTTAGAAGATCCCCAACTAGCACCACCCAAGGAATCCTAAAGAGGAAAACAAGCGAGTCAAGCTAAAAACTGTAAATTAGTGCTTCTTGGGAGGCAACCCAATGATTTCCTATCTTCTTTAAATTTTCAAGTTCCTCACTTCTTTTATTTACACTATGAACATCTTATAACTTCTAGTCTTAGTTCTAGTTTGCTCTATTTTTTCAAAGTGGTTAAAATTCACTAATCTTGTCTCAAAATCCCATCTTGATTTTCAATAATCCTTAATGAACATAGAATAGATATAAGAAAAGTTTTTTATCCCATATTTAATCTTAGGAGTCACTCACAACTACCATCGATCTATATAGGGATCCATTGAAACCACATCGTGACTAAGCACACAACCATTTGTTATGGATACCATCATTGACAAAATAGGTCAATCATCGAGTCTGACAAACCATAAGATGATGAACATAGCCCAACCATTAGATGTGGCTTTCTGACGCACAATCAGTCAATAAACCCAGTGAAGCAATTAGATGACCAACTAGTCACCCCATCTAGTGTTAAGCACAATGCAACCATCAGATGATGGGTTTCTGACGAACCATTGGTTGCTGATACCATCATATGTCATGTCTAGGAAAGTCATCAGTTATGCAAAACCATCGAACGTTCACTATAAAGTAAAACCACCAGATGGCAAAGCAATGACGCCATTGGTTGACCGCTAAAGACCAAATTGTTGGTTAATAACATTCGATGACTTCCCAAAGATAGAACCTATGAAAAGGAGATAGAGAACTCCCCCCCCCAAACTAATCGATCAGATTTGATTAGCCCTAGACACTAAAAGCACTCTAAGGCTGTAAAAACAACTAAAGACACTCAACACCCAGGCAACACCATTAGAAGAGACCATCTTCCTCCTTTCTCCCTTTCCACTGATCACTAGCGTGAAAAATAGTGGTCTCTACAAGGACCAAAGAGAGAAAAGGAGTGAAGGGTCACTACAGCCCTACGATGAAGCCTCTTCACAATTGTGAGTCGACAATCTGAGCATCGGCGACAAAGGTACACCTAAAACCTAGTTCCTTACCTTCTCAATTTCTATTCATTGTTTCCCTAGACACTGTTGAATACGAATGAACTACTGGTTGTTGCTTCATATTTCATGACCTTTGGTTTCTATCCTCGGTCTCTACAAGTACACAAACCATCAATTGTTTCTCATTTTTCTACCCAACCACCGTCTAGTTCTAGACATCAATTGTGGAGACCATCAATCATTTCTCTCCCCAACCACCACCTATTAACCATAGCCTGACAACATGATGTGTTGCCATCCGTTGTTGGTCTTTTATAGAACCATCAGTTGAGACCGTCCCCTATCCATCGATTATTTTCATGAACCAACAACCATCCATTGTTGACCTACATTTGTTAACTCACCCATCAACAAGCCATCTAACCATCCATCATTGGCACTTCCTTTTAGGGCATGACCTAACCATCGGTTGCCAATTTGATTCGTAACCATTAGTAGTTTCTACAAAACCATCGATCCACATCCATGTATTCTTCAAACATTATACAACCATCATATGTTAATGACACTTCATTGATCATTAATCTAACAAAACTCCATCATTGTTTATCTAATTAATCTCGTTAGAGATACTTAAGTATCTAAAAATTACAACATGGAAGGAAAGTGGGATAGGATCCAAGAAATCCACAAGTCTATATACACTAAGAAACTCAAAGCATCAATGACTCAGTAAGAGTTGGAGAAAATGCAAAGCTAAAAGACGAGTGGGAGGCCTACCAAAAGACACATGGAGAGCCCACAAAAGAGAGCATTAGGTCCCGCTTAGAAGCAAATAGGGTCAGTACACTGATTTAGCCAATCTATGAGGAGTTCAAAGGTTAGGAGGAACAGATAGGGACTGAGGTCTCTGAGTATAAACCATATGAAGAGGTTCAAAACCCAAAGAAAAGGGTTGCACCAAGTCCTTATCAGGAAGGGCCTAAAAAGACAACAAAGAAATATAGAGAGAGCAAAGCCATAGAAGCAAGCCCACCTCAACAAACAATGATTGCAAGTGAGGCACAACACATATCACCAATCACCTGTACTTAACAACCTAATAACCAATTTCTTTCTAGGGATGAAGAGCATAAAGAAATCTGGTGCAACATGTTCCAGAACAAGAAGTTCAAGGCCATCAGATTCGGAGACAAGGAGACTGTGTAGAAACTAGGGATATATGACAGGGCTAAAAAAAGCCCGGATCAGATTGGAAACTACAAGATGTGCTTTGATAGACTTACATCATATGACGACTTGAAAATAGAGTTCATTTCCTCACTGAAGAAGCTGCCAATAACCAATGAAGAAAAGGTAGAGTGTGGGGGTGATTATAAACTACATGCATGAATCATAAAGGACGAATATTTCTAGAACGAGATATGGTTGAACGCAATTTTCATTGAATCTGCCAAGAAAGTAGAACAAGCCAATAAGGCACAGGGAGATAGGGACGTGAGAGGTTTTGTAACAAAAAATGTAGGAAAATCTTGTAGGAGATTGCAAATAACATTCTGGTCAGTCCAAGACCGCGATGATGCACTCAGGCTTCATGAGGGTTGTACATAAAATCTTCACCAACACCCTAACCTTCAGATATAACACATGGAATGTGGCAATGCTGGATCTCTATGTGCTAGGGAGTATATTAGAAGGAAAGGCCATAAATATAGGGAAGATTTTGGTAGACAAGCTAGAAGTAGCAGCGGGACCCGTCAACACTTGTGATTTCTACATGGGAGGTCTAATCACATACATTGCACACCGACTAGGGTACGCTAAGAAGCTAAAATATTTCCTAAGATAAAAAGGAGATCACTTAGTGGATGAAAAATACCTCACCTCAACAAACATTTTGGCAAGGATAAAACAAAACTACACTTACAAGTTTTGCAGGACGAAATACTTGCTATCCTTTCCAAAATTGAGCAACTACGACTGTGAAAAATTGTCTTCTAAGAAGAAGAAATCATAAGGTTGATATTTGAACATTGTGCAAGCACCAATAGGCCAGCTGAACAACAAAATAAACAACTGAAGGAGGTGGCCACAAAACAAACAACAAGAAAAAGAGTAATTGTGCACATTCCTAAAAAACTAGCAAAGAAAACCCCGCACCCAAGGTTATATATCTGGATGCAACGGAGAAAGAAGTTTTGGAGAGTCCTACCATTTCTACTATGTTAGAAGCAATAGCCCTTGAACAGAAGGTAATCATCCATGACAAAGAAGCAATAGAAACAACCATCCCAAAAACGGAAGAACAACCAAGGGTAAATATTGCCCCGCACCACAACGAACACGAAGAAGTGGAGCTGGATATCAAAGCAAATGAATCACTAAGAGAAGAAACCCCCAGGAGGGAGGTGCTACAACTAGAACAAAGCACACACTCGATAGGAGAACACAGAATCTTCGAAAGCAAATGAGGTAGATCATGAAGTGAGATCCATAGACAAGCCCAAATAGCAACAACATCCAACAACAACAACCAAATTCATGGAAATAGGGTAGGGGATTGACGACCTTTGAGATCGTCTCAGCCTCTACCTTGAATATTTTTAACATAACTACAAATCTATCAATACTTACTATGTAGGTACTAAAATTATCAACAGACATGTAGCTGATCCTCAATCTACCACTCCAAATGCAGTAGTTGGTTGCAAATTAGGTGCAAGTCATGCATGTACTGGCTAGAGTGACGAATGAACTCGATGCTCTATGCAAATAATGCAACAATCTACACCTAGATAAACTGCAACTTTGAGAGGAGGCAACAAAGAGGAAGGAAACCACTCCTACCAGCAGTGGGGAATCATTAAAAAAGACAAAGGACATCCACATCCATATCATCCCTCGCAGAAGATGTAGATGTACATCTCAAAGCCGATATGTTGATAGATGTTGTACAAATAGGACATGAGGTGATCCTAGATGAAATAACTACTTTGAGTGCCTGTGGGAGGAAGATTCAAGGGAGACTGACAATAGCGAGAGAATTCCCTCTAGAGATAATCTTGCCGCTTCACCAGCCTCACCAAGGCATTCTACAAATAACAATAAGGAAATGGTAGCTGAGGGACCGACGAATGTGGGTACCATGCAACCACCAGAACCGAAAAATCCTACAGAAAATGAAGAAGCAGTGGGAGAAAATGACATTAAAAAAAATCATCTGAAGCAAATGGGGATGTAGGAGAAACAACTAAAGATATAATGGACATGATTGACCCCCTCTTTGACTACAAGGATCCACCTCCACACTGTGATTATGAGAAAATTGTAAATTATTTCCTACTGGATGAATCCATAATGAGTGGAGGATTCCCAATGTCACTTGAGGAATAAATTGAGGAATTGACATATGAAGAAGATAGAGGGAATCTAGGTAGTATGTTTACTGATGCACCTCCAAAACAAGCAAATCCAGTATTCCCTGACCCACCAAAAATTAACGAATAAGGAGACAACTTGGGCCCAGCTGCACCACCCCTCTCTACCATGCAACATGGTTGACATGGACATGCCATCAATTTTTTGCATGTTGGTGTGCAACATTCATGTCCTTGACAATATCTTAGATGATGAGAAGTTAGGACAAGACATCATCTATTACAACATGCAGTACACGTTAACAAGGGATGACCTACGTTCTGCCTTTCAGCATCAAGCAAATGTGAGTAGAACCTTCTATAAGGTCTTGTGTGGGACCATCATATAATAATTTATGTATAGAGATAAATATGGGCCAATGTTCATTGCAACCTCTAACCGAGAAGCCCACCTCTTCAAAGAAAGGAACAACACAACATCTATTAAGGAACTGTAAGATACCTTGATGAGAAATAGAGCCTTACAGTTCGTCACTCTTCCTTTCAAAGCCTTCAATCACTGGCTCCTCAAGGTGGATGCCCTTTTAAAAAGGAAGGTCATCACATACAACTTTAGCACCAAAGACCTACCCTATGGTAGAATGGTTTTTGAGAAACCAGATCATAGGATGATACCAGAAGTTCCAACCCATCTGAAAAAGGTTGATACATGGAGTCAGTGGGTGGTATCACCCAAATTGGAAAGAAATTTCAATCAACTGCAACATGCTCTAGGAAAAGCAAAACTCAGGGCATAGTGCTTTCATAGCACTGAGAATGATTGAAGCCATTAATAGAGGAATACTGATGGATCACATTATCAACAAAAATTTCCACATGTTGTGAGGAAAATATGTCATGGAAATAATACATGATAGAAGATTCTTCTATGATGCACAAATGACTGACATACCAAGGAGGATGTATTCCCTCATTCCCCTACCCAAAAAGACCCCTTGGAGAGAACAACTGAAGAAGTCTAAAGAGGTGCCACAAAACTTAATGCCTAAAGAAAGAAAAAAACAACCATCCTATTCCCCAACATCTTCCTCTACTGAACCCATACATGTGATCCATACTACTGAATTTCCTATACCTATTACTAATGCTAACAAGAGAATAATACCCCAAGACATGAAACCATCAGCAACTGTGATTCACGAGACAAAACACCCTATCAAACTCATTACTGAGAACATCATTGTTGTAACCTCAGAACCAAAAGAAAAATCCGATTAAGAGGTTGAAGTAAACATTGAAGGAGATATATCAGATGATCAACCAATCAAAGAACTAGACCCAACATATGTTATTACACTCACCTTCAAAAACTTCGATGAAATTGCTTGCTATGGACTATCTGTTGAGGAGGTTACCTTTCTACTGCAAGTATTGAAACTAAGGGAGTACGACTTTGTTGTCATTTTTGAAAGGGAGAATGTACAAATACTGGTACTAGACCTCCGTGGCATGTTACCAATAGGGGGTTACATGACAGTAAACGTCATGGAAGCATGTCAACTACTTCTAGAAGATGAACTCCTTAAAATATGCATGGTCTCCTACAAAATAAGGGGAGATATCATTCTCAAGGAGTCAAGAGAACTGCAACTCTTGATCGATCCTCTCCAAAACAATGTCCTAAGGTGGATATTTGTTCCTATTCGGAATGATGGGCACTCCGCACATCTATCTAATGAAACTGTGAATGGCACAACTATTTTCTATAACATCTATAATGCCATGTTCATCCAAAAATGAACAACTTATCATAAAAATGCTAACAGCGTCATAGAAGAAAAGGCTTCTCAAGTGGCCATAAAAATAGTCAAGTTGATAAAGACATACGGCCGCGACATACCTGATGATTTGAAGTTAGAGAAGTTGCAACTTTGCCACATGATCCGACAACAAGAACCTCTATCTAATGATTGTGGCTTCTATGTTCTTTTCTTGATGCATATGTTGGCAATATATGTCCAGAAGGTGGAGTATTATCGAGATGAAGAATACCACCATCTTCATGGTCAATATGCCATGAGGATCTTATGCTCCAAATGGGATCTACTGGAAAATCAACCCTAATTTAACTATTCTAGATCAAACCCTGAGTCCAAAGACCCTATAGAGACTTCTCTCACGGATCCTAATGCTAGTCAATCATTTTATGAACAAGTAAGGTAGTTCGCAGTACAACAAGACCCATAAGTTGGATTCGAAGAACTTATGGCAGTCTACCTTACTGGGGAGCCAGATGAAACACTAAATGCCTCATAGATGAAACCTCTACCACAAGATCTACAGTATGTGTTCCTGGATGATCTGAAGGTCTTCACAGTGATAATAAATTCAGATCTGACATCTGAGTAGGAAGACAGACTATTATTTAAACTAAGGGAAAGGTAAAAATCCATCGGCTACAAGATGAGTGATCTCACTGGGGTGAGTAAAATGATGTTCATGCACAAGATATCTATGGTGGAAGATCAACAACCCTTTGTAGAACACCAACATAAATTGAACTCAAACATGAAGGAAGCAGTTCACCTTTAAAGTTGCCCACTTCAGGTAACATCTACCCAATCTATGACTCACTGTGTGTGAGTCCCTTATAAGACATTCTCAAGAAGGGATGTACCATAGTGGTATGCATTAATAACAATGAAATCATCCCCACTTGTAGTGTCCATGGTAGAGGATGTGTAAGCTACATGTAAGACCATTTCCCCTTACCTTTCCAAGATCAGGCCCTACAACGCCTTGGCCAACAAGAGTATTTTTGTTATATGGATGGTTACTATGAATTTTATCAGATTCCAATCCATCTAGATGATCAGGAAAACACCACTTTCACTTGTCCCTTTGGGACCTTCACCTTCAAAAGAATTCCCTTTCGTCTTTGTAATGTGCCAACTACATTCCAATGTTGCATGGCGACCATTTTTACCAAATTGACCAAAACTATCATGGATGTTTTCATGGATGATTTCTCAATCTATGGATATTCATATGAATCATGCCTCAAACATATCTTCCTGGTCCTCAAAATTATGAATAAGCACATCTAGTTCTCAACTTGGAGAAATGCCACTTCATGGTGAAAGAAGGCATTGTTCTAGGACACAATGTTAGAAACATAGGAATTAAAGTAGACAAGGAAAAAATAGAAGTGATTATTAAAGTTAGTCCCCCATCCACTGTAAGATGATTCAAAGCCTTATTAGGTCATGCTAGAATTTGTATAAGATTCATCAAGGATTTTCCAATATATCTAAGCCAATGACAAACCTATTGCTCAAGATGTTGAATTTTGCTTTGACAAAGAATGCATGAAGAGTTTTAACAATTTGAAGCAAGACCTTACTTCAATCCCCATTGTTCGAGTGCCATACTAGTCTCAACCTTTCGAGATTATGTGTGACACTAGTGATTATGTGGTCGGAGTCATTTTGGGCCAGTTCATAGATAAGAAACATCATGTTATCTATTATGCATCCAGGACTCTTGATGAAGCCCACAAAAATTATGCAACTACAAAGAATGAGCTCATAGCAGTTGTATATGCTTTTGATAAATTAAGATCATACCTTGTGGGCTCGAATTTTTTTTATATTGATCATGTTGAGATTTTCTATCGATTAACCAAGCAGTACATAAAACCTAGACTGATCGTATGGATTCTCCTTCTACAAGAATTTGATTTAGAGATACTAGACAAGAATTGTATAGAAAATGTAGTTTCCAATCATATGAGTTGTATTCACATTCATAACACATATATCACCTCATTAATGACTCTCTACTAGATGATCAACTCATGAAAGTTTCAAAAACCATTATTTGGTATGCCACTTCTATGAACTATCTCGTCACATGTATCATTCATCCAGAGTGCACATGCACCACAAGGAAGAAGTCCATGCATGATATCAGACGGCACCGCTGGGATGAGGAATAGCTCTTCAAATTCTGTGTTGATGGTCTCTACAGACATTGAGTTCTTGAGGAGGAATCCCCCTTATTCTAGAATAGTTCCACTCAAGCCCAACAAAGGGGCACATGAGTTCTAAGAAGTGGCCAACAATATCCAAGGATGCTTACAATTTCAACTTGTCTTGTGATGAATGTCAAAGGTCTAGAAATATCACAAAGAGAGATGAATTGTCTTTGAAGATATGGCAAGAAGTTGGAATCTTGGATGTGTGGGGTGTGGACTACATGGGACCATTCCCCTCTTCATATGGCTACCACTACATCTTGGTAGCAGTCGATTATGTCTCTAAATGGGTAGAATCTATACCCACAGTTACAAGTGATTAAAAGCATGTTATTAAGCTATTACAAGACATCATTTTCCCTCATTTTGGAGTCATGTACACTATTATATCTAACAGAGTATCCCACTTTCTAGAATGAAGTTTTGAAGCACTTTTAAGGAAATATGATGTGTATAACAAAGTAGCCTCACCCTATCATCCACAAACTAGTGAGAAAGTACATGTGTCTAATCAGCAACTCAAGGCCATCCTAGAGAAGATTATAGGCCACAATCTGAAGGACTGGTCAGAAAAAAAAACTAATGATGCTCTCTGTGCCTATAGGACATCTTTCCTAACTCTCTATGAACAACATTCTTCATATTGATTTATTGAAAGTCATGCCACCTCCCTATCAAGTTGGAATATAAAGCTTGACAAGTAATTAAGTAGTTGAATTTTAATATGAAAAAGCTGGTCAAAACAGAGGACTATAACTGTAGGAGCTTGAGTAGCTCAGAATGAATGGTTACAAGAATGCACATATCTATAAACAAGAAAAAAAACTATGGCATGACGGTCATATAAAAATAAAAGACATAAAATTCAGAGATTAGGTTATGCTTTTTAACAAACGAATGACATTTTTCCAGGTAAGCTTCAGTGTTGCTGGCCAAGACAATACATTGTCAGGAACATCTATATTCATGGCACACTCATATTGTAGAGAGACAAGTATGGCATGTTCGTGGCCAACAATTGAATTTTTTTTTATAATGGAAGACATGAGTGTTCAAATACCTATTAGTCTCTCCAAGTTTGCACCTCCACCTGATGATTGAAATTAGACATTGAGCAAACAAACTTAAACACATGTTCTTGTTTGGAGGCAACCTGATCCTTAATTTCATTTATAATTTCAACTCTAGATTAGAAATTTTTACATTCATTAGATAATGCATCCCAAGAGGCAATATTAAATTCTAATAATTTTTTTTTAAGATTTCAAATGTAGGAAACAATGCTGATAGAAACATGACCACATCTAGTGGTCTTACTAGCATTATTTTCCCCTCCATATCAAACTTAATGTTTTCCCAAGATGAGCAAATTTCTAAGTGTGGGATGGAGGGTGGGTGGTATGTATTGTACTTCCCATCCACACCTATCTATATCAGACTTAAAATTCCATCATTGCATTTTTTATTAAATTCTTCAAAAATTAAAAATGTCAAACTAGGTTGCATAGAATTCTGATACAACTATTCTTCTTATACAATCAAAGCCATTATGTAGATAAAACATTGCAGATGCTGGTGCAAGGGTTGGGGGTGCTATAGGGTGATTGGGGAAATTGGAGGTGATGGGGGTCTGACGGGGGTGATTGAGGAGATCAGAGGCAATGGGGATGATCGGGGGGATGTGGTGTTTGATCCAGGGGTAAGGGAGAAAATAGGGTGTGCCACACAGGATTAGATATGGGGGGAAATCAATCGGAAGAGGGTGCAGGAGCGCACAAAAGACGAAAAGGAAAAGTGACATCCAGAACCATAGATCAGTGTAGAAGCAAGGCAACTCACACAGTCCTTAAACTAGGGATCACATTCAATGTGGCAAGGATATGTGGACAGTCATACACAAACAATAAGGAAGATGAAACACATATGGAGGATAGGCTAGTTGCTAATGCAAATAAAGGCAGCTCTGACATATGTTAGTAGGCTAGTGTCACGGTGAATCCCAACATGTATGCCAATGTTACAGCCGGTGATAGGGGAGAGATGAGATCTACACAAGGGAATGATGATAACAACTATTTTTTCATCGAGAAGTTGTTTGAGGAAGATCTTCATGTATGTAGTAGTATCCTTGGATGACATGGACAGTACACTAATAATTTCAATAGAAATTGAAGCTAAAGAGAAACTTTCCTGGCCGTGGAGGTATGTAGTGGTTGTGAGAATGCTAGGAATGTATATTGGCTACATGATGCTAAGATATTACTCAAAATGCTCTAGAAAATCAAAGGGATGTTTAACATGTTTGAGCTTGGTTATGGGCACTTTGTAGTGCAACTATAATGTCAACATGATTTTGATACAACCGTAGAAGGAGTCCCATGGAAGATCTTTGGCTGCAATGTAGTTGTCTAGGAGTGGTACCCAAACTTTCAACTAATTGAAGCTCTTTTAGACTACATTATTACTTGGGTAAGAATTGTCAACCTCACCCTTCACTTATATGTATCCACAATATTCAAATACATAGGAATGGCCCTCGATTGTCTAGTTAAAGTGGATAGCCATAGAAAAATAGAACACGAAGTCATTTTGCTAGACTAATAGTGGAAGTAGACACATCAAAGGACTTGGTGACGTCCATTCTAATCAATGGAGTGAAGTGTTTTATAAGGGCCTCCCTTGGGCGTGCACGAAGTGTAGGAGGGATGGGCACATTTCTAAACACCGTAAGGTCAATGAAGTGAACAAAAATGTTATTGATAAAAACACCGCAGGTGATACTCATGTTGCACCCCCAACATACAGGGAGACAGGCTCAAATGAGTGGTAGGTCGAAAAGAATAAGGGGGGAAACATGAGGTAAAAGACAATAAAAGATGGATCTAAGGTGAGTATGGGAAACCACTTTGTAGGTCTTCAGGGGGTGGAGGAGGATGAAATCTAGGGAAGTGCACAATGAAGCCCTTAATTCAAATGTTATGGATGATGGAAAACTAAGACCTCGAAAATCTCTGATGAATAAGATGGCGCAGTCGTAGTAGGGAGAAGATGGATATGAAATAGTAGTTCTTGGTGATGTTACCAACACTTCGTCCAGGGCAACCAGATATGCTATTATTGATACTACTAAAGTGCATCAGTCGAAAGAGAAGCATACTTTAGTGAACCTGGACGTGGACCAAGTCATAAAAATTAATGATGAAGAAACTTTCAATGTAGAAGAAGTGGATATGGGGGACTGTGATGCAGACACACTATATGAGAAGGGGATAGTAACGTCGGGACTAAGGAAAGATAAAGCACATATAGGTGCATGAGATAAGGACAAAGCATTGCTACTTTATAAGACTAGATGCAGTAATAACCTAAGCACAAAGAGGAAAGGGAAAAGCTAGCCACCGGATCTAGCTAGTACAAGAAGAACAAGCCCACATGTATTAAAGATGAGGGAGCAGTCAAAGGGAGTCCCCAAAATCGGGGCAACCTAGATGAGACCATAGTGACATATGCAAAGTTGAAGGTACTAGATGTGTAGATGATAGCGTGGGAGAGACTAATAAGAAGAAAGTAGCAGCATCTTAGGTTCCTTGATAGAGAAAAGTTAATCCACTCAACCCTTCAGACTCTATGTTGAATTTGATGTGCTGGAATGTGTGAGGAATAGGAAATAAGGATAGATGTTCTATAATATCTAATCTATTTCAGGTACACAAACTACTAGTGATGGCTATATTGGAGCCAAGGATCAGTGGTAAATCAGCTACAAGAACTATCAAAAGACTCATCTTTACTCACTCACACCGTGTGGAGGCTCGATGCTTTGCAGGGGTATATGGCTTTGTTGGAAGGGAAACAAACACAAGATTCAGATTATGAATAGCCATAGGCAACTTGTTGCATGCAAGATAGACAACATATTGGTGGTTACCTTTGTTTATGATAATCCAAACATCTCTATGAGAAAACTCTTGTGGAAGCATCTCATAGACCTCAGTGAAGGAATGGAGTACCCCTGGGTCAGCATGGGCGATTTCAACATGACCCTGATTCTGACAGAGAAGCTTGGAAGTGAGAAATACAATTATACCAAAGCCAAGGTACTCAAGGACACTCTTCCATCTCTAATATGGGGTTTTCAGGAGTGTGCTTTACCTTCAAACATGGGATCTTACAAGAAAATTTGGATTGATCCTTAGCAAACAAAGTTTTCATTAGAAGATTTCCTAACCTCTTGGTGGAGCATTTACCTCATCTATAATCTGACCACTATCTTATACTTTGAAGCCTATGCGTAGGGACATGAAAGAGCCTAGGTTCATGATGATGCCATCCTGGAACAAGGTGGAGGTATTCCAACACTTTTTGCACATAGAGTGGGCGGGATCCACAAATTTCTATGATAACCTATAGAAGGCCAAGCGACCAATTCTAAACTGGAGTCGACAAGAGAGGCAAGACAAAGCTCGGGAGAAGTAGAGGCTGACAAAGAATATAAACTCCCTATAAGGTATTCTAGATGAACAATATGATGATATCACTAACAAATCATGTTTATACATGCAAGCAGAAGTTCAACAAATGATCAATACAGAGGAGGAAAATCGAAAAAATAGGGCACATATTAACTGGTTACATAATGGAGATAACAATACCAAGTTCAATCAAGCATGGGTGAACCAACGTCGATGACAAAATACTATCACCTCACTCAAAGACACTGTTGGGAACTGGGTGTCGAACAAAGAGGATGTGATGGGTATGGTGGTTAATCACTTTGAGGGGATACTCACTGAACCGACGTGGGACAAATAGGTGTACTATGAGGGAACCCCACATAGATGTGATAGATTACAGTCTATGGAAGTGAAATCCATAGCAAAGCTCCCTAACACTAAAGAGGTGGCAAAGGTGCTTTATCTGATGAAGTTGTTCAATGCTACTGGAACAGACTAGATCACTGTGGACTTCCTACAGAATAACTGTGATGTGGTAGGCGGGTCGGTAACAAACATTATCCAGGAGATTGTTCATGGGAATCCCATCACTAAGGAGGCACATACTGCCACTGCTATTCTTATTCCAAAGCTTGCTAACCCAGAGAAATATAAGCAGTTGTGGCCAATTTCATTAAACAACTCAATACTGAAGATTGCAACAAAAATTATTGTGGAATGACTGAAGCAATTCTTACCTAGATGGGTTTCTCTTGAACAAAGCAGCTTTGTACTAGGGCGCAGAATCACTGAGAATATTGCCTTGATATTAGAAATTATACATGGCATGAAGGGCAATAAAGGAGTGAAGACTATGGAGATAAAAATTGATCTAAAAAGTTGTAAGATTGCATGTCCTATAAGTTTATTGAGGATACTTTAATACATGTTGGTATCTTGTTAAATGTTAGGTGTTTCATTATGTATTCGATCATAGGTGGCCATGCTACTATAATTTGGAATGGAAATAGTATACACCTTTCAAGGCAAGAAGGTGTCTGAGTCAAGGTGGCCCTTTGTCACCTTATCTCTTCATCTTATGCTTGGAGATATTATCTCAAATGATATGTGAAAGAGTCTTGAATAATATTTGGATGCCCATCAAGATGGGGAGAACTAGTATCGGTGTGGCACATGTATGTTTTGTCGATGACTTAATTCTATTTGTAGAAGAAGCAAGTAAAACTCATATGAAGACAATACTATAGTGTTTCCAAGAATTTGAGCAAGCATCCCCCAAGCCATCTTTGTCATTAAATCACGTCTTTTCTTCTCCAGAAGTGTATTGAGGACTTCTAGGAGACTCATACAAGATGTAAGCCAGTTCTAGGTCATAGAAGATTTGGGTCGATACTTGGGCGTCCCTATCATACACGCAAGGGTGACTAAGATGACTTATGCTGACATAACAAACAAGGTGGAATGTAGGGTGAGCGTTTGGGAAGCTAAGAGTCTATCTTTATCTGAGCGCATATGCTTGGTGAGATCCACACTTACCACCATCCCGACCTATGTGATGCAGATGAAAATCCTTCCTCTTAGACTTTGTGATAGAATAGAAAGAACCATTTGACGGTTTGTTTGGGGAGGCATCCATAATGCCAAGCTAATTTCACTAGTAGCCTAGAGAAGGTGACAAGCTTCAGGAAACATGGCAACCTATGATTGAAATCTATGTGGGAGTGGAATCTGGCCCTGATTTTAAGAAATGCTAGGGAGATAGGTATGAGGAGAAATGCAATCTGGTGTAAGGTGATGAAAGATCGATATACAAAAGCAATACCTGAACAGATAATCTCATCCTCAAGACTAGGCCAGATGACAATCAACAACAAAAATTTCATTGAAAATAATTCCATGACGATACAGGTAAGTGGATACTCAGTGAAATTCTAGAATGATGTATGGGTAGCACCTGGAGTGCTACTTAAGCCCCACACTATATGACCTATACCGATGGAGCTATATGACCTACCGATGAGCAGTGTGGTGTTGAACACTGATAGGTGGGATGTAGATTTCTTGAAGTACTGGATTAGGGAGGATATGGCAAACCACATTCTAGAGAAGGGGGTTTCCCTAGACAATGACTGCAAAGATCATCGGGCATGGATACATACCATGGAAGGAGTGTACTCAATGACATCAACATATAATGCACTACAGGAATAGAAGGAGGTGGTGAGTCAGGGTGAACAAGGAAGCTTATGGAAGATGGGGGTATCAACAAAAATCAAAATGTTCGTCTGGCTAATACAACATGATGCACTACTTACGAACGTCAAACATAAGGCATGACATATGATGGATGAGGACATTTCCTATATTTCTTGAAGGAGGAGGAAACAATACTCCATGCATTACGAAACTACAAAGAGGTGAGAAAGATGTGACACATGTTGTTATCGGCCTATGACCTATCACAATTTTTCAGTCCAGATACCAAGGAAGGATGGATGAAGGCGGCTAGTAAGTAGATGAAAATTCCCAACGATCTATTTTGGATCACCTTCCATAGTCTATGGATGCGAAGGAACCTTCAAGTTTTTGAAGGTGAAATCAAAAGGGTCAAACATGAAGTGGAAAGCATAAAATGGGAACTACATATGAACCAAGAAGCAGGGAGGAAGGAGACTGACAACCGTAAAGGAACCAAATTAGAAATGTGGGTGAAGCCACCTGAAGGGCAAATGAAAATGAACGTAGATGAAGTTGTTAATCAATCATGGGAAGTTGTGATGGTTGTCTCCATGGATGAGGTAGGTTCCTGGGTTGGAGGCTGGAAAAAAAAAGATCACAAGTTCATCAGTTGTAGAGGTAGAATTGACAGGCATCATGCTAACAAAAGAAATGTCTCAAGAGCAAAGATGGACACATGTGATAATTGATACAAACATCATCATAGAAGTAAACGTGCTAGAAGGGGAGGTATCATACTATGCATGATTTGACTAATGGAGTATTAAAGGGAAGAAGGAGATGGTAGTTATCATCAAGTTGCAATTCAGGGGGTTGCCAAATTAGTTTGGTAGCTGACGGGTTGGATAAGCTGCACCTCAAAAGTAGTTTGAGTCAGTCGTTCTATGAAATTCCACCAGACAACATTATTCATGCTTACCTATTGAATATATTATAACTCTAGGTTCTAATGGACCTGGTGAATAGTGCGAAGGACCAAACTATAACCCATTAGTAGATGTTGCATAAATAAAGGTTGTTGGTTTCTAAAAAAAGCCATTATGTAGAAGGCTAGTTCTTCTCTATGCAATTTTGCATTATTATACCCTTCTTTTTTGAAGCAAAGCCTCAAGAGGGACCAATTCTAGAACTAACCAATGTCTATAAATCACTTTGTGAAGGTTATGAACCTTAACATCATGTTCCTCAAAAAAGATGACAAGTATTTGTAGAACTGAGAGGGATCAAACACATTGTGCTCCCTATTGACTAGTGGAACAATAACATGGAATCATCACTTGATCCCCATCAATTCATTTGAGTATAATGTGATAAGTAGAATGATCCATTGCATAAATTGTAAATCAAGATTGCATCAAGATCCACACCCTCTTCTACAACTCTTCTTCCATTCTCGTACCCATCCATCCATCAAATAAAGGAAAAGCCATAAAAAAGTACCAAAACCTAATTTTGGGGTGGCATACCCCCTCTTTGTATATGCTTTTTCCATACCCCTCGCCATATAACATGAGTCTACCACCAAAAGCAAAAGAAAAGATATCAATGTGTGCACAAGAAAAACATGCAACTTTGAGTCTAATAAAGAATAGTATGTATAAATGCAATCAATATAATTGCAACAATAAAATAATATCTCAAATCGAATAGAGAAAGATTTTCTACTTCCTTCCAGACCTCCCTTCATTCCCCTTTACACCCATTAGGCACATTAAATGCCTCAACTTTTTCCACCCTCTTGAAAAACCCCAATGTCGGATCAGATGTACACTTGTTATTATATGAGTAACTCAAAACTCATGTGAAACTCCTAGACATGCTTCATGTTGGAAACAATGGAGAGGAAATGTTTTTGAGAAGTGACATCATGAACGAAGATATTGTAAAATGTGTTCAATGGTCTCAGGAAGTTGAAATACTTAGCCATTCTTGGCAGTAGAGAGATAATCTAAGGTGATGCTAAGGCAACCACAAAAGTTGAAAGTATCCATTGAAGATTGTTTTTAGATTTTATGTTACTCGAGTATGTGCAACATTAAAGTTAGGGGTATATTGATGAATGCAAATTTATCCTATTTTATCCACATCCAAGGTTGAATTTTGCATTTACATTCCATGAATTACCTTTGTTTTTGCTGCTATATAGTTTCCCTTTGTTTTAGATAAGATAGTTACATTTTTTATTAAATCCATGTGCTTCTATGAATCATTTAGCTTTACACCAGCTGTGCAGGATGCTCATCTAGCTATGGAAGAAGAATATGCATAAAATCCATCTTCTTTACCATCAACAAGGGGATCATTGACTTCTAATATTGTAATCTTGAAGGTCGAAGGGGATCAAATCACAAACTCGCAAACCATTGATTTTAACTCCTAGAAGTGGACCATCAACACTTGGCGCTTTCAGCATGAAGTTTGATGGAACTAAACCTTGTGAAGGCAACCCATATGTTTACAAAATTGATGGTGTTGCCAGCTCCACCTATCGGTGGAGAAGTGGTCCCTGACCTATCAAAGGATTACAAGTCGGGGTATGACCTCACCTAGTAATGGCCCATATAGCCTGACAGGCTGAAGAGAGATGGTGGGACTATACATTTGACATGGAATATTATTGCACTACAAACTCACTTGGGGTTGAAATCCCCTAGCTTTTACCAAAACCTCATGCAATAATACCACCCACAAGCGGACGGGTCTTATCACAGTATAGTTAAGGATCGAATCCTAAAGGTCAACATTTTTAAGAATCTTTGTAAGTCAAATCTATCACAAGTAAGACTAATATTTAGAACGATTGATTGGGTTGTGGTTGATTAAACTAATTGCAAGAAAGTAAAAGAGCAGAATTAAAGTTTGTTCTAAATTAATGATATGGAATAGTTGGGATGGTCTTGGGTTTCACCACCACTACACATGCAAACACATCCAAACATCAAAAATCCAGGAAAGAATCTAACTATCCAAATGAAACTGTTGTGAACCCTACCTAAGGGATGTTTAGGCCCGCATAAGCATACCCTTAGGCATTAGATTTCTCATCTCCATCCAGATCATGCGCTCATGGTTCTGAAGATACAACATCCAATTGAGGCTGAGGTCCTCCCTAAGGGATGTTTAGACCATAGAAGCATCACCGCGGGCTAGATGGATCATCCCCTCACGGATCATACACTTATAACCTCAAGGAATCCCATTCTATTTCTAGTCAGGGAGTCAATCGCGCTAATCGACAAGTGAGCAGGTGATCAATCTACAAGCAAACATCGATGATTAACAAAGAAGATACAAAATCCAACTTAGGTTGTGGCCCTCCCTAAGGGATGTTTAGGCCACAGAAGTGTCAATGTAGGCTAGATGGCTCGTCCCCTCACGGATCATACACTTACGACCTCAAGGAATCTCATTCTATTTCTAGTTTGAGAGTCTACCTTACTAATCGACATTCTGCCCTACATACAGAAGTTCTCATAGCATAGGGAAGAACAAGATGAAAGTAAGAAGGTAATCAAGCTACAAACATTATCAATTAATAATGAAATGGAAATTTATATACATTTCCTTAGAATGTTAAATGAAAAGACATGAAAGCATGGGAAGCGGGGCTAGTCCCCGCACCCCAGCGAAAAGTGACTACTCACTCATGATGTGAGAAACAAGAAGAATAAGAGAGAAGGAAGATTCCTCCATGAGCATGATGCAGAAGGTAGTCACAACTCGGTGAAGATGATGCGGTCTTCTACGTCGTGTCGGGGCAGATCTGGACGAGGAGGAAGAACCACCAAGGCAGGCAGGGTAGACCTTCTTCTCCACCTTCTTTCTCTTCTTGACCTCCTTGCTTGTAGTAAGAGGAGGTGTCGGTGGCTTGACAATGGCGTGAATATGGTGGAGTGGTGGCGGTGTGGAAGGCAGACCGATCCTTTGCTCAAGCAGCCTTTCCGCGTCCTGGAATCGATACCCAAATGAGGACCCTTGTGGTCCTATTTATAGGCTTAGATGGGGTACTCACATTTTTTTTGTGAGTTTTCTCCAAACGGTAAAGAGCAACCGGTTTTCTTGAACAGTTTGGAGCAGATGGTATTGGAGACTGTTTGGCATCCAAATGGTCTTGGATTATGATCTTCCATCATGGGGATTTTGTGCATGCATAGTGCTTGACTAACCCCAGTGAGGTCGCTCATCGTGTAGCCGATTGCTTTTCTTCTTTCCTTCAATTCCTTCAAAATTTTGTCTTCTTGTTCCGCCGTTAGATCTGAATTTATGATGACTGGACACACCTTGATTTCATCTAGAAACACATATTTCAATCCTTCCGATAGGGGCTTCATTTCAGGAGCTTGGGCTTCTTTAGTGACATCCACTACTTTTAGTTACTCAACCTTGGCTTCAGGATCTTCTTTAGAAGCATCGAGGTGGAAAACACAACTTTTCACTTGTTCGTCATCTGAACTTTCTCTATTCAAATTAGTAAGGTTTATCCCTAAAGGATCTTCTTGTTCATAATCCTCCTATGTGAGGAGTGACATCTTCTCTACACACTTAATCAAGTAGACTTCCTCTTGCATGCTCAGTCTTCGCATGCTTTCAAAAACCTTGAATTCGAGAGTTTCTTTACCTAATCAGAGTAACAAAGTTCCTTCTTCAACATCGATCAGAGCTCTTGCGGTGGCGAGGAATGGATGTCCAAATATGAGAGGGTATCTGGTGTCTTCCTTTATGTCCATGATGGCAAAGTCACACGAAACATAGGAATCTTTTCCTACCTTGACATGGACATCCTCAATGATTCCTAAAGGTAGAGTCACAGTGTTATCTGCAAGTTGTATGGTCATGCCAGTTAGGAGAAGTTCAACAAACCCTAGCCTCTTGCAAAGGATAAGTGACATATGGAGATGATAGCACCAAGATCAGCCAATCCTTTCTTATAGGAATAATCACAGATATGGCATGAAATCCCAAAAGATCCTAGATCTTTCTGCTACTTGGGCAACTTACTTAGGATGATATCTGAAGTAGTCATTGCCAACTTGATTGTCTCGTGCTCTTCAGTTATGTATTTCCTTGTCAGAAGTGATTTCATATATTTTGTCCAGGCTGGTATTTCAGACAGCACATCTAGGAAGGGTATATCCACAAGAAGTTTTTTCATAGCTTCCTTGAACTTATTGAAATGAGTGTCGAGTTTGGTTTGCTTCAAATGATCTGGGAAAGGTGGACAAGGCTTGTATATTGGTACCTTCGGTTATGGTGTTGCTTCTTCCTCTTCATTAATAGGGTTTTCAGATCTTTGCTCGGTTGTCTTATCAGCAATCGCTGGTTCTTTTGATTGAGGCTCAAGTGTTGTTGTGTTTTGGACGATCACAGGTTCATTCCCATCTATAATAACCACAAGTGGCTTGACAGGAGGATCAAAATAGTCTTTCCCTGACCTGGTGGTGACAACCTTTAGTTGTTCTGGATGCTTGGGATTGTTTTTTGGTTGGCCAGCAAATGCTCCAGTAGGTGGTTTCATACTAGCTGCCAGTTGTGCTAGTTGAGATTCAATATCTTTCTAATGGGCTTGTTGGTTAGCTATCATAGTTTGTTGGATATCTATCAATGTTTGTTGCGATTGTAACATCTTTTCAATGTCTGATAGCTTGTCATCAGGAGAGTTGGGGCTAGCTTGTTGCCCTTGTTGTTGGTTCTGGTAAGGGACTTGGTTGGGGTTCTGAAATTGAGAATTGTTCTGATAATTGTTGAAGTTCATGTTATGAAAGTTTCCCCTAAAGTTCCCTTGATTTCCAAAGTTTTGTTGTTGGTTATAATGAAATCCTAGTGGGCCTCTTTGTTGGTTAGTTGAACCAAGTTGTCACGAGTTTTCTGCTCCTGAAGGATTTCCATATTGAATACCAAGATGGTTCCTATTTTGATTCCGATTGTAGTATCCTTTACCAGGAATGGTGTTGACGACATTAACATTTTCTAATTGACTATTATCTCCTTGTCCACATGCATTTCTTACAACAACATCGTAAAGAACATCACATGCTAAAGTGGAATGATCAATACTTTTGCATGCTTCACAGAACAGTGAAGCTGACTTGATCTGTTCTTATTGTTGAGGGGGTGAACGTCCTCTTCCAAATGCAGTAAGGGATGATTCAATATGATCTTGCTTGGAAACTAAGAGTTTGAGGGTTTCAACAATTGACTTGTATTCTAGAATAACTTCAGTCATATCTACCTTCAACACTCCCTTGCCTATAGACCTACTACCCCAATTAGCTTGATTTTCAGCTCCAAGGGTGACAACCCTCCATGCGATATCATAACTCTGATGCATGAAGTTTCCTCCAGATGAGGAATCTAAGAATCTCTTGATATCATCATCCACACCTCTATAGAAGATCTTGATGAGTTGATTCTTAGGGATTCCATGGTTTGGACACTTGCATAGAAGTTCCTTATATCTTTCCCATGCTTTAGCAAGAGTTTCTCCATGGGCTTGAGTGAACATTGTTATTCATCCCCTAATTTTGTAGGTGAGAGAAGGAGGGTAAATTTTTTCCAGAAAAACATTTTGAAGTTGTTCCTAGGTAGTGATGGGTTCACATTGTAAGGAGTTGTACCAACTTATAGCTATATCAGCAAGGGAATACTTAAAGAGACGGATTCGAATGGCATCGTCTGTGACTCCATTTTGTTTTTTCATAGCACATAGATCGATGAACCTCAGAAGATGTTCTTGGCTATCTTGACCTTGTTTACCATAGAATGGGTTGTTTTGAAGCAAGGTAATCCAATGTGCCCTTATCTCAAAATTGGCAGCATGGATGGGAGGAGGTTGAACTGGGTGATAAACATCAGCAACTTTAGGGATTGAGAACTCCCTAAGATCCTTTTGCAGTTCGGCTACTTGCGTTGCTGCTTGTGTTGCTAGGATTTCTTCTTAAACTATAGCCCTAGCTTCTTGCACGAGTCTTTCTCTCTATGCATTGATAGCTTTAGCCACCCTTTGGGCTATTTCCTCCTCTTGAGCCATTCTTGCGTGGTTTTCCCTGTTCTGGCGATGAAAAGTTCTGTCTATCTTAGGGTCAAATCTAGAGATGAGTCCGGGACTATTCAGACGGTGCATGCACCAGTCTTGGGGGTATCTGAAATGAAAAGATCTGAAGTGAAATTTATGAAGTGGATTGAAATTCAATTAGATGATCGATTGTATCAAGAGAAAAACAAAATCCTAGATTAGACTTAAAAGAACTAGATTTGACTAACTGATTATGTTGTCCCCGGCAACGGCGCCATAATTTGACGTGGAATATTATTGCACTACAAACTCACTCGGGATTGAAATCCCCCAGCTTTTACCAAAACCTCGTGCAATAATACCACCCACAAGTGGACGGGTCTTATCGCAATATAGTTAAGGATTGAGTCCCAAAGGACAACGTTTTTAAGAATCTTTGTCAGTCGAATCTAGCATAAGTAAGACTAATATTTAGAATGATTGAATGGGTTGTGGTTGATTAAACTAATTACAAGAAAGTAAAAGAGCAGAATTAAAGTTTGTTCTAGATTAATGATATGGAATTGTTGGGATGGTCTCGGGTTTCACCACCACTAAGGATGTGGCCCTCCCTAAGGGATGTTTAGGCCACAGAAGCATTACCATAGGCTAGATGGCTCGTCCCCTCACGGATCATACACTTATGACCTCAAGGAATCTCATTCTATTTCTAGTTTGAGAGTCTACCTCATTAATCGACATTCTACACTACATATAGAAGTTCTCATAACATAGGGAAGAACAAGATGAACGCAAATAGGTAATCAAGCTACAAACATTATCAATTAACAATGAAATGGAAAGTTATATACATTGTCGTGGAATGTTAAATGAAAAGACATGAAAGCATGGGCAGCGAGGTTAGTCCCCGCACCCCAATGAAAAGTGACTACTTGTTCATGATGCGAGAAATAAGAAGAACAAGAGAGAAGGAAGATTCCACCATGATCATGATGTAGAAGGTAGTCGCAGCTTAGTAAAGATGATGCGGTCTTCTACGTTGTGTAGGGGTAGATCTAGACGAGGAGGAAGAACCACCAAGGCAGACATGGCATACCTTCTTCTCCACCTTCTTTCTCTTATCGGCCTCCTTGCTCACAACAAGAGGAGGTGTGGGTGGCTTGACAATGGCGTGAAGATGGTGGAGTGGTGGCAGTGTGGAAGGCAGACTGATCCTTTTCTCAAGCAGCCTTTCCGCGTCTTGGAATCGATACCCAAATGAGGACCCTTGTGGTCCTATTAATAGGCTTGGATGGGGTCCTCACATTTTTTCTGTGAGTTTGCTCCAAATGGTTTAGAGCAACCGGTTTTCTTGAACGGTTTGGAGAAAACTGTCTTGGAGACCGTTTGACATCCTAACGGTCTTGGCTTTTATCAGTTTGTTATGCCCAAATGGTCTGGAGTCATGTCTTAATATGACCAAATGGTCTTGCAGATCAGTCAAATGACCAAACGGTCTTGGCAAGGAACTACCCATATGGTCTTGGAACTTTGCCTCCATATGGTTCAGTGAAACTGATAGGCGGAAACTGGTCTTCACTTGTGCTAGCATCAAACGGTCTTCGGCGGTAGCTGACCAAATGGTCTTATAGATCGCTAGGCTTTCATCGGTCTTGAAGACCGTTTACTCTTGATCGGTCTTGAATCTTTGTTCAAACGATCTTTATTAATATCCTCCAACTGGTCTTGGAAACTTTTTGATGGCAAAAGGGTCTTGGAGACCATTTGATGGCCAAACAGTCTTGAGAACCGATGGCCTCCAAATGGTCTTGGGGCCAAATAGTTTTGCGGGTGACTGGCCTATCAGTCTTGAGACCGTATGGTGCCAAACGGTCTTGAAACCATATGGCTCCAAACGGTCTTGATTGATATCCTCCAACTGGTCTTGGAAACCATTTGACGGCCAAAGGGTCTTAGAGACTGTTTGATGGCCAAACGGTCTTGAGGACTGATGGCCTCCAAACGGTCTTGGGGCCAAATGGTCTTACGGGTGACTGGCCTATCGGTCTTGAGAACATATGGCTCCAAACAGTCTTGAAACCGTATGGATGACTGGCTAAGATCGTTTGGGGTCAAGACCATTTGGTCAAAACTGTTTGGTCAAGACCAAGGATGAGAGGATCTTGAGTGAATTCTATATGATGGTTAAACCTCATCATGACCTGCACAAAATCAATATACATTTAGTCAATAATCTTGATAATTGAATTAGTTAAGAATTCTTGTATTCTGTGAGATTTAGGAGATGAAATCAAAAGTATTGAATCGAATTGGTCCCAAAAAGGCGACTGAAAATAATGATGAATATGCATTTATCAATAGTGCAAACTGATGCTTTATTAGATGAGTTTCCTTCTAGTGGTCTTACTATGAGATGACAAATGATGGTGTGGCTAGCCCTTCCAACTGATGGCTCAACTAGAAGCACTTCAATCGAACGAACAATGAGTACCCCACCTTCTAATGCACTCTCTTGAACAAACTAAAGGTTGAACCATCAGTTCCCAATGGAGTGCTAGACTCCCACAAATCCAAGGATGATCAGTTGTCCCCACCAACCTATGGCTCACTCGATTATCATCCTCTAATAGACTAGTAAGGGAGATGCTTTTCGAAGGAAAGCTTGTTTCACATCCAGCCACCATAGCCATGAATCATGCACACCGAGGAACATGCCCAGGCTTCATTGGGGTGTAAGAAAATGATGATCTTCAACACTTCACCGACATCTATAAATAGACAACAAACCCCACCATTGAAGGGGTCACTCTTCTAGCCTTCTTGATGTTGGGCTACTTCTCGATGCATAGACAAGGACAACAATAGGATGACGCTTCTTCCATTAGTTCGTGGCTACCAAGGATGATATTCCAGGTGCTTGGTGCTACCACTTATGCCTCATCAACATTATGGATTCCATCTCATGACACTGAGAAGGTGTTGTTCTATCCAAGGAGCTAGATTTTATCAGTCCTCACGCACTATTCACCTACTCCTACTTCACCAATGACTAGATCCCACAAACAAAGGATTGTATAGGAAATCATTCCCATTGACACCTGCTTCCAGTGTTGTTTCCCTCTTTGGATGAGTCAATCTCTTCACCAAGAAGAAAACTATTTTTCCACCAAACTACGTTGTTTTTCTTCACCATGACCATTTTTTATCTTCTTCTTCCCTATTTCTCCTAATCTTTCCATGAAGAGCAAGTAGTCCTTCTCACTAGGGTGTAGGGACTATCCCCACTACCCATTCATGCATGTCCATTTCCTAATGTTCCATGGATTTTATATAACTCTTTCAATTCAATGTTAATCATTTTATGCATATTTTATAGATTTATCACCTACTCTCAAGATCTATTATATTCCTATGTTGTAAGAACTTTAATACTTCATATTTGAATGTCAATTTTCATACCCAGATGAGAACTTCTAAAGGGATATGTCCAGAGAAGTAGATACATGATCTGTTAGTCACTAGAAATCAAGCTGAGAGAGATATCTATTTGATTTCACATATTTAACCATTGTATCTTGCATTTTCTCCTTTTCAATGGTTGTTAAAAGCCTAGATATGTTATGGATATGTTTGTGTGTCTAGAGGAGGAGTAACTCAATTCCACCTCAATGACTTCCATCATTAATCAAAATCCAACTTTGATCTCATTCTTTTACTTTTTCTTGTAATTAGTCTAACTCAACCCAAGTCAACTCTTGGTTCTAAATATTGATCTCAGTTCAACTAGATACAAACTAGCAAGATTCTTAACAACATTTTCTATTGGGAATCGGTCCTTAACTATATTCTGATAAGACTCGTCTGCTTGTACCTTCTACCATTGCATGTTGTTTTGGTAAACATGTAGGGACTTCATCCCTAGGTGAATATGTTAGTTTATTAAAATTCACGTTAGTGACACTTCCTCAATATGGACACATGCAAGACATCATATAACGTATGCATCTTTAGAACTAACTACAACTTTGCACACATACTTTATGATTCTTTCTACCATGGGACATGTAGCGCCATATATGGGAGTCAACTTACCCTTTAGTATAAACCTAAGAACTTCTTTCAAGAATGATACCTTCAAAAATACTTGATCACAAAATTTATAGTTAAAAGTGTTGGGTTTTAGGGGAGACAGAGAAGGCAGTGGAAACAAAAAAATTCTTCTCCCCAAACCTAGAATGAAGGAATCACATATATTTCTATACAATAGGAAGGATGGTTTGTAGAGATATACCTTGTCCCGAGGCTTGCTCGACGACATTACCTCGTGGCTTGCATGGTCTTCACCTCTGGTCTTGGATGGTGTCTGTGCAGGTCCTGGTCTTACCGGGACTGTCGGGATTGACAGTTGTCCCCTGAGCGGCAGAAGTCTCCCGCCTCTGAAGTAGTCAACACAGACCACCGGGAAATCTGATCTCCTTATCCCACAAGGAATAAGAAGGAGTCACACCCTCCTGTCAACATACTAGTCACCGACACACTCTCCTGCAACCAGTCACTTTTCTACAGTTGTCTTTCCTATGTTGTACCTCCCTTATCAGGTAGCACTTGCTCGGGCTATCTCGATTACCACAACCAGAGAGAACAACAACTTTGCAGAGCAACTGGTGTTTTGAGTTGTTGTTCCTAAGAAGCCCCCACTACCCCTATATATATAGGAGGGTCATGGGATAGAGTTCTCTACCCCGGGCAATGTGGGATTAAACAGGAGTAGAAGGGTTTGAGATTTTCCACAAAACAACCAACTGTGCCACCTGAATCGATCATTTCAAGCATGAACCGATCAGTTGGGGACCTGAGCCAATCGGTTCACACCTGAACTAATCGTTTGGGGCACCTGAGCCGATCGGTTCAAGCATGAGCTAATCGGTTTGTGGTCCTGGTCCAACTCAAATTGACTTTCATATTTGTTTCCAACTAATCAATATTAATCTTTGTCCAAATCGAATTTGTACAAGTGAAAGAAATTGTATTTGCAAAATAGTCTTCTGACTTTCCAAACGATCTTAGTTGGTCCACGAATCGATCAGTTCAACAATTGAGCTGATTGTTTCATTAACACATGAGTCGATCGGTTCATCAACCTTAGTCGATCGGTTCAACCCTGTGAGTTGATCAGTTGGGGCAGCAGACTATACAAATCAGTCAGTTGCAATTTCAATCAATCCGATACTCTAATCAATCGGTCCAACACCTTGTATACTATGATATTGAGCTATCAATTGATTGAGTGTTTAATTGAACTACTAAACTCCTTTAGTAATCAATCTAAACATCATTTGTGGATAAACTCCTCTTCCAGGTTAAATCCTATGTGTGTGACTCTGCAGGTCCATTTCACATTGGCAGTGAAAGTCCATAACACTTATGACTTCACAAGCAAAGAGCGGTGCCTAGTCACACATCAGTGCTACCCATGTGAAAAGGAAAGTTGGAGAACAAGTTTCAATCCTACAATCCATGAATGGTGTTACAGTTAATTTATAATTCCTTTCTAACTGATATTCCGAATGAACTCGAGGCATGGAACAATGATCCTGTCAACATTCATTAACTTTCTTGATCTCAGAGTAGATTGGAGGAGATATGTATGACATCAGTAGCACATACTAACTCACACATGCATGCACGCCTATCTCAATCCTACTTATCAGGTGGCCATGGATATCAAACTCCCTTAGGATGTACAAATTCCATGTCTATCGCTCACCCCTCAAAAGTCCCATGTGTCAAAGCCACCCAATCATCACCTTTATAACAACCCATGTTTCGAGACTGCGTTTGATGATGTCAAAGTGTACCCAACGACAAGTGTTGAGTGTAGTGATTTTAGGTCAAAGAATCACACCCACCACCATCACTGTGAGAACTGATTGTGACTACCATGTCATGTTCCATGTGTCAAACTCACAGTGGGTCTGTCTGGTACACTTGTTCTCTAACAAGTACCTATGTGTTTGGCTTGATATCTCCATATCATGACTAATGAGATTATGTCACCAACCAACACCACAATTTAGTCTTGTGTGACATTGTTGTCTATCTATCTTCCACAATGACATCCGAATAGGGACATAATAAGAATGTACAAACTCTTAGCATCCATATGATCTCATCGTTCAGGTCCTTAACCTGAAAGCATATGTCATTGAGTACTGTCATTCTCTAGACATTCAATTTGTTCTATCATTATCTCATATGACTGAACCAGAAAGAATTGGAAGCATCCCTTTGATCTTTATCAAATCAATCTTAATGTATCCCACCAATCATCCCATGATTGGCTCTCAGGGCATACATACGAACAGACTCCCACTGGCACTATGAGCCAATCACCCTTGAATCATATTCTTACTGATCTTCAAACATGTCCCACATGTTACTGTGCTCTAGTGCTAACATAGTGAGTTATGGAAACACCTTGCACAAATTAATATTAACTACATGTCTCTCATCTCTTCATTGTATGTCACACGTATGAGATGGAGTTGTCGTAATATGCAATCTAATATTCCTTTGCTAACCTTTAGCCACATTGCTTGACCAAGCACTCCTAACATGTCATCAATGACCAGAATAACTATAAGTTCATCTCTATCAACTCATAGATTCATATTGTACCCACTATTGTTCTTTAACACATGGATACTCGACATTTCCTTTTAAAAGGACTTTATTGGAACATTTCCATTTATCAACAAACATTAACTCTTATGTATCCCATATATATTTTGCAATTAATTTTCTATCCTTTTTGGAAGTTCGCATCAGTGTAACTCTTTACAGTGAACCCTTCCTTATTTCCATAGAACTAGTACTTCTCAAGTACTTATCAAGTTCTCATGGTATTCTAGTATCCCTTACTGGAACTAGACAGACATCCACTCGTCATGTCCCACATACAAGTTATCAGGATGAGCATATCATATTGTCATGTCCTCCATACAAGATGATAAATGCATTTTGTTATTTCCATATACATACAAGATGATGGGATGATTACATACATGATAGATCCATATCTATTCATAGTGTTCACATTCTTCATAAGAATTGGACACTTGGCCTTGGGATACTAACTCCATGTAACATGGAAAAGTTTTCTCCCACTGAATCTGTGTATACTAAACCTTTCAGTATAGATTGCCAATGTATTCTCTCTCTTTTCAGGTCAAGAGGTTTTCGAGAACTATCTCTAATTGATCTCTATTCCTATCACATAGGAAACGTCACTGTCTTCCCTAAATATAATTTCCACTTTGGATTTCCATTCAAGAACATTTCCATTTCACATCAACATGTGGAATGTGAATACGCTCCCACTAAATCACAAATCCCTTCTTTGACTATATCATCAAAGTAAAGATTTAGCTCTGAGTTCCTTGTACTTAATCAATCACATTGATTAGTCCATTGTAACTTATAGACTTCATTTGCATTAATCGATTCATAAACCTTATAGGTTGTATCACATACACCATCCTTGTCTTATTCCTCATAGGAATGTGGTTTTAGTATCCATATGCCAAATCTCTTAGTCATTAAGTTGCAATTAACAAGCATCATCCTTCTCAAAATGTTATCCATGTTTCTTAACGCTTAAGACTCATTCACACTTATGGATTTTATCCCAATGGGTGCTACCATCAAGGTCATAGCTTATGGTTCACATGGAAGTCATTTAGGATGTAATGGCCATAAACCATAACTCAGAATCTGGTTCCTCATATTCATCTAGATAGTTGACTCATCACATGACCAACTCATCACATAGATGATCGAGGTGTATCTGTCAAGGATATAAGAACTCACAACTCCTTATGATTCTTAATGTCCTTTATTAGTGTGGGGTATTCTTCATTTAAGAAGAATTTAGTTGTTTGATAATCATCCTCTAACTCCTTAGAGTATGACTCCTTTTGATTTAGACATCACCATGCCTTAATCATGAGCTCACTATGATACATTATCAGAATCACTCACAAGGATCTCAAACATTTGGTTCAAGAATTTCATTCATTGACCTCATCAAGAATTAACACTTTACCAAATTCGTACTTCATTTATGATATTCTTGAACACTTCAAGATATTCATATTGGTATTTCTCTAAACACCGCTTGAAGTATTAGCATCAACTCAAATAGGTATGTAAATACATCACATTTATTATACCTAATAGGATAATTAATCTCCCACTATGACTAGTGAAGCTTGATTAATCATGTCTAAGAGATTCATGTCTCTTATTGGTTCTCTAACCAAAAGAGTCTAGATTTATCCATCATATGGAAACTAGAAATGAATTTCTCATGATTTATGCTAATTTGATTGTTTGAGTTATCAATAACTTTTAGGTATCATTTTATCTTATGCATACCAAGTATCACAAAATAAACAAGGCATTGCCATAAAGATTGAAACATCAACTTTATTAATTGCTATCATTGTCATACAATATGCAAAAATAATGTGTTTCTATCCATTGGCAAATATGAAATAGCAGTTCATAACTCTATTACATGCCTTCAAGGCTGAAAATAAACTAAATTACTCCTATCTATGGCGGCAACACTTGCCCCATGTATTGGGTGCTTTACACTTTATATCTAGGTATCATATACCTCAAAACGTGTTGCAAGTTTATTTCATGACACCTTCAGGTGGAGACGTTTTTCACCTCCTTATGCTTTAGTCCTTCCAGATAGAGTGGACAATTCCTTTTCTAATGTATTGGCTTTTGACAATGGTGGCAATTGCCTCTCTTGGTCACACCTCCCTTGGCCTTGAGAGTTGAAGATGACTTGGGCTGCTGGCTAGCATCAGAACCTTTCTTAGCCTTCCCTTTACCCTTGCGCTTGGACTTGCCTTTATTGCTACTGATCATGATCACAAAGTTAGGCTTGTCCTTCTTCATCTGTGCCTCAGCTGTCCTCAACATGCCCAAAAACTCTATCAACGGCTTGTCAAAGTTGTTCATGTTGTAGTTCATCACAAACTGACTGTAGGATTCTGGCAACGATTGCAGTATCATGTCAGTAGCCAACTCTTGGCTCAGGGGAAATCCCAGTCTTGTCAGGTTCTCCACATACCCAATCATTTTGAGTGTGTGAGGACCAACTGGATCTCCTTCTGTCATGACACACTTGAACAGTGCCCTGGACACATCATATCTCTCTTGCCGTGCTTGATATTCATACATGTTCTTGAGATGTTGAATCATCTCAATGACACCCATGTTCTCATGTTGTCTCTGCAACTCGTGGTTCATGGAGCATAACATCAAGCACTTTACATCTATGACATCTTCAGAATGCTTCTTATAAGCATCCTTTTCTACCTTTGGTGTGGTAGGAGCAGGTTCCTCTAGAGCTGGAGTATCCAGGACATAGAGCTTTTGCTCTTGAGTGAGAACAATTCTCAATGTCCTAAACCAGTCATGGAAGTTAGTCCCATTCAGCTTGTCCTTTTCAAGGACTGATCGCAATGAAAAGTGATTGTTGTTTGATGTCATTTGTACTACAAAAGGAAATATATGCAATTTAGTCCAAAACTCAATTTTGACTTATTTGATTGATTTAAAAGGTTTACGATATAATTAGGACTTTAATTAATTATCGCTCCCACTATTTTTGTTCAAATTGATAGCCCTCACCATCAATTCAGAAGATTTCAGTGTACAATCTTCTAGGGGGTCAAGATCCATATTTCATCAAGTCATGAGTCAGCTTTGGCTGATCGCCCACAATCTTGACTATTTAGGTAGGCCATCATGCCAATTGTATCATATGCAACTCTTAATGAATGAACATGTGCAACAACTTGCCATGAACATTTCGCGCCTCTGGGCTTAGACGCTCTAAGAATCACCAGTTAAGTCTAACCCAAAAGTTGACAAGGTAAACATGCACCCTACTTTGGCAGAACCTACATGTTCACCCTTCACACTTCCACGAGATAGACAGCGCACCACACTTTGGCATAACCTACGCTTGGTCGATCAAGTTTTTCTTGTGTGCCGCTAATGGAAGGCATAAAAGACTTAATATTTCATGAGGGATTTGGTTTTATAGGTACATATACATATCCAATCACCACAATACATAATACGTATCATATACATGCTATATCCCACATAAAACATTTGAAACGATAAAAGTGATGATTATGGCCATCCTAATGTGATTCCTTGAGCCAAGAGGAATCACGGTCATCTAGGTCTACATCACATGCAACATGTCCATGATGAAGTGCTATAGCCGTCCGAGTTGACCAACTCATTACATGAATGACCTGCTCACCCTGGCCGGTCGTCTAGGTGCCACTAGCCGATCGATTCACCTGGTCATTGTGCATCTCCTCAGGTCTCCACCCTCTTGTATCGGTCCTCGAATTGATTGTCTGGATCACCAACTGATCAGTTCATGCCTTAAACTGATCGTCTCAGTCATCATCAGATGGTCCTCCATTCTTTGACATAATAGAAAATAAAAGTTCTATCCTATTTACATTTAAATTGGGAAACCCCGAGTTACATTTGGGAGGAGCAAAGGTAGGAAAGAAATCTCGAGTTATCTCAAGTTACATCAAGAAAAGGAGGTAGGGAATTGGTGCGCAGACCGAGATGCAAGCAACCACATACAACCAAGCACACACACATAGGGTTTATTGGCCAAAACCACACTATACATCCACCACAAAACTCATTTAAGGGCGATGCATATCGAGTGCATTCATATTACATATCATATATGTATATTGGGATTTCTGGATTTAGGATTGTACATGCATAAAGCCAATTTTATTCGCATCGTATGCAATAAATAAAGGCGACAAACCAAAATCGACCATATAGACAATCCTAAAGTATAGAGCAGTTGACGTGGCTCTGATACCATTGTTGGGTTTTAGGGGAGACAGAGAAGGTAGCGGAAACAAAAAATTTCTTCTCCCCAAACCCATAATGAAGGATTCGCATCAACGTCCATACAATAGGAAGGATGGTTTGCAGAGACATACCTTATCTCGAGGCTTTCTTGGCGATGTTACCTCGCGGCTTGGGCGGTCTGCACCTCCAGTCTTGGATGGTGTCTGTGCAACTCCTGGTCTTACCGATATTGTCAGAATTGACAGTTGACCTCCGAGCGGCAGAAGTCTCCCGCCTCTAAAGTAGTCCACACAGACCACCTGGAACTCTGATCTCCATGTCCCATAATGAATCAGGAGTCACACGCTCCTATCAGTGTACTAGTCACTGACACACTCTCCTACAACCAGTCGCTTTTCTAGAGTTGTCTTTCCCTAGATGTGCCTCCCTTATCGGGTAGCACTTGCTCGGGCTCTCTCGGTTACCACAACCAGAGAGAATGACAACTTTGCAGAGCAACTGGTGTTCTGAGTTGTTGTTCCTGAGAAGGCCCCACTACCCCTATATATATAGGAGGGTCATGGGACATGGTTCTCTACCCCAGGCAATGCAGGATTAAATACAAGTAGAAGGGTTCGAGATTTTCCACAAAACAACCAACTGCACCACATGAACCGATCATTTCAAGCATGAACTGATCGGTTGGGGACCTGAGTCGATTGGTTCACACCTAAGCCGATCGGTTGGGGCACCTGAGCTGATCCGTTCAAGCATGAGCCGATCGGTTCATGGTCCTGGTACAAATCAAATTGACTTTCATATTTGTTTCCAACTAATCAAATATTAATCCTTGTCCAAATTGAATTTATACAAGTGAAACAAATTATATTTGCAAAATAGTCTTCTGAATTTCCAAACAATCTCTGTTGGTCCACGAATCGATCGGTTCAACAATTGAGTTGATCGTTTCATTGACACATGAGTCGATCGACTCACAATGTGATCTGATCGGTTCATCAACCTGAGCCGGTCAGTTCAACCCTATGAGCTGATCGGTTGGGGTAGCTGATTGTGCAAATCAGTCAATTACAGTTTCAATCAATCTGATACTCTAATCAATCGGTCCAACACCTTGAACACTATGATACTGAGCTATCAATTGATTGAGTGTTTAATTGAACTACTAAACTCCTTTAGTAATCAATCTAAACATCATTTGTGGATAAACTCCTCTTCCAAGTTAAATCCAATGTGTGTGACCCTACAAGTCCATTTCACGTTGGCAGTGAAAGTCCATAACACTTATGACTTCACAAGCAAAGAGTGGTGACTAGTCACACATCAGTGCTACCCAAGTGAAAAGGAAAGTTGGAGAACAACTTTCAATCCTACAATCCATGAATGGTGTTATAGTGAATGTATAATTCCTTTCTCACTGATATCCCGAATGAACTCGAGACATGGACCAGTCATCCTATCAATGTTCATTCACTTTCTTGATCCCAAAGTAGATTGGAGGAGATATGTATGACATCAATATCACATACTGACTCACACATGCATGCACGCCTATCTCAATCCTACTCATAAAGTGGCCATGGATATCAAACTCCCTTAGGAGTGACAAATCCCATGTCTATCACTCACTTGTGTCAAAACCACCCAATCATCACCTTTTTAACATCCCATATTTCAGGACTACGTTTGATGATGTCAAAGTGTACCCAACGACATGTGTTGGGTGTAGTGATTTCAGGTCAAAGAATCACACTCAGCACCATCACTGTGAGAACTGATTGTGACTACCATGTCATGGTTCCATGTGTCAAACTCACGGTGGGTCTGTCCGGTACACATGTTCTCTAACAAGTACCTATGTGTTTGGTTTGATATCTCCATATCATGACTAATGAGATTCTGTCATCAACCAACACCACAATCTTGTCTTGTGTGTCATTGTTGTCTGTCTATCTTCCACAATGACATATGACTAGGGACATAATAAGAATGTAAAAACTCTTAGCATCTGTATGATCTCATCGTTCAGGTCCTTAACCTGAAAGCATACGTCATCGAGTACTGTCATTCTCTAGACATTCAATCTGTTCTATCATTATCTCATAAGACTGAACCCGAAAGAATTGGAAGCTTTCCTTTGATCTTTATCAAATCAATCTTAATGTATCCCACCAATCATCCCATGATTGGCTCTCAGGGCATACATACCAACAAAAAGGTCTAGGCACCTGATCTGTACAAATTTTGAGGTATCATGTGTGACCTTTATTTATTGTATGATAATTTTTTTCTGTAGTCTATTTTACTATATCAAGAACAAACAACTATGTCTCACTCTCTCATACCAACATATAGGAAATTTGCATTTTCTCTCATATAGTTCCTCATAAACATTTTAAACATTTATTGGTAGTTTTTGTTGTAAGTAAACTCAATCATACTTAGGTAAAATTCCAACTTCCTGGAAACTATAACACATAAGCCCTAAGAATCTCCTCCAATGTATATACTATTCTATTAAATTTTTTATCTATTTGAGGATGAACATTTGCACTAAAACTCAACTTGGTGCCCATAACTTCATGATCTTATCCTAAAACCAAGATTTGAACTTAGTTCAATGATATGTGTTGATTAACAAAGAAACACATCACAATGTGAATGTCTCAACTATGTATATTAGTGCAAGATAGTCATTTAAATACATACTCTAACATGTAGGACATAAGGTCCCTAACCTTTCTTAATTCATAAGCACACTTGTTTCTCTTAATTTGGTATTTTGTTTTATACTTCAACTTTAGATTATGTTTTAGTATCAATTTATAAATATATGTTCGATTTTTAGCCAAATTAAACTTTGTTTGCTCTAGTTATGCAATTTTATGTACTTTTTGGCCTTTTACAGAAACCCATCTTTAGGAATGAATTTGTAATTTTAACACATGTCATATTTTGTACCATTTTTTCGTAGCAATCTTCTTCAAAAAATTCTTTCGAAATTTTTTGAACTTTGTTGTTTAGGGTACTAGTCTATTGTGAGTATTAAACTAGTTGTAGTAATACATTGTGTTTTGATCAATTGATGGCTTGATAGACCTTCTGGCTAATGAAATATGTTGTTTCATCAGAGTATATTTTGTTTAGTTAACTTAAGCTATTTTAATCTCTTGTGAGATGGTGGGTGAATTGGGAAATTGCAAGCGATGAAATGAATAGCATGAAGATGCATGAAATTGGGTTATTTCATTGGACCGACAAAGGTATATAAGATGATGGCCAATGAGAATTGGGTTGGCTTTTTATTTTCAATCCACCCTTTTCTCTAGTTTTTGATCGACAAAAGTCACTACTAATACTTTCATTGCAGTTGTACCATGGAAATTTCTTTTTCAACCTAGTCGACAAAGATCATGTATTTAATAAAACTGATAAGCATCCTTTTTTACTCAACGAGCATAGTTGTTGCCAAATGATGAACATGTTGGATAAATTTATGGAGTCACTATGGACCATTGGAGATTAATTAGAAAACAAACAAAATAATAAATGTGAAGATCAATGAGTTTTTTGTTTAATCTACAAATCAATAGAGTTTCCCAATCAATTAGAACTACAAAAATTATTGGATAGATTGACCAATTAAGAAACTAACACCAGAATTTGACCCTATCCTACAACTTGTAAAAACTTTTCATGCTAAACCGACGAACCAACATCCTTACATACACCAATGGGATTCCTAGACATGTAGTCCGATGGGAACCTAGTCTCGTTAACTGACAAAAATACACCTTAGACCCATTAACTTTCACCCTATCTATTAATACCCCTCCTGACTCACATCTAATATAACTTTTGTAAAATCCCCTACTACATCTAGAGATTGAGAAAGGGTCATAGGAGGTCGACAAAAAGCTTATTATATTGGATGATGCCTTGGATCAAGCTATCTTAGGATATATTTATGGCTTCTAATCTTGTTTCTTACTCCCTACACGTAAGATATTATCTCCTAAACCCTTGTCTTGTTTTTATTCTTGCTCTCCTCAATCACGACCGGTATCTATGTTGTTACAAGTTGGAAACTTGTGGATATAATTAAATAATCCTCTTTTCTTCTATCTTTTCTATAGATTAGGCCTATAAATGGATCATATATGGAGCGTATATTGATATATCTGATATCCATATCCAGGAAAAAAGTCTAATCTGATATCTAATTCGATATCTGGGGGATATCATATGATAACATCGAACTTCGATCTGGGCAATAATATCCAGAATTTGGATAAAATATACAATCTGAACTGAAAACCACTCATGAAATTTAAAAATATAATATATAGAAAATATTATATTGGATTAAATATCCATAATTTCATATTTATATATATAAATAATATATATTTAATAATATATATCTATACTTGTGGAATTCAGGTTGTTTTAGAGAGGATACAAGAATATCAGATATCTGATCTAAAATTTTTAGATCCAAAGTTTGATATTAGAAATCCAATCCAAATTCTGCAGATGTTGGATTTTTTGTTTCAAAATTTCAAACTCAAATTTGGATCTAATGTGTGGATTATGGATATCCATTTACAAGACTACTCTGATACATGATCTTCTTGAGAAAAGGAGATTGCTTGGAGCTTTCATTGGATAAATCTCAGATCTTTGGTACTCCTTTTTGAGGTTTGCTTTTGGGATTTTTTTATCTTCATCCCTAAGGCAAGTGATATATCTTTTAATGCATTTCTAGTCTACTTCTTACATACATAATATCAAATTGCTATAAAAGTTTATGATATGCTAAAAATGATTCTTTTATCACTATATTTCATGAGTAAAATGGCATGTATACATATGGTATTCCATTGCAGTATGTAAGAATTGAAATTCAAAAATATAAGTGCAAACACTCTTAAGAATGTCATTTTATAGCATTTTTATACCCAAGGAAGGAAAATTCAGTTTGCATGTTAATCTTTGTTGTATAATAGTTATATTGTAGAAATAATTAGATTTGTATTTACTATTATGGTGATTTAATGTTGATTGGAAGAGGTTCCTTTAATGAAGGTTGCTCATCCATTCTAGGTTTTCACATCACTTTGCTCGAATTCTTCTAAATAGCATAACTTTTACATCGTCAGATTTTTACATTAGAATTTTGGCTGCTACTTTTTTAATGCCTTGTTAAGGTACTTGCATAAATTTGGATGTTAATGAGATTGCTAAGAGTATCATATTTATGGTCTTAATGAAAACTTGGGCTTATATGTGCCGTAATTCAAGGTTTGTTCCTCTATATGGCCAAGGATGGTTAAGTATACCATGATTGAGTGTCATGAATATGTTTTGCACATTCTATATCTTGTGAGCTTTCTATACATGATTTATTTACAATTTCATTTAGAGTATTGTATGCAACTTGATTGATGTAGTAAAAAAATTTGTAATTGGCTTAACTAATCAAGTGTAACCCTAATCGTGTAGTTCTATGTGATGGTAGAACTGTCTTAGTATCAAACATACTTGATAGTGAAATGAGTGATCTTTGTATTAATTCTAATTGTGAGAAGGAGCTCAATGTCATATAATATTGAGTATATGTAGGCACCAGGAGTGTTTTTCTTTGTCGTCTAGGTTTCAAGGCTATTGAAAGTATTTGAGGTTTTGTCTCACATTTTATGTGATAGAGAGTGGTTACATTCATTATCCAGCTTTGAGGATTTATACCCTATTTTTGGTGATGTGGTTTGTGTACTCAGAATGGACCATGTTTTTAGTGGAATGGCCATTGGCCCCCTATTGGTAGGTTGGGTCATTGTGCCACTACAGTTTGTCACTAATATTGACTAAGGAGAATAGATCTTTAAGATTACAGTAAATCCAAATCTTATACGAGGCTGATTTCAACTTCATAGTGCTCAGCTAGTAGTTTGAGTGGTACATCTCAACCTACCCATGGCTTAATAAAATGTGTAATTCAATAATGTCGTATATATATATTTAGAGTTATTTGGCAAGTTATATTGTATAATGATTGTGACTTATCTATTTCAAAAAATACTATATGTGATTCTTATCTTCACATGTTCAGTTATTCATATGTGTGCCTGATATGTGTTAGAGTGCACACCAATTCACTAAGATAATTATCCTAGAGTTTAACCTTTTTTACTTTCCAATTAAGGATAATATAGAAGGGTCGATCCCATAGGACAATGTTTTTAAGATTTTTTATCTTAAACCCTATCGATTTTTTAACTTTATTTCTTTTTGGAGTTTTTGAATATTTGAACAAGAAAGTAAATTCTGAGTTTTGAAGGATTATTATTCTAGAACAAGAAAGTAAATTGCAAATGAACAAAAAGGTTATACTAATAGCAAGGAAAAGAAAAGATTATGCTAAGGAAAGAAAGGAAAGAAAGAAGATTGTTAGCTCAAATTAAAGGATTATCTAAGGACAAGAAGTAAAGTGCAAGTAATAAAAGGAAGTGATTGAAAACAAGAGTTGAAAGAAATGATTGAATCAAATGGGAAAAGCATCATGGCTTAGGGGTTTCACCACCTTAGCCAAAGTGAAAACAAGATCAAAGAAATTCACAACAAGCACGATAGAAGAAGGCATGTGAATCATTCATAAATGAAACACAAGAGATGAACTCCATGTGAACCCATTGGTCCTGGAGTTCGCATATCCTAGTCCATCATCTTAAAAGGGATTTTTCCATGATCACATCCAATTAATTACTTTGTTAAATTGGCAATTTATAAACTAAAAACCATCCATCTAAATAGTCACATAAAACTCAATCCAATCAACACATGGCTAAGGGGTTGCTCCCCTTGCCTCGATAGGATAACTACTCACCTATCATAATGAAGAGAAAGAAGTCAATAGAAGAAAGTGAGGAGGACATAGACTATAGCTTGGAATCCCAAAGGAATCTATCCTAGTGACAATTAAATGACCACAACTCTTAATCCCTTGCTACCCAAGAAGCATGAGAAAGAAGAATGAAAATCAGATCAAAAAATGAAGAAAAATTTTTTATTACTGGGAAGAAGATTAAACAACTATGAAATTAAATAATAGAGCTTAATTAAAAGGTGTAAGTACAATAATGACATGAATCTTGATATCACCTTGTATGGTTAGTGGGATGAAGATGAAATCATGAGTAAATTCCCTTTAAACTTTAAAAGTATGAACAAACCCTTATCTTTAAAGGACTATGGTGATGTAAACCTAACATTTGATAATGTATGTCATGACTAAGCCATTAAATCATGCTTATTCCTTTATAAGGTTGTGTGGGTATACCCAAGAATCTCTAGATCCTAAGATGACTACTTAGGGTGTGTGTAGACTATGATGGTCTCATAACTTAGGAAGTGGTGACTTATATGAAGTTGAACTCCTTGATATCACCTTGAGTATTACATTAGTTGAATTTCAAGGGAAAAATTCCATTACAGGTGGGGTAAATGTGATGACCTACATTTTTAAGATTATGGTACCCATTATGATTTTTATATAAATGGATGACCAATTGATTTATTGGCGCATTGAAAGGATATCAAACTAATTGGAGAGGCATATATGATTATATAGAGCCTATGTGATTGTTTGATATTCTTTAGGTGACATTTTTGGAAGCTATAATGTAACAACCCCATCCCCCGACAACCCCCAATTAAGGGAGGCTAGGAAACTAGAGCTGTTATCCCAAAAATAGGATCAAAATGGTTTTTCACATAATTAGGAATAATTAATAAATTTTGCTAAACTGCTAAACTGGTTGCAGGATAATAATAAAAAAATTAAAATTCATAAAAATAGGTTCTAGGAATTACTGATATTAGACTATCTAACTATATCCTCCATGGCTTAGTTCATTTATTTGCTTCAGTGCCTTCTTCTTGAATATCCAGTTTCCAGCAAGAGTAACCTAAAATGCCGATAATCAGAACGTCAGTCAGTATGAGAAGTCATACCGGTATGTGGGGGCAAAAACAATTTCACAAATAAGGCTAACATAATTCTTCAACTATTGTCTTAGCAAACAAAATTAACAAGTTTTTACAATGGCTATCCAATCTTGGTTTCACCACCTGTGTCGTATCCCCTCAGGGCCTTATGTTGCATTATTCATTATACTCCCCTATTCAGGCAGAGGATTTCATCATGTCTCCCCCTATCCAGGCAGGTGACTTCTCATGTTTCCCCCTATCTAGGCGGGTGACCCCTCATGTACCCCTATCCAGGCTGGTACCAAAACTTGCGTTCCCCTATCCAAGAGGATGGCCTTTTCATGGATCCAGAGGCAGCCTAAACTTGGACTAGTCATGTTCATATATAAATTGATAATCATAGTCACTTTGGAATTGGCATGGAAAATGAACATCTTAGCATATAATTTCAACCATGTGAGAAAACATTTGAGAAACTGCGTGAAACTACAATGGGTATACTTAAGCGTAACCACATACCTGTCTCGGGAGAATTTGTATTCCAATCAGGACTTGTAGACTAAATCATAATCAAGCAAGTCAAATTGAAATTAAAGGCATACACCCATGTGTCGCTATATGACTCTAAATCCCATCAAGGGACTGACTTGATTCTCAATTTAGGATTTTATGTCCACTTTCCTATGTCTTTATCTCTATTACTCTTTTCTCCAATTATTTCCCTTTTTCCACTTCCTAAAACCACAAACCCTACTTCTAGGCTCCACATACACAATTGTGTTACAAAAGGTATCTTTTATGCAAAAGTCTCAATTTCACCCTTTTCAAGTCAAATTAGGGTTAGAGAGGTGGAAAGAAGAATACTTGACAAATGTATGCTTATTGGGTTGACAAACCCTAATTCCATCATTTACTACTCATTTATGCATAAGAAACCCTAATTCCACAAAACTTGGATTTTAGTATTCATATAAGTTCAAGGTTATCCTTCCATTCATAAAAGATCAAACTTTGATTAGCAACATTGGTTAAGTCTATGAAACCTGCCCAAGGCTCTAGCAGAGTTTCAAGAATGACGAATGGCCCCACAAACCACCACTAGCCTTAACTGCGCACTTTGTCCACACCGACACGCAAGCCAGGATCAACTTCCTGACTGGTCACCCATCCTAGTACTACTCCAAGCTGAGCACGCTTAACTATGGAGTTCTTTAGTGATGGGCTTCCTGAAAAGGAGGTGCACCTTGGTGATATGGGTAGTCCAATCATTCCTTTTAAGATCATGTTATCTGAGGCCTCAAATCCTGGGATGTTACAATCTCCCCCACTTAGGCTCTTGACGTCCTCGTCAAGGCTCAACTATAAGGCCTCATAATCTCTTCCCCATTTCAGTGCAGACTCACAATGGCCCATGGACACCCAGCTCCCGATCACAGAATACCAGTGCAAGGGTGGCTACGTCAACCATGGACAGCCCTTTCCTACATGCCTGGACCGCACGGCTCAAGACTGGCATGCCATGTCCATGTGGGCCCCACCTACTGGAGGGGAATTGGCTCTGATACCATTCTGTAAATGCTCGGGCCCACTGCCCAAGGCTCTAGTAGAGTTTCAAGAATGACGACTGGCCCCACAAACCACCACTAGCCTTAACTGCGCACTTTGTCCACACCGACACGCAAGCCAGGATCAACTTCCCGACTGGTCACCCATCCTAGTACTACTCCAAGCTGAGCATGCTTAACTATGGAGTTCTTTAGTGATGGGCTTCCTGAAAAGGAGGTGCACCTTGGTGATATGGGTAGTCCAATCATTCCTTTTAAGATCATGTTATCTGAGGCCTCAAATCCTGGGATGTTACACATTAATATTCACAAATTAGGGTTTTGGTCCCATTAAAGCATTAAAAGCATCAACTTTTCATATATTTCCAATTAGAAGCAGATATTGACCAAGATTATATTTTACCATGTAGATCGCATTTTTCTAATCAAGGTACATGTATTATATGTAATTTTTGGCCAAAGGACATATTTTTAATCGATTTTACAAGGTAGAACTATTTCTTTGATTTTTCTGACCAGAGAGGCAAGGAATTACATAATTTCAAAAATCTAGGTGTCGTTGGATGGATGGTCTTCATGAACTGGGATGGGATCATGCGGCCCATGTTGCTCGTATCCACTCAAATCACATGGATACGTAGAGCGCTCGTGGGCCTTGGATTCCTTACGAGTCCAGGGTGGACCCGTATCTGACGGTTACTACTCCTCCTTGTTCTTTTTTTCCTGCAAAGAACACATGGTGGCACCGCGGCAGAGCTCTTGTTAGAGAAAATGAAATTGTGAGAGGGAGAGAGAGAATCAAATTAGGTAGCAGTCGTTCGGGTTCATGGGGTTAGGGCGATGTCAGGGGTGGTCATATGTATAGGATGTGGGGGCTAGATCGAGGGTTCCCAACCCTCGCCATCATTGGGATTTTGGGAAAGTCTGGGCATTTACTCTAGAGGCTTCTACACCCCTCAAAATCTAGGTTAAGATGGTTCAGAATCTCCTCATGAATCCAACCCAACAACTACCTTGCTTGCTCACGCATCAGGCTGTGAGAAAATCGAGATCGAAGATACCGTTTACATAGTGCAAACCTTCTCCCGTTAGAAGTGGGAGATTCACATCTGTTGTTGGATCTTAGATCCAATGGCTATGATCATGTGCACCAGGATAATTGTATTCCAATTCAATTCAAAAAAAGGTGACATTTATTACATTTCCAACTTATACACACACTATATGGATTTTTGTAAAATCCATATCTCCTAATCCGTTAATCTTTTTGATCCAAAATTTTGAGGGAAAGTTCTTGATGACAAAATCTATCATTGGGAATAGTTTGGGATTAAAATTCGAAAATAATATCTCTTATTATTCATATTCAAGTCATGCACCAAAAAGGCATATATATTGCATTAAAAATTCATATTTCCTCTTTCTTCTTTTGCTATTCTCTTAATTTCAGATTTTCTAGATATTAGAAGGCAAGTGGCACTAAAACCATCCTATTGTGGCCACTTATGCCACCTTCTAGAGAATTCCACATTTTAAGTTATTTACTTCCCTCTTTCTTTTCCTTTTTTAAGGATTCTTCTTTTTGTTCTTTTATCCATCCATTGACTTATTAAAATAGGAAAAAGAACGAAATTCATAATTCAAGACAATTTTGCAATGAAACCCAAATTGTAAAACAATGCATACAAATTATCAAGCAACCCCTTTTTATTTAATAATTGCATAAAAATACAACCAAAATTGGGGTTATAACATCCTTCCCCACTTATAAGAATTTTGTCCTCAAAATTTAGCAAATCATGCAAACAATTCAGGATATGATTTTTCCATATTTGTCTTCAGCTCCCATGTGGCTTCATCCTCTCCATGGTGATTCCTGACAACCTTTACCATCTCTATCTTTTTGTTTCTGAGCTCCTTCACCTTAGTATCCAGTACTCTCTAGGTGACTTAGGGTATGTCAGACTCCCCTGGAGCTCGATAGGTTCAATGCTCAGCATATGGCTTGGATCCTTCACATATTGCTTCAGATTAGACAAATGGAACACATCATGCATCATGCTATACTGTGGGGGTAGGGCTACATTGTATGCAGCTTCACCAATCCATTCTAGGACTTCAAACAGACCCACGTACTGGGGACTCAATTTTTTTCTATTGTTGGCAATAGCTCGGAGGGGCCAGATCTTCAGGAACACATGTTCACCCATAGTGAAATGTAAATCAGTCCGCTTTGCATCCGCATATCACTTCTGATGATCCTGGGCTTTCATCAGCCTCTTCCTGATCAAAGTGACTTTTTCAGCATAAACCTAAAGTTCCTCTGACCTCAACAGGGTCCTCTCACCAACCTCATCCCAATGAAGTGGTAACAGACACAGCCTCCTGTATAGCGCTTCGTACAAAGGCATCCCGATACTAGCTTGGTAGCTATTATTATAGGCAAACTCAGCTAGTGGCAAATACTGCTCCCATGATCCACCCAATCAAGAACACATGCTATCAATAGGTCTTCTAATGTTTGGATGATTCTTTCTAACTATCCATCAGTCTAGGGGTGTTAGTCAGTACTAAATTTCAACCTTGTCCCGAGTTCTTCATGTACCTGCTTCCATAACTTTGAGGTGAACTTGGGGTCATGATTAGTTATAATCAAGCTCAGAATACCATGCAGGCAGACAATTTCTTGAATATATAGCTCGGCTATGTCTGGCACTTTGGTGGTAATCTTCAAGGCAAGGAAGTGTGCTGACTTGGTTTAGTGGTCCACCACAGCCCATATAGCATCATGAACTCTCTTGGTCTTCGGGAGACCTACCACAAAGTCCATGGTGATCTGGTTCCATTTCCACTCGGGAATCTCAATGGATTGCAATAATCCTCTGGGTCACTAGTGTTCAACCTTCACCATTTGAGACAATTGGCCACATATGCCTCTATGTCCCTCTTCATCCCAGGCCACCAGAAATATCGCTGCAAGTCCTTAAACATATTGGTTGTGCCAGGGTGTACAGTATATTTAGAACCATGAGCTTCTTGTAGGATATGGGTCTTAAAAGGTGACTCTTTAGGAACCCAAATATGACTCTTATATCAGATCCCACCATCCACACCCAAGGATAGGTGTGTCTGAGGTTTCCCCAACAAACCTCTCATCTTCTCAAGCTCTGGACTTGCCAATTGGGCAACTACTAACTCGGTCAACAAGTCGGGTTTTATCTTAATGTTATCCAAATGAATCTTGTCCTCCAACGGTTGCGGGGGCCATCTGGCATACTCCTCCAGCTTCCTCCATTGGGTGGACAAGGCAGTTGCACATCTAAGTTGCTTTCAGCTAAGAGCATCTGCCACTACATTGGCCTTTCTTGGGTGATACGCGATGGTGAAGTCATATTCTTTCATGTATTCCATCTAGCGTCTCTATCTTAGGTTGAGGTCCTTCTGAGTCAGGAGGTACTTCAGACTCTTATGATTGATGATAATTTCAAAGGTAGCACCATACAAGTAATGTCGTCAGATCTTCAGGGCATGTATAATCGCAGTCAGCTCTAGGTCATGTGTCGGATAATTTACCTCATTTGGCTTGAGTTGCCAAGATGCATAAGAGACCACATGCTTGTTCTACTCTAACACACATGTCAATCCCATCTTGGACGCATCGGTGAAGATCATAAAACCTTCATTGCTAAAGGGCAGTGTCAACACAGGCGTTGTGGTCAATTTCTCCATTTAACTCTTGGAAATGGGCTTTGTACAACCCAGACCATATGAACTTCTCATCCTTTCAAGTGAGATTGGTAAGGGGCAGGGCGGTCTTGGAGAAATCTTGGATGAACTGTCGATAATACCCTGCCAGACCCAGGAAGCTGTGGATTTTTGAAGGATTCTTTAGCATCAGCCAATCGCAGATAGTGGACACCTTGGTCAGATCTATTGAGATCGTCCCTCCAAAGATGATGTGTCCGAGAAATGTGACGCGATCGATCCAAAACTTGCATTTCAAGAACTTCCCATAAAACTTCTGCTTCCTCAGGATTTCAAGGACTCTAACTATGTGGTTTCGGTGTTGGCCAAGGTCGTCTGAGTATACCAAGATGTCATCTATGAATACTATGATGAAAGAGTCAAGGAATGGTTGGAACACAGTGTTCATGAGGTTCATAAAAACATTAGGGGCATTGGATAGTCCAAATGGCATGACTAAGAATTCATAATGGCCATAACAGGTATGGAAAGAAGTTTTCGGTATGTCTTCATTCTTAACTCATAATTGATGGTACCCAGAACTTAGGTCAATTTTGGAAAAGACTCGGGCTGACTTAAGTTGGTCAAATAGGTCGTCGATTCTGGGTAAAGCGTATTTGTTTTTTACGGTAGCTTGGTTTATCATACAGTAGTCAATGCACATAAAGAGTGATCCTCCTTTCTTCTTTATGAAGAGGATTGGAGCTCCCCAGGGTGAGGTACTAGGCCTAATGAAGCCCTTGTCTAGCAATTCCTGCATTTGTTTCTTTAGCTCTAACAGCTCAGCAGGGGCCATCCTATAAGGTGCCCTGGAGATAGGGTTTGTTTTGGGAGCTAACACTATGGTAAACTCCACCTCTCTCTCTAAAGGCAGACCAGGTAAATCATCTAGGAACACGTCTACATAGTCCTGAACTACCTCTATCTCACCTAAGGGTTTAACCTTAGGTTCAGGTTCTGTGACAACTACAAGGAAATCCTGACAACCTTTGGCTATCATTTGCTCCACTTTTAAGACCGATACGTATAGACTGGTGATCGCATCCTTCCTCCCCCTAATGGTCAAGGGCGGGTGTCCCAGTCTCTTTATCATGATCTTTTTCTCCCTACATTCAATATGGGCTCTATAGGTATAAAGTCAACCCATGTTGATTGTCACATCAAAGTCATTCATGTCAAACAAAATAAAATCGGTAGGGAAATCATGACTTAGATATTTAACAGGTAAAATAGGGGTTTTCACAAGAGATGTAAGGATCTGACCACTTGGGGTAGTGGCATCCAACATGTATCCTAAATCCTTGAAATCTAGACAAAGCATAGTAGCAAGATTTCTCAAAATAAAAGTATTAGTTGGTCCACAATTATAAAGAGCTTTCGCACTTTGTCCCATAATCTCAACTGTGCCTACGTAGATTTCATGACATCAAAATTCCATTACATTTCATAATCAAAGATAGAAAAACTACTCTAACGGATATTACCCTCTATTAGACGATTGGCATTAGCTTAGGCTTCTTCATTATCGATGGTGAACACTCGAGCCTTGTCGATGATCTCCTACAGGGGGGACTGGTGGGGATGCTACTACTGGTTGGGCCACTGGCGGTGCTACTTCCACTGGCTGGGCTACCACTGGGGCTTGTCCTCTGGGATCTGGAAGGGGGCAATTATCCTGTAAGTGTCCTTCTTGCCAGCATCAGAAACACACCCTCCTTTCAAATAAAAACCTCTAGGGATGGTTTCTCCCACATTTGTGGCATCTAGATGATGCCCCTTGTTGTCGTTGCTCATTATGGGGCTTTCCTTTCCCTCCCTTGTCGTGATGACAACCCTGGTTCTTTCATTTGTCATTCTTGGGGCCAAAACTTCCCTCGGTGAAGTTGAGGTACCCCTTAGGATGGTTCTATTGGGGCACGACTATCTTCTCCATGTCTAGTTTGAAGTTGAGAGCTTCAGAGAGAGTCTTGGGCTTACGTGCAATGACATGGGGCTTAATGGCAGGGTGAAGTCTGTCCACAAAATGTTCCTCCCTCCTTTCTTCTGTCAGTATGTAACCAAAATGCTCCAAGAGGCAAAACTGACATGCATAGCTGCCCAGGGACAAGTTCCCTTGGATCAGGAATGTGAATTGCTTTTCCTTTTCCTTTTCCTTCTTGGTTGTTGGAGGTATGAATCTTGTAGTGAATAGGGTGTGCAAATCTAGCCAGTTCATGGGTTCTTGGCTGAGGTCTTGACCCATGATATGGTTCTCCCACCATATCTTTATTGCTCCTTCCAGAAGATGAGCAACAAAGAGGACCTTCTTTCTTGGCTGGACCTCCAGAATGCGGAACCCATTTTGTACAACCAAAAGCCATGCTTCATCCTTGTCTACTACTTTTGTCTTGTATTCCCCCCAAAACTTCTCAATATTCAGCTTCAAAAAATCCAAAATAGTGGCACTGAGGTGGGGACGGATGGGCACAGGTTCACGGTTCTCATTACGGGGAACATCTCTAAGGGTGAGGGTGACGATGGCTTCGGTCAGCTTCTTCTGCTGCTCAAACCAGAGCATCTCAGTGGTCGATGTCACAATCGGTCTGATTGTTGGTCCAGAATCTATGGCATCCTTGACCTCATCCTCAGACATGGGCTCTCCTTCGGGTTTTGTGCTCTCTTCTGGGTGGTCTATGTGGAAAGGGATAGGTTTAGGCTCAGGACCTTTCTCTCCAGAAGCTTCATCTTCTCTCTTACATTTCTTGGAGAACTCACCTTATAGAAGCTTTCTCTTTCTGGAGGAGGGCCTCTTCTTGTACATGGGCCTCATCCCTGGATACTCGTTGGCAATGTTATTTGGGATAGCAAAAGTTTTGATACGGCCATGTTGTAACATAGATAACTTTATTACTATAGTTTCATGACTTATGATCATCTTACATATGTGACATCTTATTTACATGCATTTTATTATTTGGTGGAGGGTACCCTAATCCTTATCGTCCATATCCACATTACTCAAGAGGAGGTAGAGAGAGAGAAACCCTAGGATCTTAGAATTTGTTACCAGAAAGGGGCAAAGAAGTGATGAAAGTAGATGAGGAATCCTAGATGTATCTTATTTCGAGTCAAATCCTTGGATTTTGGCCAGGAAGTCACACGGATCCGGGAGTCCTCATAGACCGAGGGGAGGAGAAAAATATTTCCAGCCCCCAGATCATGATCCTTTTCTAGACACCTCCATCCCTAAAAAATCATCTAATAACTCCCTTTAGGCTCTATAGACTTTGCAAAATTTAATAATTATTAAGGATTATGGGGAAAACCAGGCCCTGATACCAAATGTAGCGACATCATCCCCTGGCAACCCCCAATAAAGGGAGGCTAGGAAACTAGAGTTGTTATCCCAAAAATAGGATCAAAATGGTTTTGCACATAATCAGGAATAATTAATAAATTTTGCTAAACTACTAAACTGGTTTCAGGATAATATTTTTTTTATTTCATAAAAATAGGTTATAGGAATTACTGATATTAGACTATCTAACTATATCATCCATGGCTTGCTTCATTTATTTGCTTTCGTACCTTCTTCTTGAATATCCAGTTTCCAACAAGAGTAACCTAAAACACTAACAATCAAAATGTGGATCAGTATGACAAGTCATATCGGTATGTGGGGGCAAACAAAATTTCACAAATAAGGCTAACATAATCTTCAACTATTGTCTTATAAAACAAAATTAACAAGAATTTACAAAGGCTATCCAATCTAGGTTTCACCACCTCTTTCGTATCTCCTTAGGGCCTTATGTTGCAGTATTCATTATACTCCCCAATTCAGGCAGAGGATTTCATCATGTCTCCCACTATCTAGGCGGGTGACTTCTCATGTCTCCCCCTATCCAAGCGGGTGACCTCTCATGTACCCCTATCCAGGATGGTAACAAAACTTGCCTTCCCCTATCCAGGAGGATGGCCTTTTGATAGATCCAGAGGTGACCTAGACTTGGACTAGTCATGTTCATATATAATGTGATAATCATAGTCACTTTAGAAATGGAATGGAAAATGAACATGCAAGCATATAATTTCAACCATGCAAGAAAACATTCGATAAAATGCGTGAAACTACAATGGGTATTCTTAAGCGTAACCACATACATGTCTCACGTGAATCTGTAGTCCAATCAAGAATAGTAGACTAAATCACAATCAAGCAAGTCAACCTAAAATTAAAGGTGTACACCCATGTGTCATGATATGACTCGAAATCCCATCAAAGGACTAACTTGATTCTCAATTTAGGTTTTTATGTCCACTTTCCTATGTCTTTATCGCTATTACTCTTTTCTCCAATTATTGCCCTTTTTCCACTTCCTAAAACCACAAACCCTACTTTAGGCTCCATATACACAATTGTGTTACAAAAGGTATATTTTATGCAAAAGTCTCAATTTTACCCTTTTAAAGTCAAATTAGGGTTAGAGAGGTGGAAAGATGAATACTTGACAAATGTATGCTTATTGGGTTCACAAACCCTAATTCCATCATTTACTATTCTTTTATGCATAAGAAACCGTAATTCCACAAAACTTGGATTTTAGTATTCATATAAGTCCAAGGTTATCCTTCCATTCATAAAAGATCAAACTTTGATTAGCAACATTGATTAAGTCTATTAAACTCATTACTATTCACAAATTAGGGTTTTGGTCCCATTCAAGCATTAAAAGCATCAACTTTGAATATATTTCAAATTAGAAGCAGATACTGACCAAGATTATATTTTTAACATGTAGATCACATTTTTCTGATCAAGGTACATATATTATATGTAATTTTTGGCCAAAGGATGAATTTTTAATTGCTTTTTCTGACCAGAGAGACAAGGAATTACCTACTTTTGAAAATCTAGGTGGTGTCGTTGGATGGCTAGTCTTCATGGACCAGGACGGGATCATGTGGCCCGCATTGCTCATATCCACTCAAATCACTTGGATACGCGGAGCGCTCCTGGGCCTTGGATTCCTTACGAGTCCAGGGTGGACCTATATTCGACGACTACCGCTCCTCCTCCTTCTTCTTTTCCTACGACGAACACATGACGGCTTTGCGGTGGAGCTCTCATTAGAGCAAATGAAATTGTGAGAGGGAGAGAGAGAATCATATCACGTAGCAGCTGTTCGGGTTCATGGGGTTAGGGCGATGTCAAGGGTAGTCATATATATAGGATTTAGGGGATAGATCTAGGGTTCCCAACCCTCACCGCCGTTGGGCTTTTAGGCAAGTTTGGGTGTTTAATCTAGAGGCTTCTAGACCCCTTGAAACCTAGGTTAAGATGGTTCATAATCTCCTCCCGTATCCAACCCAACAACTACCTTGCTTGCTCATGCATTAGGCCGTGAGAAAATCGAGATAGAAGATCTCATTTACACTGCGCAAACCCTTCTCCCATTAGAACTGGGAGATGCACATCTTCCATTGGATCTTAGATCCAATGGCTGCAATCACATCCACTAGGATAATTGAATTCCAATTAAATTCAAAAAAAGGTGACATTTATTACATTTCCAACTTATACACACACTTTATGGATTTTTGTAAAATCCATATCTCCTAATCCGTTAAGCTTTTTGATCCAAACTTTTGAGGGAAAGTTCTTGATGACATAATCAATCATTGGTTATAATTTGGGATTAAAAATCGAAAAGAGTATCTCTTTTTCTTCATATGCAAGTCATGCACCAAAAAGCCATATACATTGCATAAAAAATCATATTTTCTCTTTCTTCTTTTGCTATTCTCTTAATTTCAGATTTTCTAGATATTAGAAGGCAAGTGGCACTAAAACCATCCTATTGTGTCCACTTATGCCACCTTCTAGAGAATTCCATATTTTAAGTTATTTACTTCCCACTTGCTTTTCCCTTTTTAAGGATTCTTCTTTTTGTTCTTTTATCCATCCATTGACTTATTAAAATAGGAAAAAACACAAAAATCATAATTCAAGACAATTTTGCAAAGAAACCCAAATTTTAAAACAATGCACACAAATTGTCAAGAAATCCCTTTTTATTTAATAATTGCATAAAAATACAACCAAAATTTGGGTTATAACATATAATGAGAATAATATCCCTTGGAATGAACCATATTCCGGTATTTATTTCAATGAGTCTATTGGTGGTATTTTGGATCCAATCTTGGTCTCCTTATAATATTGGTTATGATAGATCTTGGGTTAAAATTCCATTTGATTAGGACCTTGCTTTTGAGTTAGATTGAGGTTTGAAAATTTATTAAATGAATTATGACTCATTGAATTTTTGAACTAAGTTTGGTGGCATATGTAATGTCACACGCCCACTTGTATTGCTAGGTGGCGTGGCACCTTGCAAGTAATTGATTCAGGGAGGTTGAACACAGGGTCATTCCTAACCTATGAGAATGGAGGAACAGAACTCAAGTTGAGGTGGCCTTTAGATCTGATGATAGTGGCACAATCAAAGGGAATTTTGTTGGAAAAACCATGATGTACAAGTCAATCGAGCACATTGACCCTTCACTCAGATGCTAGAGACCCATGGTATTGAGATACCATGCCCTTATCCACAACTCCTTCCTTCTCTATCATCTACCATAGGTGAAAGGAGGCACAAAGAAGAGATGGTCAAGAGGCAGTTCTAAAGGGACGAGAAGAATTGGTCAAGCATGGTGAAACTTGCAATAGGATATCTTGGCTTACATGGGGTCTTCCCTCTAGACTCTGATCCCAAACTCACAAGCTTTAGAGGTGAGGTATGGACAAAGTAATTAGTGCTTCCCACTCTATTTAGAGGGTGTCGTTGAGATCCTGGAGCCTCTACATAGCTTCTTGTAGTAGTAGGAGTTGAGTTGGGGTACCAGAGATGAAAAATCCTTTTGCTATGCCTGTCCTCTGACACCATCCCAGATGGGGTGCGATAATGAGTTTTTGTAGCCCCTAAGCTCTACAAACCAGGCATTGAGATCCTATCCCAAACCTTAAAGGCAATGTCTAAGGAGTCCTCAAGTGAGGGTGACCTAAACTGTAGATCACTGAAGAGATCTAGTCAAACAAGGAGGTAGGGAGCCCCATCGCTTGTTGATGTGGGAGCATTTGGCTGTCTCGCAGAAGGAAGATCGGACGGCCACAGTAAATTGAATAAGGTAAATATCTATTTAAATCCTTAGAATACATAGAAACTTAGATAATACACTAAAAATAGCTCCCATGCCCAATAAATCCACCAAAAACATCAACAGACTTAGAAAAATACCCTCTTTATTATGAAACCCCTATATTATACTTTTACGATGCTGATATTGGTGATATTTAATTTAGATGAGAATGTTTCATTTAAATGGTATAATTTGAAAATGGTTGATATTAATCTGAGAAAAATGTGATTGAACCCTAGTATTATAAGGAAACTAAATATGGACACTAATCTTGAAATTATGCCAAAATGATATATCTTTCCTAATTAATGACTAATTAGATGCTTCTAAACTCATTTTAATTCCATAAAATAGACCAATCATCAAAAAATATGAAAATCAGACAAGACCCTTATTATGATTTCCTGATCAGTAGAGAAATACCAGACACATAATTTAGATCAATAGGACTTGGTTTTGTCTAAACCTATGGACATAAATGCCATTAATTATGGTGAACATTCTATTAATGATAATTAATTGTTATTATTCAGGTGATGACCAGAGTAGTAGATGAACTGGGATGTATAACGAATGTCTAAACTCAAGTACATGGATATAATTATATGACTAGTTTTGCTGGATGATATAATTATGTGTACTTGCCTGCATTTATTTGCATAAACTTTCTTGGATGTGTATATATTATGGTACTCCTCCTCCTTAAACATTACAACATTAAAGAAAAAAAAATAAAACATAGTTGTAGATGGTGTTCATTAATCTCCCAATTAGAAATGGAAAGAATTAATGTTGACTAGAACCTCCCTAATGGTGCATGGTACCCGGGGAGATCCCTAATGGTACAAGGTGAGTGGGGAATGGGCCCAATAATATATGTGATGTTGTGTTAAGTCCGCAATAGTAATGCATGCTCCTTGAAATATGATTAATAACTTGGGTTTACCTTATTATCTGCCTTAAATAATGTTTTCCTTTTCTTTTCTTCTTTCTTCAATTATTTTAAGTATGCAAGCATAGTATCTATATTATTTTGAACCACGTGCCAACTTTATGTTGATTCATTTGTTTTATGTATTTTCTAGGTTTAGAGCTAGCATGGGAGAAAAGATAGAAAGCGACCAGTTGTACAAGTTTACCTGTTGTGATTAGAACTTGTTAGCATACATGTTCATAGACTTGTAAATTTTCCTTTTAAATTATGCAAATGTAAGTTGTAACAATTCATGTTGTAATTATACATGTTGAATTTTGAGAAATGCTATGTTGTATGTCTATAGTTGTATGTTCATGTATGCGCATATTGCTTCCGCAATGCACTCTGATATGATTGTATTAACACTTTTGGATTTTGTCTTCTTCATCCTCATGGGGTTTGGAGACGAAGGAATTCGGGGACGTTACACCCTAGATTTTACTAATAATAATTAGTGGATTTTTTTGAACTATTGTCTAACATTAGGGATTTTTTTGATGACATTTATTTATGAGATGCACCGGTTTCTCAAATTACCTAAATTATTGGACTGCATGGAAATAAATTATCTTCTATTGATGAACAATTCGAGTGTGTTTGTATATATACATAGAATGTTGAGGAAGTATGTGTTGATGATAGAGGTATAACTCATGCAATAAATATAACTATATGTTTAAGAGAAGATAGCGTACATCACATGGTATTAAAGGATATATCTCATGTATAGGAGGAATTATAATAACATAATCATCCAATGAACAAATAATTTTACAATATGATTGATAAAAAAAACACACATTCTTTCAATGGATGCTGCACAAATGACTACTATTTTTAACATGTTTCTAATATGACTAGTAGGTAACATTTCCATACTTTTTGGGCTATAAGTTAATAGAAGTCATGTTAGGTACAAATAGGAAGTTACATGCACTCTGCTATACCATTTTTTTGTTATATATGCAGAGATAGAGATTCCATATAACAACATGAGCTTTATTAGATATGAAAACCAAATGTTAGAATTGATGATTATGATAGTATAACAATAGATAACTCATACAAAGGCTCAATCATACATGATGATGAATCAATTTAACAAGGGTGGTGTCACATTAAACAACCCTCGACAAAAAGATTGATGATATTAGTACGGATGAGGGGGTAATCCATAAGAAAGATATTAAAGGATTGTGTGGAGCAATGGCAGGAACAAACCCCAATGACTTGACTCCAAGTTCAATCATAGAACATAAGGATCTAACTTCATTGTAACATGATATAAAACTGGATTGAGCTATTTTTTCTCGATAATCATTACCATATTAAAAATAAACCAAGTCACCACCACATGTGATGACTTGTGGGGTACATAGTAGGAGGTACCAAAGGTAACCCCAAGTAAAGTATGAAAGGAAAATAGTACTAGGGAGGGAAACCCCTTTGACAAGCCCCTAGAAAAAAAGAAGACAAAAAGTAGAGGATAGAAGAACAATTAGTCATAATAACATGCCAACCCTGAAACCCTCCAGTAGAGACTCAAAAGGGATCCCACTGAGGGAGGATCAAACATCATCGGAGTGGGTCACTGTAGGAGGGATGGAACCAAAGGACTTGGACTTCAGTAGCTTAACTGACCATGCATCAAGGTCTGTCTCTAGTTCATCTACAAGAGAAACAAAATAGATAGAAAAGTTGAAAAATAGTGGAAATAACCTAAGAGAATAGAGAGTGATTATCACAATAGAATATTTCATTTCTTTCCTTCCAAATATAACAAAGGATAGACACACCTTGACAGTCTGATCGAATTCACAAATTGACTAAATAGAAGAGACCCCAAAGAAATAGTAGTGGTTCACGGGTATAGAGAGAGGTTTGTTTGATAAAGAAAAATTTTAAAGTTGATGAGCAAAGAAACAATTAAAAAGATGTGATGGATCATCTCATTTGAATCATAGAAAAAAGACATCAATGAGGACATAGAAAATCCTTATTATTCAATAGAGAGCCAAAACAAGTTCTACATTGATGAGAAGCCAGAGGAAAAAGACAAAACAAATAAGACTTTTTATCTTCTAAATTATTGGACTAAGAGGATTGATGTAACGTCCCAGGATTTGAGGCTTTGGATAAAATGATCTTAAAAGTAATGATTGGACTATCCATATCACCAAGATACACCTCCTTTTTAGGGAGTCTGTCACTAAAGAACTTTGGGGTTAAGCATGCTCAGCCCAAAGTAGTACTAGGATGGATGACTAGTCTGGAATTTTATCCTGGCTTACACATGAGTGAGGACAAATCATACAGTTAAGGCTAGTGGTGGTATGTGGGGCCAATCGTCATTCTTGAAACTCTACTATAGCCATGTGTAATGGGCCCAAGTGTTAAAAATGGTATCAGAGCCATAGCCCCTCTAGTAAGTGGAGCGCACATGGACATGTGGCATGCCAGTATTGAGTTGTGCGGTCTAGGCATGTTGAAAAGGGTTGCCCATGGATATGTAGCCACCCTTACACTAGTATTATGTGATTGGGAGTTGGGTGTCCATGGGCCATTCTAGGTGTGCACTGAAATAGCAAAATATTATGAGGCCATATAGTTGAGTCTTCAAGAGGATGTTACGAGTCTAAGTGAGGGAGATTGTAATGTCCTAGGAATTGAGTCCTTAAAATGAATGATTGGACTACCCATATCACCAAGGTGAACCTCCTTTTCCGGGATCCCATCACTAAAGAACTTTGTGGGTAAGCGTGCTCATCCTAGAGTAGTACTAGGATCGGTGACCAATTAGGAAGTTTATCTTGGCTTGTGTGTGAGTGGGGACAAAGTGTGCAGTTAAGGCTAGTGATGGTCTATAGGGATAGTTTTCATTCCTGAAACTCTACTAGAGCCTTGGGTAGTGTGCCCAAGTGTTAAAAATGGTATCATAGACATAATACCTCTGGTAGGTGGTGCCCACTTGGGCATGTGGCATGCCAGTCTTGACTCATGCGGTCCAGGCATGTTGAAAAGGGTTGTTCATGGTGATGTAGCCACCCTTGCACTAGTATTCCATGATCGGGAGCTGGGTGTCCATGGGCCATTCTGCGTATGGACTGAAATGGGAAAATATTGTGAGGCCATATAGTTGAGCATTGACAAGGATGTCAAGAGTCTAAGTGGGGGAGATTGTAACATCCCAAGATTTGAGGTCTCTGATAAAATGATCTTAAAAGGAATAATTGGATTACCCATATCACCAAGGTTTACCTCCTTTTTAGGGACCCCATCACTAAAGAACTCTGTGGTTAAGCATGCTCAACCCAGAGTAATACTAGGATGGTTGACCAGTCAAAAAGTTTATCCTGGCTTGTGTGTCAGTGAGAACAAAGCATGTAGTTAAGGCTAGTGGTGGTTTGTGGGGCTAGTCCTCATTCTTGGAACTCTACTAGAGCCTTAGGAAGTGGGCTCGAGTGTTACAATTGACCACACCATAATGGATGAAAACATAATAGATGTGTTTTATAGAAAATCCCAGATGTCATTCCAAAATATTAGGGGAATAGTGTTGACAAATGGAGGCATATAGTCCTTGATGGATGAGAGTTCATTGGAGTTAGGTACATCAACATGGAGAATACTTTTGATTTTATTAGATTTATGGGGCTTGAGGAAACACAGTCCTTCCGATACATTCATGTACTCAAATTCTTGAGGGATAGCTAATTGAGGGAGTAAATCAGAAAGAAGCCACTAACATTCCAGGGGTCAAACAAAAAGTTGATGTTGGGGAACATTATAAGGGAGGTACAAATAGAATTGGTTATACTAAAATTTGCTTTTTGAAGATAATTCTAAAATGGAGAAAGGTGGGAACCTTTGATAAGATGAAAAGGTATAGGTTTGTCTAGTAGTTGTAGGTGGCCAAGGAAGTATAGAGAGTGATCCTATGTTTACAAAGTGATTTTGTACTATACTAGAAGAATAAAAGGAATGGAGCTTGAGGTTCAAACTACCTCATCCTCCAAATTTTTGGAGATAGAAAATAGAGTATCATTTTTTAGATGAATTTTGTGTTTACCTCACAAAAATTGCATCAAAATTTATCAACCATGGAAATGATTTTTTGTGGCATCAAGACACAACTCATGAAGTAAGAGGAATTGGCAAGGATTAATCTTATAGATATGCTAAGGAAGAGGTTATTCAGTTGATTGAATAATTTTATTAGTTTTTATGATAATATGTGACAAAAGATGATGGAAGTCTTAGGGGAAGAGTGGAAGACCCAAGTATTTAATAAGGAAAGATTCATACTTACATCCAATAATGTGTTGGAATTTTATTAGAGAGGATTGTACTACATAGGTGTCAATGAGAGTAGATCTAGTACATTTGATCTTAATATTATAGAGGCATTAGAAAATGCCTAGTATGTGGATGAAATTAAGAACATTCCCATCATCAGGTTTTAGGAAGACAGTAGTCTCATCAACAAATTGGGTGATATTATCCTCCATAATGTTAGTGTCAATGACTTGGTCAAGGATATGACTCTATAAAGAAAATTTGATCATACAAGATAAGATGGAGGTGATTGTAAGAAAGAGAGAATGGGGTCGTGGTTTACTTGTCTGAGACCATTCAAGCTAGAAAAGAATCCAAAAGAAGAGCCATTGACCAAAATAGAGAATAGGAAGGTGGATAAGCAATAATGGATCCACCTAATCCATTGCTCAGAGAAGTCACAACCAGTAGAGTTTGAATAATGAAATTCTAGTTTAAATTATCAAAGGCTTTCTTTAAATTGAGCTTGAGAGTTAAAAGGGGAAATTGCTTCTTGTATAAGAAGTGAATGAATTCATTGCAAAGAATGAAAGCCTCCTAAATTTTTCTACCTTTCAGAAAAGCAAATTGTTCAAGATTGATATTTAAGATAACCTAGTTTATCTATGATTGAGCACTTTAGAAACAATCATGTATGACGTATAATCAAACCAATTAGTCCGAATTGTTAGATGTTTATAGGGTTGTCAACCTTCTTGATCATAGAAACAAAAGTGTGCTTCAGAGGAGAGATATCATCCAACATATCCATCTGAGTGTGGATATAGTTGAATTATGTAATACAAAGAGTGTTTTACTAAATTCTATGAGGATTGGTAGAAGATCATATTGATGCCATCTGGGCCAGGTGACTTGTCAGGGTTTAGGAAGGAGATGGCTAACTAGATTTCCATATTAGTAAAATTTGAGGTGAGAGTAAAAGGATCAAGTATTTTGTAAGGGCTTGGGGAATGCCAGTTAAGGTGAAATGGGTTGAATGAGTGTCTATAATCATTTAAGAGATTTTGGTACTTGTGCACAATATAATTAACTATTAAGTGGTTTTTTTGAATTATAGTTCCATCAATGTTAAGAGAGAGATGAGACACATTTATTTCCTATTCTTACAAATGTGATAAAAAAAACTTGGTATTACCCAAAACAAACTAAACAACCTAAGAGAAACCAACCAAAACAAAATAGACCAGAGCCAAGATTGATCGGAAATTTAAAGTGGAATGACATTCCTAACCAAATATTAGCCCAATAGAAAGACTAAAATATTACAAATCTTAGATGACTCAAACCACTTGTATCCAACTCAAGGAACATAAATGTTGGATGATGATACAAAAATTGGGTAATCATTTAAAAAAAAAAGCAATATGTACAGTTTACAAAAATGTTTTTCTAGTATGTATACATCAACTGAACAATTGGTCTTTCTTATACATTTATCAATATCATGATGATAACTTCAAAAATAATACTCGATCAAATATTTGTGGTCCTCGTACAAAACTATGTATAGATGACTAACTTTTCAGAAATGACAATTAACTTAATCTTTTTTTATATTCAAATGATCATTTTGCATTTATTGGTTAAAGTTTATATACAATTACTACAACCAAGTCTTCCATTGAAGTGTTTATTGATGATTTTTTGGTCTTTGAAAAATCTTTTGATGATTGTTTTTCACACTTCATTACTATTTTGGAAAAAAATGCCTAAATGGTCGCATTGTTCTCTCTTAGAATATAATCACTTTATGGTTCATGAGGGTATTGTGCTTGGACATTGAGTATCGAAAGATGGGATTGAAGTTGACAAAGCAAAATTTGGTCTCATTTGTACTTTGACCATTCCTTCCACCATGAGATGTATCTATTGTTTCTTGGGGCATATAGATACCACCACTTTATCAAATATTTTAGTAAGTTATCGCATACGTTTTACCACTTGCTTGAGAAAGACATTGATTCCCATTTTGATGACAAATGCATTGAAGCCTTCAATAACATCAAATATGAGCTCATTTATGCTCCTATTATGTGTCTCTCCAATTTCTATATGCCATTTGAGATCATGATCAATGCATCAAATATGGAAATGGGTTTGTGCTTGTTCAAAGGATTGTCTGAATTCAACATGCCACTTAATATGCATGTAATACTTTAGATGAAGCTCAAAGAAACAATACCACCACTGAAAAAGAATTTCTTGTAGTAGTATTTTCTTTTGATAAGTAATTTTTCAATGTTCTATAGAACAAAGTCATTGTCTACACCGATCATGCTACACTCAAATATCATATGTCAACTAATGATTCAGACTTGAAGTTGATATGATAGATTCTATTTCTCCATGAATTTGATATGGAAATTTTTGACAAGAAGGGAAAAAATTCAACAGCTAATCATTTGTCACACATTGTATCACCTTATGAGGAAGTAAACAAAATCAAACAGACAATGCCTCATGAACATCTCATGCTAGTTGGCTGAAGAATGCATATTCATCCAAGTCTTACTTTTAGTTTCATCATAGTTTTGCATTCATTTTCCTCATTTGATTGAGAGATTAGAATGTCTAATAACACAATTGATTAGAATGGTTTTGAATCATACACATCTTGTATTCCCATCTGATTGGGAGACTAAAATGTCTAATCATTTGATAGGATTGGTTGGGTCAATTGATCAAATGATTGACAATTGGTTGACTGAGATTTCCATTGCATTGACCTAATTGGTCAATCAGCCAACTTGATCGGTTTATTAGAATGCAATAGGGGAAGTATCAAACTGGAAACCTATTCCGATTTAGATTTGAACTAAGGTGATCAATAGATCAAAATGCTTTTTAGACTATGACTGACTAATCAGGTAGCGTGCTTAGTCAATCAGAATTCCATTCTAATTTTTTCAACATTGAACAATTTTTGGAATTGTGATTAGGAAAGGGATTGAAATTAGGGTTTTACCAACCCATTAATCTCCTATTCAAAGGAGGCACACCCCCAAAAGGTTTGGCACACCTTTTTTAGACAAGTTTTCTATCACATCCCTCTTAGAGAGAGAAGAAGAAATCCAAAGCGTTGCTTCCTGAGATAGGCGAAAGAGTCTCGAGATAACTAGCACATCAACAACTCATGCTTTTCTTTAATTTGGTGGTTGATGTGGTGCACCATGTTCTCCCTCATTTGTGTGGATGGAGTAGGGGTCACACAAACATGTGGAGGCTTAGAGAAGTTGTTCCACAAGACAACAATAAGGTGTTGTGAAGAAGACAAATGTGCAACAACTTAGTGGCCAACCCAAATTTCTCATTCATCCATCTATATTTCTTAGTGGTCGATGTAGATCTAGATTTGGAAGATTCAGTTTTTCACTGAAAAAAGATGTGTCTAGTTTTTGGAGAACTTGTGTGTGCAAAGGTATAACCTTTATCCCTTCTTATGTCTTTTGTTCATTGATGTTTTATAACTACGATAGATCTGACAGGTAGGGTATAAAGTAAAGATTTCTTTTGCTATTTAATTGCACCCTTTTACCAAAAACCCTACTCGTACACCTTCCCAAGACTCCCATTCCCAACATTTCTCTATCCCATGCCATAAATTTTAGCCTCAGTAGTAGATGAATGGGCTTACCATGCTTAAATCTCCCACAATACCTTTAGATTTATCCTAAACTATGTCAACTAGCCACAAAAATATCCAACCATCAGTTATCTTTACAGTAACAAGTAACCATTAAAAATGTTTAGAAATTGCTTTGATATAGGGGTTCCATCCCCTTTACAAAGTCTGTGAGGCATATCATTCCTTGACTGGATATAATTTGCTTTATTTGAAGGATTTGTGCTAGAAACCTTTCTCTAGGACCTACATTACATACCCACAACATGCATGGTCCCTTCTCTTGCATGCATTACTATAACAATGTTGAATCTTTAAAACACATCCTGGCACAATGTTCCTTTTCCTTCTTAGTTTTTCACCAATACAATATCAATCTCATTACCCTATATGCCATCATATCATGTAATTATCTGCATATGAACTTTATGATTTGTTATATCACATCAAATAACTTGTCGATGAAAAAAGTTTGCATATGTTTATGAAAAACATGGATAACAATTATGAACATCACTGACAATTATATGATGGATTTATGATAATCATATCTAGCTCATCTTTTTTTTTCATACATTTACATTCCTCTTTATAATTTTATCTATTGTAGTAGGTATATCTATTATGTTCACCCCATTCAAGAAGCATTTTCTCTCTAGTACCGACTACCCTCAAGCTCTGATTCCCAACCCACCCATTGATGATCCATATAAGAATTTTACACGTCCTCCCACCTCAACTACTCCCATGCCTCCTATGATGTTGATTCTTATAAACATATGTTCCTAATTATATGTTTCATTTACTATTTTTCCCCTAGGGTTATATGTGAAGTTCCCCCATATATCTTTTCTAGTGGTTGATATGTAAGTGATCCCCCACACTCCCCAACTTAACCTACCCTATCCACCATTATGTGATGTTCTTTTAAGGAGCAGTCCCTCATATGAGGGTTCTCTCCCTATATCTTTTCACAAAATTTTTGTCTTCATGAATTTCTATTGTTCTTAGTATAAATGAGTTATAAAATAAAATAAACATATAGTCTTCCAAATAGAAAGGTTCTAATTAGTCTTAGAAATGATGGGTTCCCAGGCTGAATTCTTAAATTTCAACATGTTGAGAAAGAACAAGATATTTAATAGGAAAGGTGCCCGCCTAACAACCATAGATCAAGGTGTGTTGTATTGTGTTTTGGTCTACTAGACAGCCATGCTATATTGATAAATGGTGTTGGTTGCTTTAGCACTTGTTTTGATTGTTGAAACTAATTAACTATGAAGACCTTAGACAAAGAGGGTAATAAAAGCATGTGGTCGATGAACAAGGAAAAAAAAATTTCTTTATCATTGTGTCTAGGAGACTATAAGGGCATTTCTAGACATAGATTCTTAGCACACATATGTTTTCATCTATTTCAAAAAAAATTCAACTGTTCTGGTCTTTTAATAAGCAGACTTTGATATCATTTTTTGACGATGTCTGATCACTATCGACATGTATATATTGTCAATGTTGAAACCATTTTTGGCACTTTTTTATATGTCAACAAACTTCTAGTGGACACTTATTGATGGTATTTTTTGGCACAATGTAAATCCCTAGTAATAATAACACTGGTGTAGTTATGTCTTTTCACTAGATTTTTCTATGTAATGCCAGATTATCATTGCATGCATTTATAATATGGTTCCTATTCCTGCAATTAGATAATGTTTATTTTCCTAAGGATAATATTAATCAAGTAAAACATACATTTTTTTCTATTTAAGGTAGTCTGGAAGCAATTGATTAGAGAAAGGGACGCATTCCTCCCTTCCTTGATGACTCCTCATTATGTAATAAATTAAGGTTCATAAGGATTTTCATTGTTGATGTTGTAATTATGGGCCTAGTTAGTTATTATTGTTGATGTCATAAGACAACAATAATACATGAGGCTAGTGTATAAGTTGAGTGATGAATACGTCTCTTTAGTCAGGATAATGGTTATCAACTCATATACATGGGTACTTGTTAGAAAATAGGTTGTACTCGATAGACCCACTTTGATAGCGACGCTGAAAGCCATTTCATGACAAGTTAGTTCACATCTCAATGTGGAAATGGTGAGTATGAACCTTAAACTTGAAGCCACTATAGTAATCACATGTTGTTTTGTGTACTTCAACACTAGCCAGGTGTAACTCTGAATAAGGGTATCCACACAAGTGGTGATTGGGTGCCTTGTGACACTTGTGGATTATTGTGAGTGATCTAGGTGGAATTTGTCCCTCTGTTGGAGTCTTATACTGGCCACTTGATAACTAAAATGGAAATGCATTACCATGCTCATGTGAGTCAATATGTGATATTTAGCTCACACAATCTTAGATGTCTTCTCTAGTTCCAGGAGCATAGAGTGAATATTAAGAGAATGACATCTCAATGCCACATTTTCAATCTAAATATATGTGACAAAGGGATTATACAACTATGTTAATGTTGGATTTTATGGCCTCAGAGTAGGCAGTGAAAACAAAAATTTTACTGGCCATTAACCCATAATAGGAGATTGCATCAAAGACTATGTAATGGGAAGGATGGTTTTAGCAAGATATACCTGGTCCCGGGGCTTGCCCATCGACAATACCCCGCAGCCTTGGGTGGTCCTCAATGCCATGTCTTAGATGGTGTATGTTCAGCTCCTAGTCTTCTCCATGGACTCTGGCCTCCACCACGAACTGTGGCTGACGTGTTCTCCCACCTATGTAGATAGTCCACATGGACCACCTGGAACTCTTATCATTCTGGAAGAACTCGCAGGAAGGATACGACCCTCCTGTTGGTGTATTATCACCAACCTACTCTCCCGAACTCAGATTGCTTTTCTACAGTTGTCATTCCCTCGTTGTACCTCCCTAGTCGGGTACCACTTATCGGGCTCTCTCGGTTACCAGAACTAGAGAGGACAAAAACTTTGCAGAGAAACTAATGTTCTGAGTTGTGTGTTTTGAGAAGCCCCCAGTGCCCCTCTATTTATAGTAGAGGGAAGGGTCATGGTTCCCAGTCTATTTGGGAGTAGAAGGATCCGGAAATTCCATGAATAGTTTGTACTACGGCAGGCGAACCGGTCATTTCATAAATGAACCGGTCATTTAGCAAGGTGAGTCGATTGGTTCACTAGTGAACTGATTAGTTGGGAGTGTGAACCGGTCGGTTCACTAAGTGAACCGATGAACTGGTCATTTCACTTCCCAGACTTGCCTGCAATTGACTTTCCTCAATCGTTTCAAATTAATGCAAAGATTAATCCTTATTTCAATCAAACTGAACACGTGAAACGTGAAAGTTTTCCTACAACTGGGGAAATCCCAATTCCTCAATTAGCAGGATTGTGATTCCCCCGATTCACCATGTGAATTGGTTGGTTGGCACATATCAACCAATCGGCTCACAAGGGTGAACCGGTCAGTTGGCAGTCTTGACATTGCCAATGCAGTCTCCAATCGACATGACACTCTAACTAGCTAGTTCAACACTTGAACTTGATAGTTTTGAGTCCAACCAATTAATTGTATGTTTAATTGAGTACCTAAACACCTTTAGTCTCAATCTAAACATCATTCATGGACAATCTCCTCTTCTAGGGGTATCCTATGTGTGTGACCCTACAAGTTCCAATTTACATTGGTAGTGAATGTTCATAACAACTTATGACATCAGAAGCAATGAGAGGAATGTAGTAACTCATCATTGCTACCCAAGTAACTCAGAAAATTGGAGAACAACTTCAACCTACAATCTGTGATTAGTGTTACAGTGATCGTATAGTTCCTTTGTCGCTGACATCCGGATTGAACTCGAGGCATGAAACATCATCCTCTTCAACATTCAGTCCATGTTCCTTGACCTAGAGCAGACTATTTTAGATGCATGTGAGTTCACATATCATATATTGAATCACATGAGTATGGAAATACAATTCTCAATCTCACTTATCAACGGGCCCTGGATATCATACTCCTTTATAGGAGGGACAAATTCCATCTTTATCACTCACAGTCAAGTCCCCATGTGTCAAAGGCACCTAATCATCACTGTTATAACAACCCATGTTTCAGGACTGCATTTAATGATGTCAAAGTATACCCAATCACATGTGATGAGTGCATTGATTTCAGGTCTAAGAACCACAATCACCACCATCAATATGAGAGATGATTGTGACTACCATTCCTTGGTATCCATGTATCACTCTCATGGTGGGTCTTTCTGATATACTATTCTCTAACATATATTTGTGTGCTTGACTTGATATCATATATCATGACTAATGAGACTCTGTCAATAGTCAACACACACTCTAATCTTATGTATTATTGTTGTCTATTTTGCTTGCACAGTAATATCTGACTAGGGACATAACAAGAATGTATGTACTCTTAACATACATATGGTCTCATTATTCAGGTCCTTAACTTGAAGACATATGTCATCGAGTCACATCATTCTTTAGACATCTATCATGTATGTGTCATCATCTCATGAGTGAGACAAACATAATAGATGAAATTAACTTTATCATTATCAAATCAAGTATCATATGCCTTATTGCAATCATCATATGATTGGCTCTCTGGGCATACTATACCAAAAGACTCCCACTTGCACTTAGAGCCAATTACCCATGAATCATATTCCAAGTGATCTTAACATGTCCATCATGTTTCTGTTGCACAAGTGCTTTTATAGCGAGTAAGAAACATTTGCTTCAAGTTAGTATATTGCATGTTTCACATCCCCTCATTGTACGACAACTCATATGAGATGGAAGTGGTGTAGTATGTTATTTGAAATTCCTTTGCCTAACCAGTAGCTCCATTGGTGTCACAATATTACTAATGAGTCACAAATGGTTGGAACCTCCCATAAGTTCATCCATATGAACTTCTAGATGCATACAGTATCCTTTACAGTGTTCATAACACTAAGTACTCAACTTCTTATTTTAGAATTAATCAATTGTTTTATGTTGGAACATTTCCAACTAGCAATTCTTATTCCAAGGTCAAACACAATTTTTTCATTTCATAAGCTTGCATCTATGTAACTCTTTACAACCAACTCTTCCTTATTACAATAATTACTTCACAAGTACACAAATATGTCCTTCATGATATTCTAATAACTCTTACTAGAGTTCGATGAGTATCCATTCATCATTTCCAATATATACGAGATAATTGGATATGTATACTATCTTGTCATACAAGATGATGATTTCATATCTTCTTATCATGTCCAATACATACAAGATGTTGAGTTCATTTATTCTTATCATGTCCAATACATACAAGATAATCAGTTCATATTTTCTTGTCATGTCTAATACATACAAGATAATAAGATGAGTTCATACGTGATAGATCCAATTGCGAATGCATATGGCATCTATCCATGTGTTCCTTATTCTTAATAAGAATTGGGACACTTGGCTCTTGAGAGACTAACTCTGTAACATCCCTGACCTAGGTTATGTACTAACCCTAGGTGTTTTGCCTAATAAAGTTGATTAGATGTTTTCTCTTATCTTTTGAAAAGTAATTTAGGCTTTTAAGGAACTTATATTTAAATTTTAGTCCTTTTTGAATAATGTTCAAACATTTTTTTGTTATTTTTGGACTAATGTGACGTCCCTAAATTTTCTATAACTTAATCTGATGTGTGACATCCAAATTGAAACCCTCACCTCAGCAAGAATCCCAATTTAATCACCACACACTAGGCTAAGAAGAAGAAAATCAAGGGAGTCAGAAGGAAACAATCAGTAGCACATGCACATGAACAATAATAAAACCACAACACATGTTCACCATTCAACATATAATTACAACATGAATTGTTACAACATTTGATATTACATATTGAACAACAAACTTTAACATATACATGTACTACTACTAAACTATAGGATCTTAAGACAACAGGTCCACATGTACATCAGCTCGCTACACAACTCTCAACTATCCTGGATCTTCAAGAGCATAACCACAACCTAAACAAAAGATTACATGTGGTACATGTCGGTACAATATTCAAGAATATTGTACTGAGTACACCTATGTGTCTTTTATATACCTCTCATCATATCTTGGCAATAAGATAAAACTAATATACTTGGCAGTAACAGAAGAATATAAGAAAAGCATATACTTTCACAAAGATATTCATTAACAAAAGAGAACACATATTTTAAGCTTATTTTCCATTATATCTCAAGGCCTTTAAGATCACTACCAAAGAGTTGGATCATATGTACACTGTGACCACTACCAAAGAGTTGGGTCCAAGCACACTACCAACGAGTTGGTGCTTCCATATGTACAATGTGACCACTACCAAAGAGTTTGGTCACTTCCAAGAACACTACCAAAGAGTTGGTGCTTTCATATAATGGAACATAGATATTATGTTTCATGTGTTCATAGCAGTAAGTATAGAAAACCGACCAACATATCATACAAGAACAATCATTTCATCCAATACCATATGCCAAGTATTTTACTATGCATATAACACAAACATATTGTATAATAAGCCAAGTAAGAGGTAATGGCGTACCTTGATCAAGACATATCCTAATCATCATATATTCCTCATGTCATCTATATCCTTGGTCAACCCTGATTAAGACAAGATCATATACTATCATCAGATTATCATCATCTTACATCTCATCTTAACCCTAATCGTGTTCATATTAGGGTTTACTTATCTCATTAGGATATTCTCATTATTATTTCTTATCTATCTCTTCTTATTATCTAGGATTGACATTACTAATGTTGTATTCTAGATTATATTTCATCAACTACATATACTCATGTGTCACATTATTATGTGGACATATTTAACATTATGTCACATTCATTAACCATATTAGGGTTACATCATATGTATTAAGGGTCATCCTCATGTAACATGAATTTCATGTATATAACTGATCTCAGATGTATATATTATCTTCTAGTTATAGATATGAGGATTTTCTATAAAATTTACCATTTATTGAGCATGCATGTATTAATTGCATCATCTTTAGTGTTATTAGCCCTAATTAGAGATATTAATCAAATTTCGTAATTTAGTACATCAACATGACCATATCTGACATCATATGCATTCTATACATAATTATGGACTTACTAATATTTTCCATGATTTTATGTCATCATTTGTTATTTATTATCCATTAAACAAGTATTACACATCTTACATGATATTGCTAATATTTAATCATCAAAATCCTGATATTATATTTTCATATTGTTCTACTAATTTTTCTAAGAATAACGATACCTTGTTTGCATTTTTTTGATAATCGAGCTAATTACTGTGATTTAATGAATATCTGAGCATTTTACCTTTTTGGGCCTATCCGGGACTGCCACGTCACCAGGTTTTATGCAGCTCCAGGCTTCCTGGGTCATGTTGAGCTGTCTGTTTCATGTCTCCCTCTTCTCTGCGTTCTTGCGATCAGGGAGTTTGAGACTCCGTTCACGGCCGCCGCTGCGAGGATGATCTCCAGCATACGATCCTCGCCTCCTCTCGTTCTTCCTCGTCTGGCTCGTGAGTCCACAATGGACTCTATTCTGTAGAGTGCCACCACCTTGGCTCTCCTTCGGTGAGGCTGGCATCTCTCCTGCTTGGTGTGCTCCTGCCCAGCCACCGTCATGGATAGAGCTCCGTCTCCCACCAGAGTCTAATGCAGGAAAGAGCTTCGATGTTCACCCTTGCACAGGCTACTGATCTGTCCTTCGGTGCTTCTCTCGCACAAGAGTCCCCAACGGGACTTTCTCTTTCTGTAGTGCAACCTCTACTGTCCGGGAGTTCTACTGCAGGTCCGGTGCCTCCTATACTTCCCTTCCTTCTTCTCCAGGGATCGGTTGAAAAACCACTAGAGGGGGGTGAATAGGGTTTTATAATAATTTTAATAATTATTTAACTCAAACAACCAACCATAAGAATATTGGACAAGGGGACAAGGATTTAGAGTGGTTCCAACCTTAGCAAATACTAAGGAAGTCAGTCCACTACCCGGTTTCTTACCCAACCGGGATTTTGAAAGAATCAAATTTTATTACCTCGCAAGGACTTTACATAAAATTACAATTCTTTCACCAAGCCCTTCGAACAGCCTTCACCTAGAAGTAATTGCACCAACCTTGAAGCAGCCTTCTTGAAGTAACTTCAAGCTCCCCCTTGAAGTAGCCTTCCTCTTGAAGTAGCTTCCCGTTGCAATAGCCTTCTTGAAGTAGTTCGAAGTCCACCTTCTCCACCGAGAAGAACCTTCTCCAATCCGCAACCTCCAACCCTAGGAGTAGAAAGGAGAATACAAAGTTTAAAAGGAACAAGAAGGAAAATGGAAATGACACTTAACCTTTGAAGCACAAGGCTTGATTTGCCTATATCAAGCGTGTAGATCTCCTAACCAATGTATATGAAAGTGTGATTGCTGTGGATAGGAGATACTAGCCTATAGGACACGAAATTACAGCAAGGAGAAGAATAGCCAATGCAAGTGTTGCTCAATTTCTCAAAGCAGATTCACAATTTCAAGTGTAAGCTCAAATGTATCACAAGTGAAGATTAGTGAGTTTAGGTGTCCTAAGACTTGTCCTATTTATAGGAATGACCTACAAGTTCTTAAGGACGTTCTAGACACTTTCTAGGGGGTTCTAAGTGCTTAACTAGCCGTTAGGTACACTTTAGTTGCTTTAGCAACGACTAGTTAATTAATTCTGCAGTTGCTGTCAGAGTTCATCTCGGTCGAGGAATTGTCGACCGAGACACCTACTCGGTCGAAGTTTTTTCGACCGACAGGCTCTCTGGATCAACGTTCATCTCCAACTGCCAACTACCTTGTCAGTTGTGTCTAACGGCTACTTGGGTCTTTCTCGGTCGAGAAGTTTGTCGACCGAGAGTGTCTCGGTCAAGGAGTTTGTCGACCGAGATTGACCATGTTTCAATGTTTCAAATAAAGTGCTAAGTGTATATGTGAGTGTGCATATGTGACACTATTGAAGGGGATGACCTATCTAAGTATAGTGATTGGCTAGGGAAGATCTAACGCTTGATTTACATGAAGTCTAAGTACTTTTACATTATATATTTGTACAAGTTTACAATTGATTACATTTCATGAAATTTACAAGTATTCAAGCATATAGGTTCCCTAGTGCTTTGTCATCCACCTCATTCCTGCAACACTCAAGTAGCACGTTAGATCAACAAGAATGAAATGTTTGTCATCATCGAAACAAAGGGATTTATCTTAATGTCAATTTATCCAACAATCTCCCCCTTTTTGAAGATGACAAACATTTCCTAAATATAAAATAAGGAAATATAAAGCATGTGAGTTTCATACCAGAAGATTACCTTTTGTAGTCAGATGAGTGCTGACCGTGATATTTATAAAACTCATATTTTATGTTTTTGATTTTATATTCTTTCTCCCCCTTTGTCATTTCAAAAAGATATCCAAAGAAAATCATTTTGTGTGACTTTCATTTTTCCCTCTTAATTTTATACTATGCTCCCCCTTAGATTGATATTCTATTAAGAATAGGGATTTAATATCATTTTTGTCTAATTTAGCCACAATTTGTTTCTCAATCATTTGCAAAAGATGTTAAGCCTTGAAATGATATGAGATCCTTTTAGATTCATGGCATATATATTTTGAGTTCTCATCCATTTTACACGGGATGTTAAGCCCTAAAAATGAAATGAGATCCATTTAAGCTTAGAGTACATGAAAAATATCTCTAACCAAAAACATGGGATGTTAAGCCCTGATTTGTTTAGAGAATTCCATTAAGAACAAAATTTGTATATTTCTTCATGTCTAAGAGTAAAAATACTAAGGTCATAACCAGTTTCAAATGATGTTTTACAAAGTTTTGTAACCTTCTTAGTCAAGATGATTTGTGCGAGCTCCCCCTTAATCTTATAGTCAAGAGAATTTAAGGATTTTGAGGGCACAATCATTAGATCATAATGAGTTGTCTTTTTATGAGAGTTGTGCACTAAAACTCATTTTAAATCAAGATACTAAGATTTAGTGTATTGAAATGATATATAAATAAGCATAATGTCAAGCTTATTTTAGGTCGGCCTTGACTACGACCATAGCGCCCCTTGGTCAAATTTAATTTCAACCAAGAGGCAAATTCTACAGATAGCGCATTCATATGTGAAATATAATTTCTGCAAGTAGCATGAAAATATCAATTTGAAACACATTGAGTGATGTCTATTGTGAATGATGTCCCCTAATCCTTGTTGTGGGTGCACAAATATCAAGTCCTATTTCTTCTTGTACTCAGATTAATCATAAGATTCTTCAAGAAAATATATGTATATCCTTGAAAGCAAGAATATCTCAAGTTCTTAAAGATACCAATTGAGAAATGTTTATCTTATGTGTTATGATATTTTGCTCTTGCAAGCATTGAAGTTCTTGTTCTAAGCAACATATCAACAATGAATCATTTTGCTTGCCTATGTATCATCAAGAATCATTCATGTGTTACATGACATAATTCATGCACTCAATAATCATTATCTTTTTGTGCCATAGAGTTTTATTTTTATGCAACATAGCACCATTTTTATATGTAGAAAGCTGAATCATAGAACAATAGAAGCATGAGATTCAACACATGGTTTCTATGTAGATAGATCAAAGAATACTTATAATAGACCATGAAAGCAGTAATTTTCCTTGACTTAAATCAACATGGTTCATAATTTTTTTTAACCTAACAAATTTAGAGAATAAACCAAAATAATCTCATACAAGTTTTCAAGGATGGTTTCCAGAATTTATTCTTTGTTTTGCATGTAAAAACAGTTATTAATAACAAATAGATAGCAATTTGATCAATTTAAAAACATATTCAACAGATTTATTGCAGACTGGGAATCAGTAACATGCTCGGTCGATGATTTCTCGACCGAATGTTCTCTCGGTCGACAGTTTCTCGACCGACAAGGTTTCTGTACTGTTTTCAGAACTGTTAATTGCTTCTAAGTAAAACAAAATTATGCAAGTTAGAGCTCGATTGTGTTGAGATATGACATTTGTATATCAAGAATCAGTTTAGGTCAAATCTCAACTAGTTAAATTTAAGCTTCTAAGTTTTAGGAATCCAAGCTAGATCATCATTCTTTTTCTTATATGGGCATGAAAATGAATAATGTCCAAGGCGCATGCAATAATGACAACTAATGGAGTCAACTTCATTTCTCTTTCTAGGAATTGTGTTCTTAGGTACAAACATAGTCTTAGTCTTGGATGCTTTAGGTCTTTTGGGTTGAATTCTCTTTGGATCATATCCTAATCCTCTTCTTCCATTATAACTAGAGGAAATTTTCATAATATTCTCAAGGATGTCATTTCCTCTTAACTCATTTATTTTTCTTTGTAGCTTAGCAATATCATCCATCTTCTTGTTTATATCTTTCTTTGCTTGATCTAAATCAGATGATAGAGAGTTTCTTTCTTTTACAACCTCATCATAATCTAAGCGTGAACATAAAATAGGTTTTTTCTGAAGATCATTCACTTGAGTTTGCAAATTTAACTTTTCTAAGGAAAGAAGATTGCAATTAGCTTCTACAGATTTTAACTTAAGATCATAATCTTCATTTGCCTTTTTGAGGTCTTCATTTTCAGATGCAAGAGCAAGAAGTTTAATGTTTAAATCATCATTTACTTTATTTGATTTCTTAAGTTTCTTCTTGCACTCAATATATTTCTCATGAGTATCTTGAAGACTAGCAATTAGATCTTCTTTTGGTAGATCAAAAAGACTTACCTCTTCTTCTTCTTCATTTGTTGTAGCAATGAGGCATTCTAATTCTTCTTTTCCATCATCACTATCATCACTTGAATCATCCCATGAAGCTTTATATGCTCTTTCTTTCTTTTTGTGAGATGATTTCTTCCCTTTCTTGAGTTTTGGACAATCACCTTTCATGTGTCCCTTTTTGCCACATTCAAAGCACCTGGAAGAGGAAACACTAGAAGTTTTATTAGTTTTAAAACTTTTATATTGCTTACCATTTACAATGAGAGTTTCTTCTTCACTATCATCTTCACTAGTGTCATGATTGTCCTTGGTTGATGCTTTGAATGCAATGACCTTCTTTTTCCCTTGTTGAAGTTCACGTTCTCTCCTTTCTTCTTCTTCTAAAGTTGCTTCATGAGCTTCTAGGTTGCCAATGAGTTGTTCCATCTTTAGTCGGGTGAGGTCATTTGCTTCTTCAATGGCTGTCACCTTGGGCTTGTATTTGGGAGGAAGTGATCTAAGGATCTTTGACACCTGATCTTCCTCAATAACAACTTTACCTAAATCATTTAAACCATTTACAATAGAAGATAATTTTGCATACATTTCACTAATAGATTCATTTGGATCCATACGGAAATGTTCAAGCTTTTGTTTAAGCATACTAATTTTAGAATTCTTGACTTGAACAGTCCCTTCATAAGTTATGGAAAGTCTATGCCAACTTTCATAGGCTGTTTCACAGTTAGATATTCTATTAAATTCTCCTACTGAAATTGAACAATAGAGAATACTTACAGCCTTTGCATTCATTTGAGCTGATTTTACCGTATTGGTGTCCCAAGCTGCATATTCCACTTGAGGAAGCTCATAGGGGGTTGACACCATCCTCCATAGATCCTAGCTAATCCCTTGGAAGTATAATTGCATCCTTCTCTTCCAGTAGGTGTAGTTTGTTCCATCAAACATAGGAGGCCTAGTCACAAGTGTTCCTTCAAGGTTGAGGTTGTTGAGTACCCTGTCACCCATTCTTCAAGACTTGGTTAGAGTTCCTTGAAGCCTGCTCTGATACCAATTGAAAAACCACTAGAGGGGGGTGAATAGGGTTTTATAATAATTTTAATAATTATTTAACTCAAACAACCAACCACAAGAATATTGGACAAGGGGACAAGGATTTAGAGTGGTTCCAACCTTAGAAAATACTAAGGAAGTCAGTCCACTACCCGGTTGCTTACCCAACCGGGATTTTAAAAGAATCAAATTTTATTACCTCGCAAGGACTTTACATAAAATTACAATTCTTTCACCAAACCCTTTGAACAACCTTCACCTAGAAGTAATTGCACCAACCTTGAAGCAGCCTTCTTGAAGTAACTTCAAGCTCCCCCTTGAAGTAGCCTTCCTCTTGAAGTAGATTCCCATTGCAATAGCCTTCTTGAAGTAGTTCAAAGTCCACCTTCTCCACCGAGAAGAACCTTCTCCACCGAGAAGAACCTTCTCCAATCCGCAGCCTCCAACCCTAGGAGTAGAAAGGAGAATACAAAGGATAAAAGGAACAAGAAGGAAAATGGAAATTACACTTAACCTTTGAAGCACAAGGCTTGATTTGCCTATATCAAGCGTGTAGATCTCCTAACCAATGTATATGAAAGTGTGATTGTTGTGGATAGGAGATACTAGCCTATAGGACACGAAATTAGAGCAAGGAGAAGAATAGCCAATGCAAGTGCTGCTCAATTTCTCAAAGCAGATTCACAATTTCAAGTGTAAGCTCAAATGTATCACAAGTGAAGATTAGTGAGTTTAGGTGTCCTAAGACTTGTCCTATTTATAGGAATGACCTACAAATGCTTAAGGACGTTCTAGACACTTTCTAGGGGGTTCTAAGTGCTTAACTAGCCGTTAGGTACACTTTAGTTGCTTTAGCAACGACTAGTTAATTAATTCTGCAGTTGCTGTCAGAGTCCATCTCAGTCGAGGAATTGTCGACCGAGACACCTACTCGGTCAAAGTTTTGTCGACCGACAGGCTCTCTGGATCAACGTTCATCTCCAACTGCCAACTACCTTGTCAGTTGTGTCTAACGGCTACTTGGGTCTTTCTCGGTCGAGAAGTTTGTCGACCGAGAGTGTCTCGGTCTAGGAGTTTGTCGACCGAGATTGACCCTGTTTCAATGTTTCAAATAAAGTGCTAAGTGTATATGTGAGTGTGCATATGTGACACTATTGAAGGGGATGACCTATCTAAGTATAGTGATTGGCTAGGGAAGATCTAACGCTTGATTTACATGAAGTCTAAGTACTTGTACATTATATATTTGTACAAGTTTACAATTGATTACATTTCATGAAATTTACAAGTATTCAAGCATATAGGTTCCCTAGTGCTTTGTCATCCACCTCATTCCTGCAACACTCAAGTAGCACGTTAGATCAACAAGAATGAAATGTTTGTCATCATCGAAACAAAGGGATTTATCATAATGTCAATTTAGCCAACATCGGTGTCATGCGTAGCCCTTCATGCGAGAGTGCTTTCGTTGTCGTCGTGCTTGAACCTGATGGAGAGCAAGCTGGCGAGTAGGCGTCGGGGCCTCCATCTGCTTGGGAGTCTGGCGGTGCCTCTGACACTCCACCACCACAGGCTCACCGTCGTGTGAGGACGCCGTCTCTGGCCTACTCCTCCACTACAGTTAGGCGGGCAGTGAATTCTCCGATAGGCTCCCCCTCTCTCTTTTAATCTACACCACATAGGATCGTTCTAGCTTTGCTCACAAGTCTGGCGGGGCTCGCCTCTCTACTGGTATGGCCGCCGTCAAGCTTCTGGGATAGTTGTGCAATGGTGGCTTCTCTACTGCGGTTGGTGATGGAGGGACCGAGGTGTGGGGGGGTCTCACTCACTCTCCGTAGCCTCTAGTCGAAGTAAACCGTCCATTGGTCTCTCTCTCTCACTTATTCATGCCATGTCTGCAATGTGTGGATCATGGCGTCATTGCTCATATAACCACTGCCATGAAAAAGACGGTGTCCCTTGCCATCAGTTCATATCCAAGGCTCATGATTAGGGAACTTACTAGGCCGATAATGGCTAGCAAATCACTGGGGCGCATGACAACTTGATATCCTACTTAAGACTAAGAACAAACCAGACCTTAGTCTATCCTACCCAAATATACATACTATTTCATCATTTTCAGACCTCATTATCTTCTTCTAGGAGCATCTGAATTTCATGAGACATTTACCATGGCTTCATCATCATCCAAGTTATATCCCATCAAATCTTGATCCCAAGTTTCCACTATTTGACGAATAAACAACTTAATCCAAAAGGGCATCAACTTAGGGATCTTAATCTTGGTGTCAACACAACTAATCATCCATATTTTATTAAAGCACTTGGTACACTTCAAATAACTCAAACACATGGATCCATATATATCGTTGGACATTTAAGGATCACAAAAATAACTCAAAAGCATGGGGTCCCAGTTACCATTGTTTCTGACAGAGGTCCCCAATTTATGAGTCATTTTTGGGAGCGACGTCATAAAGCCTTAGGCACACCATTACGGTTTAGTATAGCCTTTCATCCTCAGACATATGGACAATCAGAAAGGACTATACAAATCTTAGAGGACTTGCTTAGGGCATGTGTCCTCCAGTTTATAGGAAGTTGGGATCTGCATCTAAGTTTGATATAGTTTGCCTACAACAATAGCTATCAACACAGTATTGACATGACACCATATGAAGCCTTGTATGGTAGACGTTGTATATCTCCCCTATGTTGGTATGAAATGGGTGAATATCAACTTTTGGGTCTTGATCTTGTATAGTAGACCATCGAGAAGATTAAAATAATACAACAACGGTTAAGGACTGCATAGGATAGGCAGGAATCTTACGCTGATAAGCGTCATAGACCTTTAGAATTCTAGGTTGGAGACAGAGTGTACCTCAAGGTCTCACCTTGGAAGGGAGTTCTTAGATTTCGAAGGAAAGGAAAGTTAGCTCCTAGATTTATGGGGCCTTATCCAATCATTGAATGGATTGGAAAAGTAGCTTATAAGCTGGAGTTACCACCTGAGCTACAAAAGTTACACCCAGTGTTCCACATTTCCATGTTAAGGAAATGTCATCCTGACATAGAATCAGTTCTACATCCTATGGAAGTAGAATTGAACGATGATATATCCTATGTTGAAGGACCCATGATGATTCTCTATAGAAGAATCAAGAAGCTGAAGAAGAAAGACATTAGTCTTGTGAAAGTCCTCTGGAATCACCGTGGAGTTGAAGAAGCTACATTGGAACTATAAGAAGAGATGAGGAGGAAATACCCTACTCTTTTCTCTTAATGTTTTGTGATGCGATGATTTTGAGTCGCATTTAGAGACCTATTTCATATGTGTTTTGTGCCTTAATTACTCATTTTCATGGATATTATTGCATAATTCACTTTATTTGGTCTTTGCCATCATTTTATATCAAATCCCCTTTGTTTTACTATTTTGAGCATTATTTATCATCTTATTATAAATTGTGTGGATTTACTTGGTCTTGTTGTGAAATTTCAGGAAAAACAAGTATCTGCTTCCGTCGATACCATCGACGGAAGTTGATACCATCGACCAAGCCACAGGTTGTCAGCCGAGAAAAGCAATACAGTGTCGATACCATCGACCCAAGTCGATGCCATCGACACTAGGAGAGCTACAGCGTCGCTAAACGACAACAACCGACGCTAAAGGAGTCGATACCATCGACACCCAAGTCGATGGTATCGAGATCACCACAGGCGCTCAGAATAAAAGAAAGGAAAGCTGCCGCTAATCCGCTGGGTCGATACCATCGACCCGCGTCGATGGTATCGACGCCGGCAGATATGCGTTGGATCTGTTTTGATATCAATCGGACGGCTGTCATTATTTGACGACCTAATTAGGGACTTATACCTAATGACGGCCGCCCAGAAGGAGAATCTCGTTTATTTTTGGATTGCACGAGTGCCGAGGAGGAGAGAAAGGAGAACGGAGGCCGAGAAGCTCATCCCGGTTGATTCGGACGCTGCCGAAGACAATTTCCACCACCGACAGGCGGGGAAAGTTCGTGTTCTATGCCAAGGATCCACCGGTTCTTCTCCGTTCAGGGGTTTTTCCCATCTATTTCACGTTTTTCTTATGAATTCCCCAATTTCTACCATGTATTCGTGTAAGATGAACATGAGAGGCTAAAACCCTCAATCTTTAGGACCGGGAGTAGCCCGGGGATACATTGTATGATGATTTTAGATTGATAATTCATATTTTTCTCTCATATCCGTGGTATAAATTCGTTTTCTCTATTGCTATTGTTATGCTTGATCACCATAATAATAAATTAATGCCCTTAATCACTTCGACAGAAGGATTAACGGTTGAAAAGAGACGAATTCTACATTAATTAATAAAACCCTTGACAAAGGAGTTGTAAAATTAATGGCGGGAACTGAGGGACCGATCTTAATGCGCTTAGTTTAGGGGAATGATTACTATGACGATGGAATCAACCTAAATCTAAGTAGTGGATTACACCACGACAGTGGGTAATTCTCATTTCAGGCCACTACCCGGATAGAGAGAGAAGTGTGAGGAATTATATGAAATCTAATACAATGTTGACCCGCGGTGAAACCGCCATCCTAAAGATATCCCTTTTAATTGATTAAATTAACCTTTAATCGATTGTTTTCTTTGTTTGATTTTTATTTTCTTTTAATTTGAACAACAAAACCCTACTTTGTTAATCGGTCTAGCTGATTGCGATTAGTTAGTAGAAGTCTCCAATAATTCACGTATCCCTGAGTTCGACTCGGGCCTCACAAGGCCTATATTACTCGACGCATATACTTGCGTTTAAGCGCGTAGTAAAATACACGTCAAGTTTTTGGCGCCGTTGCCGGGGATACGGCGAATTATTGGCACTTTGAGTGCTAAGAGCGGCCACTCTAGGCCACATTTTTTTTATTTATTTTAAAACAATTTCAAAAAAATTCCTTTATTTCTCTATAATTGTGTTGACTCGTTCAAAGCATTGTACTGAACCCCTATTTCCATATTTCAGGTACTTTGCATGGTGCACACACGTAGTCGAGACTACGTGAATCGCACACCTGAGGTTCCATCTGTGGGACCAGAGGACGAGGACTACTACGAGCAGGAGTACCAAAGTGATATAAATTCTGAATCAGAGCAAGAACAAGCAGAAGAAATGGCTGAAACACAGACAATATGGGAGAAGATCAAGGCGTCTTCTTCCTCAGCATCAAAGGGGCCCATAAAGAAGCAGGCGATCAACATACCGACATACAAGATCGATCCAGCACTGATTAACCTGGTTAAATCAAACGCATTTCACGGATTAAAAAATGAAGATCCAGTGGCCCACATCAGCCAGTTCGTGGAGAACTGCGATATGGTGAAGATAGATCGATTTCCACAGGATGTGCTCTACCTCAAGTTATTCCCGAGTTCCTTGGTTGGAGTGGCAAGAGAGTGGCTTCATAACCTCGATGACGAGTTTGTTGAATCATGGGATCACATGGTGGAGGTTTTCTTCGAGAGGTTCTTCCCTCCTGAGAAGACCAATGATATGATCCGGAAGATCCACAATTTCACCCAACAGGCGGGTGAAACTTATTCTGAGACTTGGGAGCGATTCCAAGTCATGTTGAGGAGATGTCCACACCATGGACTAGACAAGGAAACCCAAGTGAAGATCTTCTACTTTGCTCTCTCCGAGCATGATAGAAGCAATTTGGACTCGGCTGGCTCCGGATTTTTCTTGAACAACACTGATACAAGATGCTGGGAGATATTAAAGAACATGGCTAGGAAACAGTCATGGGGCGACAGAGGTGCAGTGGAACATGTCAAGGCTGCCGGCGAATCCAGAACAGTTAGGGAGCTGAACGACAAGTTAGATCTTCTAGCCAAGAAGCTGCTAACTAAGGAAGATGCATCTGAGGATGAGGAAGCCCAAGTGAAGTTCATGCAACAACAGGGCTATAGAAACAATGACTATGCATGGAGAAAGGATAAAAAGTTTTCATGGAAGGATCCGAATAATTTTCTGCAGGATCCGGATGCCAAACCACAGCAAAGAACCGAGGACAAGAACACTGAATTACTAACTCAAATGGTCCAGCAAAACCAAGAGATGATGGCCATGTTTGGAAAACAATTGCAATCTCAAGGTGATATTCTAACCAAGTTTGGGCAGACGCTGCAAAGCCATGGAGCACAGATGCGGGCATTAGAGACCACCGTGGCACAGATTTCAAATGAAGTGGCGGCCATCAAGCACGCCAATCAACAGAAACCAGCGGAGAATGCGAACGTGGCCCAAGCACATCATCAGGTTAAGTACATGTCGGTGGTAAGAAATGAGGAATCTCAGGTGCGAGAAGCTATAGAAGAAAGAAAAATGACTTTCAATGTGAATGCAACACCGGCGATACCGTATCCACGCACTTACTATAGATTTCCGGGCGGAAACCATTTCTTCAGAAAATCAGAGAGAGTTGTGAGTATGGTATCTCCATCTAGGCAAGAGGAGCAGGTGCAGGTTGTTTGTGCACATGTGGAGACATCTGAGGCGAGAGAGGAACCACAACAAGCTGCTACTATTGATGATGTCTTGCCAAAGCCCACGTCGGAGGGAGTGCTTGAAGCAAGCTTAGGGGAGGTACCCCCGAAAAGCCCTTATGTGCCACCTCACAGGCGTGCTGATGCAGCTGATGTTTCAGATCCGGTAAATTCTAAGTCAAAGAAAGAGCACCGTCACTTTAAAAATTTCCTGGAGATATTTCGAAAACTCCACATCAATATTCCATTAGTGGAGATGATCGAGAAAGTACCCGCCTATGGGAGGTTCATCAAGGAAATCATCAATAAGAAGAGGCGGATAAAAGACGATGAAATTTATTGGATGAATGAGACGGTGAGCTCTATGATCCAAGGGAGTTCACCAAAGAAGAGAAAGGACCCAGGAGGTTTTTACATACCGTGCTCAATAGGTGGTCAACATTTCCCTAAAGCGCAATGTGATTCTGGCGCTAGCATAAATCTCATGCCTTTGGCGACATTTCAAAAGCTGGGGTTAAAAGAGATAAAGAAGTTGGCTGCAAAAATTGAATTGGCGGATGGGTCTACAGTGAGACCCTATGGAGTATGTGAAGATGTTCTCGTCAAAGTGGATAGATTCATATTTCATGTGGACTTTGTCGTCATGGATATGCCACCACTCCAAAGTTGTGAAATTCTCCTAGGAAGACCGTTTCAAGCAACGGCAGACGTTGTGACTGCCTTAGGGAGAGGTACTTTGTCTTTGGGCATTGGAGGAGATCGTGCTGAATTCAAATTACCGAATGATCCTCTAAGTGCAGTTCCCAAGGTGAAAAGATGATGATTGTCACACCGTCTAGCCTAAGACGTTAAAGAAGGGTGCTTGTTGGGAGGCAACCCAACCATTGGTACATTAGGATAGTTTAGATATAGTTGTAGGTTGCTTTTATTTCGTTTAAATTTTAGTGTAAAGAAGATACCTTGATCCTTTTTGTTCAATGTGCAGGCACAGGCAGGGTCGATACCATCGACACACTGGTCGATGGTATCGACATGGGTTCAGGTTGACAGCTGCAAAAATCGCACTGAGTCGATACTATCGACGGTCCCGTCGATGGTATCGACATACCTACTGGCAGGCTGCGCAATAAAGGTCGATGGTATCGACATGCCAGTCGATATCATCGAGATCTCTGGAGATTTTTAGAAGAAATCGACTCAGTAAAGTCGATACCATCGACACACAGGTCGATGGTATCGACATTTACAAATGAAAAAAGGCGGCGGCCGGACTCGCGAGGCAGTTGCCCTAATCAGCGAGTCGATACCATCGACTTCCGTCGATGGTATCGACGGGCACACAGTAGTGTTGGGGTCAGTTATTCAAGACAGGGTTATTGGTCAAATGAAGTCACATCTTCAACGATTTCTTCCTCCACTTGCGCCAAGTGTCATCCAGAGCAAATCCGGACCCTACGGCCCCGCAATACCCGCCTCCACCAGCATCGGACTGATCTGGTATCACTGTTCCGCCCTTAAGTTAGTCTTTGACTATGAGGCCATAGTCGGATTCAAGCTTAGGGGGGTGGCTGGAACAGCTCTATCTTTTATCTTGTCTTTAGTTGTTTTTAGTTTCTGCTTTGTTATTTGTTTTTGCAATTTTAAGTTTTTATTTAGGATCCACATCTATCTAGTGTAATCGTGGATGTCTTAAAAATTGTCATCTTGCTGTTTTCATGGGGAAATTAAGGGAATTTAAAAATTTATGTGTCTTTTGGATAGCTTAACTTGGTTGTCCTTGGGGAACTTGTCCTATGAAAATGATTGATTATGTCAACTTTGAAGCAATATGTCATACTCACACCCCCATCGACTCATGAAAAGTGGATAGTAACGGTTGTTTGAGCCTAACCTAATCAAATGGTAATGAGACCTTAATCAGATGTAAGAGAAAGAACCCTTTAAACTACTACACATGTCAGTAAGGAGGGACACATAATTTTCTTCTAAGGTTCAGTCACTTAATCTTGTGGTCATTCCACCCCATTTTCTATAATCCACCCAAGAATTGGAAGTAAAGTGCAGTTTCAATTTCTTTTGCGTGCATAGCATGTAGATAGGGTTTGCATTCCTATTTTCATAATTTTGCATACAACGAAAAAAAATATACGATGATACATGCACATTACCTTTAGGTGCATGTCATGTAGTTGCACTCATAACTTTCATGATTTTCATGCATAAGTACACCATGTACCTCAGTTGTCCTGAAAAGTGATCTAAATTGTTCCATACCCTCGCATTAGTACAAAGATTTCCAATCATGAAGAAAATAGCCTAACACATGTAGCTCTAAGCAATTATGGATATGTGGGCTAAAAGAAAAAAAAAAAGAAGAGAATTTAGAAGGAAATGGAATAAGAGGGAGAAAGGAATGATATCACTTGTATAACAGGGGAATTGAGTACATGATGTGGCTTGAGTAGATTTCTATCTCATTTTGAGGTAGAAGGTTAGTGCATGCATCATTCCACCCACTTTTAGGCATTAGGGCATTCTTAATGTGCATTTGCATCATTTAGGGCATTTTGTTATATGCATACTGAAACTGTGTAATACTTCCAAATTCTTCCATGAACCACCCATTCCATCCACCCGTTGCTCGAATTGGTAGGCCACCGTGATTTTCTCCTCACTCATGATTATAAGGAGGACTGCTTCCATGTAGATGGTAGTTAGGGCGAGCAACGTAGTTTAGGCGATCACAAGATGCACCATGGCTGAATCGGCGAACTTTATTATGTTAACTGCCTTATGTGATAGTGTTCATCGGTTTGAAGGATAATTTCTTTTATTGATGATTATTGTCGCCTGCAGGGTAATTACTGTTCTGTGATTAGGAAAGGCCGGTTTGAGAATGTCCAGTGGGAGTAATGTGGGATGTGGGGTGATGTGTTGATTGTTAGTTGACATCTGCAATTCTATTCTAAGGATTAGTTGCTCGAGGGCGAGCAATGTTTAAGCTTAGGGGAGTTTGATGCGATGATTTTAAGTCGCATTTAGAGACCTATTTCATATGTGTTTTGTGCCTTAATTACTCATTTTCATGGATATTATTGCATAATTCACTTTATTTGGTCTTTGCCATCATTTTATATCAAATCCCCTTTGTTTTACTATTTTGAGCATTATTTATCATCTTATTATAAATTGTGTGGATTTACTTGGTCTTGTTGTGAAATTTCAGGAAAAACAAGTATCTGCTTCCGTCGATACCATCGACGGAAGTCGATACCATCGACCAAGCCACAGGTTGTCAGCCGAGAAAAGCAATACAGTGTCGATACCATCGACCCAAGTCGATGCCATCGACACTAGGAGAGCTACAGCGTCGCTAAACGACAACAACCGACGCTAAAGGAGTCGATACCATCGACACCCAAGTCGATGGTATCGAGATCACCACAGGCGCTCAGAATAAAAGAAAGGAAAGCTGCCGCTAATCCGCTGGGTCGATACCATCGACCCGCGTCGATGGTATCGACGCCGGCAGATATGCGTTGGATCTGTTTTGATATCAATCGGACGGCTGTCATTATTTGACGACCTAATTAGGGACTTATACCTAATGACGGCCGCCCAGAAGGAGAATCTCGTTTATTTTTGGATTGCACGAGTGCCGAGGAGGAGAGAAAGGAGAACGGAGGCCGAGAAGCTCATCCCGGTTGATTCGGACGCTGCCGAAGACAATTTCCACCACCGACAGGCGGGGAAAGTTCGTGTTCTACGCCAAGGATCCACCGGTTCTTCTCCGTTCAGGGGTTTTTCCCATCTATTTCACGTTTTTCTTATGAATTCCCCAATTTCTACCATGTATTCGTGTAAGATGAACATGAGAGGCTAAAACCCTCAATCTTTAGGACCGGGAGTAGCCCGGGGATACATTGTATGATGATTTTAGATTGATAATTCATATTTTTCTCTCATATCCGTGGTATAAATTCATTTTCTCTATTGCTATTGTTATGCTTGATCACCATAATAATAAATTAATGCCCTTAATCACTTCGACAGAAGGATTAACGGTTGAAAAGAGACGAATTCTACATTAATTAATAAAACCCTTGACAAAGGAGTTGTAAAATTAATGGTGGGAACTGAGGGACCGATCTTAATGTGCTTAGTTTAGGGGAATGATTACTATGACGATGGAATCAACCTAAATCTAAGTAGTGGATTACACCACGACAGTGGGTAATTCTCATTTCAGGCCACTACCCGGATAGAGAGAGAAGTGTGAGGAATTATATGAAATCTAATACAATGTTGACCCGCGGTGAAACCGCCATCCTAAAGATATCCCTTTTAATTGATTAAATTAACCTTTAATCGATTGTTTTCTTTGTTTGATTTTTATTTTCTTTTAATTTGAACAACAAAACCCTACTTTGTTAATCGGTCTAGCTGATTGCGATTAGTTAGTAGAAGTCTCCAATAATTCACGTATCCCTGAGTTTGACTCGGGCCTCACAAGGCCTATATTACTCGATGCGTATACTTGCGTTTAAGCGCGTAGTAAAATACACATCATTTTGTTAATGATTTCGGGGACGAAATCCTTGTAAGGGGTGGATAATTTGTAACATCCCTGACCTGGGTTATGTACTAACCTTAGGTGTTTTGCCTAATAAAGTTGATTATATGCTTGCTCTTATCTTTTGAAAAGTAATTAAGGATTTTGAGGAACTTATATTTCAAATTCAGTCCTTTTTGAATAATGTTGAAACGTTGTTTTGTTACATTTGGAATAAAGTGCAAATTACCCAAGTTGAGGGGTTAACTTGCAAATTGCACATTATAAGATGTTGCTCTGATGTTGAGACATCATAAGAATGAATATGATGTAGTGGTATGGTTTCCACAAGCTTGGGCATCAAGATAAAGCTTGTAGAGCAATCCTTGTGCATTAAAACCTAGTTTTGGTGTAATGTGCAAATTACCCAAAACATGGGGTTCAATATGCAAAATATCACCTATAGAGGGTCTCTCATGTTTCTTGGCATCATGTAGAGCAAATAAAATGAGAAGGGCTCCTCATTTGAATTATCATGGAGGAGAGAGAATATTGACATTAAAATAATCAAGATTTAAGCATAAATGACTCTTTAATTTAATTTAATGCAAAAAGAAATAATTAATTGAGGAGCCCTTCAACCAAAAGTTGAAGGATGTGTTTGCAATAGTGTTGGACGAGCTTGTGCCATGCTTTGGCATGAAAAGATCTTGGTTGAGGGGAAGCCACTCACATTAACATAATATAAAGTAATATCCACTAAAAGGTTGGATATTAATATAGAACTCCTTAAGGTGCTTAATTCCTTTTCCATTAATATTTGGATAATGGAGAGGTTTTGCAAGATAAATAAGATGGCTTCGTGGCCAAGAAATGGAGGGGAGTATTGTGGAAATTATTTTGGAATTAAAGAAAACAAATATTTTTCCTCTTTCCTTGAAAACCCATATACATATCCTTGATACTCATCTTTTTCCAATAACACCCAAGGCTCGTTTCCTTAGTTTTCTTTTTTTTCAACCTTGCTTTGGCCGACCAAAGGAGAGATCAGGAGCAGAGGAAGGACGACCATAACCAGCTTGGTAAGTTTTGATCATCTCCTACCTCAGATTCATGGTGGAAACCCTAAACCAATGGTTAATTCTTGGTTTTCTTCACCCGATTTCCAATCCTAGCTAACTTGCACATCCAAAAGCTCAAGGAAGGAGCTTGGACAGTTTCTGGAACTCCATCCACCATTAGAGATGTGGAGCTTGGAGCTTGGGATCAGTTCTAGAGGTGGGTTTTATAACTCAAACCCTTAAGCATTAGTATTGCACTTCTTTCTTTAATAATCATTGGTTACTTTTCTTCTTTTGATACACTTTTGAGTTCTTGCTTAAACTCCCATGAAGAACAGCAACAATTCTTGGTTGAATGAAGGAGGATGATGATGACATCATCCTAGATGATTATCCAAAGAACTTCTATACCAAACGGTTTCCTTTTTGTTGCTCAAACGGTTTCCCAAACCGTTTGGGAGAAAACGGTTTCAAACCATTTGGAATGAAACAGTTTCATCAAACCACATGGAGGGAAACGATTTCAAACTGTTTGGTGGCGTTGACCAAGGGTTGACTGTTTGGAGAACTTTTAAAAATAATGTAGGTTAATGACCCATCAATTATTATTGATTAACTCCAATTGGTTCATGAATTGAAGGTCCATCAATTACCCAAACCCTAATCGGGTTGAGTGCTGATTTCATAAGTGGTTGAGTTTGAAACTTGGGTTGATTGACCCAAACGGTTTCAAAACCATTTGGGGATCAGCCAAATGGTCTCAAGACCATTTGGTGATCACCCAAGACCATTTGAAGGACAAGGGTTAGGTATGGTTGAGCAATTGAAGATTTAATGGTGCTAGGTTGATGAGTAATCAATTGCCGATTTGGTGAGCAATCCAATGAACCAAACCCTAATTGGTTGACTTGGATTTTGATGTTGACATGGAAAAACGGTCTCAGGACCATTTGGAGGTCATCCAAATGATCTCAAGACCGTTTGGGGTCAGGTCATGTTCAATTTGGATGATGGTTCAATGGTTTCAAAGTAACCAATCTCACATTGGTTAATGTTGAAGGATCAATGTTTCCAAACCCTAATCCAATTGATTCAAACTCTAATTGATAACCAATTGAGGGTCAATTGTGGGTAAAATCAGTTTAATTTTGACCTAATTAACTCAATTGAAGCATGGTGATAGGTCCACTTGATGATTGATAACATGATCAAAATCAATGAAGGAATCGATCTTGGAAACCCTAATTCAATCTGACTTGTTGAGACCACACTTGGTCCATGCGGTTTTGAGGAGGTTTGGACCAAATGGTCTCAAGACCATTTGGGACCAAACAGTCTCAAGAACGTTTGGGACCAAACGATCCCAAACTGGTTGAGGTCATGCGGTTTCAAAGTTGCACTTTAGCAAACGATCTTGAAGGTCACATTTAGCAAATGATCTTGAAGGTCAACTTTAGCAAATGATCTTGAAGACCACCTTTAGCAAACGATCTTGAAGGTCACCTTTAGCAAACGATCTGGAAGGTCACCTTTAGCAAATGATCTTGAAGACCACCTTTAGCAAACGATCTTGAGGGTCAACTTTAGTAAACGGTTTCAAAGATCCAACTTTGGCAAACGGTCTCCACCACCTACTTTACTAAACGGTTTCAGAGGTTACTTTACTAAACGGTTTCAAGGTGGCACTTTATCAAATGGTTTCATTGGTTGTTCAAGATTGTTTGGAGGTCTAAACGGTCTTAGACCATTTTGATGTTTTTGTGCAAGACCGTTTGAGGTCTGATTTGGTCAAGATCGTTTGGGGTCTATGTGGCCAAGACCGTTTGGTGGATAATTAACCAAAACTGCATGGGTACTTAAAGTGGTTAAAGGACAAAGTGATTAGTTGATTAATACATGATGTAATCAAAGATGATTATAGTAATTACATCTTAATGGGGTAAGTTGATTAATACCCTTTGAATAATTAAGCCTTAATGATCATGGTGACAATGACATAACCCATGATGTCAATTCTTCTTCAAGAGTGAGTTGACTTAAACCTAATAAAGACTGAAGCAAACATCATCTTTAGAAGATGAAAGAGAAGATTTCCTACATGGACGATAATTAAGTATTGGACTTCTAATATGAATGAATGTCTAATTAGGGTATGATCCTTCATAGTGAGATCATGAAAGCCTAATTATGATGGTTAATGAATCATAACCCTAATTGAGGGCATTAATAGGTGAAATCCTAATGCATGATGGTGGTATGAACTTAATTCATAATGATGACACGATAAACCTTAATTCAAGGTACTTTGATGCTCACTCCTACTTAGGGTGAATAGTAAACCCTATTTATGGGATATTTAATGATAAACCCTAACCTAGGGTGATGTGATATGAATAGTAAACCCTAATCTAGGGTGATGTAATGTGAATAGTAAACCCTAATTTCAAATAAGGAAAATGAAAGTGTGAAACCCTAATTTTGGGTTATGCTTTTTAGCATGAAGCTCTAAGATTGGATAATGAAAGGATGAGTCACTAATCCTAATTGAGCTAAGGGGATGATTAACCCTAATTGAATTGAAAAGGGAAACCCTATCTCTGGTAAGGGCATAGTGGTGAAACCCTTGAATAGTGATGTTATCATTATTTTTCATTGTGCTGATATGAAATGGATGTATTTGTTATCATCTGTACTAATCATGTAGGTTTTATGAAATATTGAGCATAGCCAGGTAAGATATATGATGCTTTGTTTATTGAAAGTACTTTATGAGCTTTGTAAGCAATGATATGCTATGTTGCCTAGTAAAAGGTAACAAAAGAGATTGATAGGCTGTAAGAGCCATGTGAAATACCTGCAATGCAATTATCATGTTTACACTGTTACATGACTTGATGGCGTTATGTTACCTGTCAAAGTGGTAACAAGTATTTTGATGATCTAAGGGTTTGAACACCCATATTCTTGAATCATGATGATGAGATGATAAGGGATTGAGTTCCCAATGCTATTAAAGCTATGAAATGAACTTGATAGAAATAGTACTCATTCTTTATAGTAATTATTATAAAGGTTTATGTTTGAAAACATACTTGATGCTAAAAGAATGTTGTAATGAACTTAAATAATCAAGTGAAATGATATTATGTAGAGCCCTGACCATAGATCCATCATCTTCAATAGTTTGGTGATGGTGAAATAGGTTTTCCTAAGGGAACTCCTGGAGAGCATACTTTTGAGTATGTGGGGGTAATGGGCGCGAATATCCTTACGTCCTAATGGAGGAATTGATCTGAGATAAACATTAAATCTCTCAATCCTTCATTATATGTATATGCCGGGATGATGTATCACTGATCTCCTGATGATGATGTTAATGCCGAATCGATGTGAGATAAACAAGAAATTCCTCGACTGTGAAGAGAGTACAACATGCCACTGTAACTCTAATAGCGATGTTGCCAGCATACCCTGGAAAGCTATTTAGTAGAGACACAAGATTTCCTACATGTTGTTCCTCACATTGACTGAGGAGGATGAGGTCATAGAAATTTGGCTCTTCTATTGACCTATGTATGGTACCGGTTTCGATTTCACAATGGTCGGTTGAGTATGAGAGGTATACCTCATCTCCTTAGGGAATAAGCATGATTGTAAAATGTAATCAGCCATGTAGCATATTTGCTTAGGGTTGAATTATGAGAATCAATGATCGATGATACATTGTCTATAATGTCCTAGTTGGATAAATGATATACATGTTCTTCATATTCCTTATTGAATAAATGACTTGCTGCTTTAATAAGATATAATTGAAATGAATTGTATAGAGAAAACTTCTCTACTTAGTTTATTCAATAAATTACCTGTTGTTGGATATTTATAATTCTACTACTCAGTTTTATTCTATTATCTACAATAACAATGCTTCTGGCGAAGAGTTCTATCTCTCGCTGGGATAATTTTCAATTGTCTCACCCCCGTGGGATTCAACTTTTTAGGTAGACACCGAGGAAGAAGAAACCCTTCAGTGGGTGAGCAGCAATAGCAGTCACAGCAGTAGCAACAACAACAATGACAGTAGTGATCTTCAGGTGAAGATATTGCCTGTTAGGTTCTATTTATAGAGAGTCCTATGTGTCTTCTATGTACTCTCAGATCCTAAGAGTTGGTAGATGGTTTGATATAGATCTAAGATTTTTTGGCTTAATGCCTCGAGATTTTGTATACTGCTTATATACAGTTAATAGGGCAGTCAATGTTATGACTCTCGAGATGAGTTGATACAGAGATGTACTGATGAATCATAATGTAAATATCTTACCTTGTTTCTTTATGAAAGAGTTCTATAGTTTGTGGATCTCAATGCAAAAAGTTTTACTTTTTAGTAATTTTCAGTAATTCTGTTGTTAATAATTCGCTTCCGCTTTGGTTAATCTCGTTTTATAAGTCGATTGCCACAATTAAGTGGTATCAGAGCTCTAGGTTCGCTGAGTCTACATAGACATAGGACTAAGGTTGTTGAGTTTGTTCTGATGTCTTCCAGTCTATCTAATAGTGTCTTCTGTTCATATAGGAGGAGAAGAGAAAACTAAAGATGTTTTGATCACATGATGAACATGTTGTTGAAAGTAGTGTCGCTGCACCCGGAGGAGGTGCAAGAGACCATGGAAGGGAGGAACATGTGCCTGACCCACCCCAGTTCAATCAAGCTGACATGGGGAACCTAGCCTTCCAAGCTATGTTTGGGTAGAGGATGAAGTTTACCACCAGAGGGAGCTCACATCTCAGCATCCGTGTCGGTCACAGGACCATCCAGACCACAACCAGGGATCTTGAGTTTTTTCATATGTGGAAAAGTGGGGCATCTGATGAAGGATTGTAGAGCCAGAGAAGCAAGTGTGACTCAACCTCAAAGGCAGAGTCAGCAAGGTTCTCATAGGAGACAGTTTCCAGGTAGCGCTAGAGGACGTGGACAAGTGTCCCAAGCTGGATTATCAACACCCAGTCATCAAGCACTGAATCAACCACAGGTGACGGTGAGATTCAATGTGATGAATCCACCTGATGCGGTGATCAACCCTTGGGTTGTGACAGGTTAGATGAAGCTATTTTATTCTGATATGTCTACATCATGCGTCGTATCTATTTTAATTGATCTGGGTGCTACACATTCCTTTATCACTCGAAGAGTGATTCTTGACTGTAATATGACTACAAGTCATAGAGCAGATAGTCTATTGTTAGAAACTCCTTTGATGGGATCTGATGTGTTGCGGGAGGTGTGTTCTCCCTACATCCTTTCCTTTTCTAAGCATCGCATTCAAGTGGATCTTATTCCACTTGAGATGCATGGGTTTGATATAATCCTTGGGATGGATACCTTAGAAAGGTATAAGGTTGTCTTGGATTGTGAGTCCAAGAAAGCTGTGTTCACTGATGAAAGTGACACATGGATCTTTCAAGGAGATAGAAAGATTCTTCCAACTTGTCTTGTGTTAGCTATGGTTGCTGAGAAGCTGTTGAGGCAAGGATGTTTTGCATTCTTGGCCCATGTGGTAGATACCTGACCGGCCTTAATCGCGCATCCTAAAATTGGAGGTGGATTTGAGGTAGTTGAGCTTTTACATTTATAACCCGAATCCTTCTAGGCCCCCGCAACTTTGCTTATGGGGTCGAAGTAGATATACGAGGTCGAACACAGGGACAAGGGTGGTAGTGTTGAGAACTCTGAATTGACACGCTACACTCCGGCAGGTATAAAGAGATAGTAAATTCCCCAAGGGGAAACAACAAGATGTCACAAACAAAACAAAGAAAACTATCTCCAACTGGAGTTACAAGCAGGATTTAAGGTTTTAGTCATTTAGCAGTTTTTAGGGGTTTTCATGCAATAGAAACAGAAAGATAAAACTAGAGCTAAAGCGAGGTGCGAAGGATAAACTTTGGTAAAACAAGTTGCAGTAGGAACATCTTGTACCCCTCCTCTCAGAGCGGATACCTCTAACCAAGCGTCAACACCCCTTTTGAGGTTACTGGTTTTTAAGTCAGAGTGGAATGCTACCGAAGCAACTCCGTTCTAGGCACTCTCGTACTCCAGAATCGGACCAAACACTAGAGCCACAACACATCTCTCGAAGTTGTTGTGACAGAAAAACATGATTCGGTAGCTAAGAGAAACGTGATCCAAACATGCAAGCTAGAGTTCAGATATTAAACATAGCAGTCATCCAACAAGTACACCAAGCAGCAAGTGATTAAGCTTTTCCATTTCCATAAACATTAAAGGTCTTAATTACAATGCATAAGTAAAGAATTAAGTAACAGAAATAAAGATAGTTGTCTCCTTCTTGATGTAGAAGGACGACAGTCCACTACAGCTCTCCAGCCAGATACCGGTCAGGAGCCTAGCTCGATATAGCAGTGTCGGGCGGCACACCCTCTTGAGTGACACACCATGACAGCTGACTGTATCGCTCAAGGACCCTGGATGATACGCACATATCGGGAGGCGCACCCTCTCGGGCGGCACGCTATGACGGGGGAGGTGTATCGGGTTCGATATCGTGTCCGGCATGGAGTGATGCAACTACTGTCGGGCACTTCTGTCGCTCATCAACATTGGCCGATATCGGCCTGCAGTGTCGCACGGGACGGTCCTAAGTGAACCATCCCCTCCCTCTCGGGATGAGGGAGAGCTCACCTAGAGTTTCCCGGTACGAGCACTGAGGCACGATACTCTTGCTCTCACAGTTTTCCTCTGAAGATCGCTCAAAGTTCCCAACTGTCCGAACTGTCTTTTCGGCTTCCTATAGCTGCTATTTATAGGTAGTGGTTGGGGGAAGTTTTGGTGCTCGAAGTGCCACGTGTCCTCCTTATTCGTGGGTCGGTGGACGGCCGATACTGGTATCGCTCGGTACAGGGGTGTCGGTTGTCGCTCATGTGACGGGCGGCGCCTGCCGGTGGGTGGCATGTGTCGTGCGACAAGCTTGGGTTGTCATGGCGAGCTTGGCTCCTTGTCGGGTAAAAGACGTGTCGTCTGTCAGTTTCTTTTTGCGCGGCATCCCCATATCGCGCACCGTTGTTTCATGCTACCCTGTTGGACAGTGCTTGTATCGGGCGTCAGGAAGGCCGAAAGCAGGTGGAGTTTATTTGTGGGTCGGGACGGCCTTATTGATTATAAACGTATCAAAACGAGGAAAAACTCTAAAAAAAATGGAAATATTGGATTAAGAGCGTGGTTTGGCCAATTATTGCAAAAGTACTTATAAAAGAGAGGAAAATAGTTAAAAAGGGCAGTTTTGATAATAGAAAAATAGTCTAAAACATCACAAAATTTGGTGTTATCAACTCCCCCAAACTTAGTGTTTTGATTGTCCTCAATCAATATTTAAACTTTATTTTGTGATGCTTCTTCTTGCTCGGCGCAGCTTTCAGTTCAAAAGTTGAAACAAGAATTGCGATGCCTTAGAGGTAATGTTGTCTCACTACGAACAAAAGACCATGTGTTTCCTTGCTTCATTATTTCAGTAAAATTCTTCTCTACAGCTTCAGCGAGACTTTTGTTGTATGATTCCGAAGTTAGCTTACACACCAAATAGCTTTATTTTTGGGGTGGAAAGTTGTGTATAGGGTAGGCTAAGGCTTTTTGGGTATTTCTCATTTCCCATCAGTCCATCCAGGTAAGGGTCCGTTAGCGGGCAAGTGGTCCCTGCAGTCCAAGCCAGTTGGCTTTAGAGCAGTGATTTCACATCCTACGTACCACTTCCCCAGATCTACCATGCCTAAAGATGGGTACTTTTGGAAAACAAGTGTGTGTGTATATATATATATATATTTCTTTTCTTTTATTGGGCACAACTCTCATGCTTTTATTCACACTCATAAGGCTTCTTTCTCTTTTTGGGATTTTTATTGGGTGAGGGGAAACAAAGAGATTTCTGTTGTTTGGGTAGCTTTTTCCTTCTCCATACTCTTCTCTTAGCTGTTTGCGAGATTATTATATTTTTTTTGAAATTTTTGGCATGGAAAAATGTAATCTTTTTTGTTTGAGGCAGCATTATCAGAAAGATATAATAAAACTTGCATCTCGTTAAGCATAAAGAAAACAAACTTTGCAAGGAGTCGCATCAGGTTTTTACTATTTATAGCAACTTTGTACATATGTATGGAGATGATATATAAACAAAAAGAATTTTCAAAACTTTGGTATGAACATATATATACACAAAGAACAAAAGAATAACGAATTTGAGACAAAAGAATAAAGAAATTGAGTTAGAATTTTCAAAAATTTGTACCTCCCTCACTGGTACATGGTACCCCCCCCCAAACTTACTCCACACTTTGTCCCAGAGTTGCGAAGTAGATAAGGTGAGGTAATGTTTATTCCAGTGAGGTTGCGCCTGCGTCAGACAGAAGCTCCCACACATACTCCCCCCTTTTGCTGTGATAGAAGGTGTGGTGGAGCTGGTCAGGCGTTTCTTTATTCGCTATCCATTCCAGGACGTAGATGTCGCAGTCGTTGGATAGGGGAAGTTGCTGTGGACTGCGGTGGCAGAACTGGAGTTCGTGCCACTTGACTCCTTGTATGTCCAGGAATGGTTGGATCATCTTTGACACCTCATCGTAGTATTTTCGGACTAAACGTTCGATGGATGACAAAGGTTCTAATGTACATGGCACTGGATGGTTTTTGTTCCCGTCCGAGCTGTTGTAGAAGATTCCTGCTCGTTGCCGAGTGTACATTATTAGGAGCGTCCAGTGACTGTAATGGAGGATGGGGAGGAAGATCATGCGTGGAACCTCTCTCTCCAATTCCTGTAGAAAAGCTTTATTTGCTCCGGTTTCATTGGCGAGGCAAATGTCGTTGAACAGCATAGGATGGGCTATGTATGCATGTTCTAGCCTTGGTTGTATATATTGGATGTAAGCGGTTGCCACAGATATAGCCAGACATCCTCCTTCCTTTACCATGTCCCTTAGATCATCGACCGGGACTACGACATTGCCTACCTGAAAGGCGACAACCGATGGGGTAGAATCAGCTAACTTCAGCTGGATTACGTTGACCTGCTCCTGTGTGAGAGTTGCACATGAAAAGCGGTCGAAATTTTTGATCAGCCCTTCTGAAGCTTCAGGAGAAGCAATGTCTTTCATCCCGTGCATTTTCTTCAGGACTTCCAACTTCTTGCCTACCCCATAGGTGTCGGTAGCTATCTCCTCTTCTTTTTATGAGGAGCTGTTGGATTGAGAAGAGTCTTCTTCCAGGTCACTGTCCAACAGCTGCTCTGGTACCCCTGCGTCCCGGAAATAGTGCTTGTCCTTAATCAGCAACATGGCGTGCCCCTGTGTTGATAGAAGGATCTGCCCCTGAGGGCTCCCAAGTTTCCAAATGTATTGAGCACCTCAATGGCACCCAGGATGGCGAAAGTGTTGTTCCCACTCCCCTCTTCTGCCTGGACGGGGAGGTCTCGGAGAGTAAAGAAGTTCCAAGCACCTTGGTGACGTTGGCCTCCTCGCTTTATAGCTCGTAGGAGACGCAGCGGCAGGAGTCTCAGCTTCTTGTCCTCCGGGTGGCAAAAAACACCCCCGGAGCGCATCACTTCATCATTGCTACAACATAGCAGCTGGACGTCATGGTTTCTGAGGTCCGCTATGCAGAGAAACCACACGTTCCGGTGCTTGTACGGGGACAACACCAGGTTCGACCTATGCTCTTCAATGTATTGCAGCATGTCGGCCACCGCACGGGAGTCTGGATCTCCCTTCATCAGCCTTCTTGCCAAGGTCAGGGTGGTTGTGTATAGTGTCTTCCGACCTGTCCTGCTGCCGATACTTTCTATTATCGCATTTTCCAGGACCCTGAACAGTCTTTTGCTGACCACGGTCGGCGTACGAAACATGCTTCGAAGAACTCCCCGTCACACGGAGAGGTAGCCGTCGGTCCATACGACGTCATCTTCATCTTCCTGCGACTGTAAGACCTTATTCAGCAACTTCTGGTCTCTAATCGTCAGGTATCCGATGGCTCTTCCGTCGAAGTCGGCCATTTCAAAGGAGGGTATCTCGGATGGCTCCCGAAATCTATCTACCATCGAGCGCCTTCCTTGGGGTAGATGTCTCTTATTGACGGCATAGACATCCCCTTTCTCTCCCTCGGACTCATCAGAAGAGTCTCCCCCGATGTTGATATCTACGCTATCATCTTCGGCTTCATCTAGGGGAACAGAGAGGTTTTCTCTTTCGAAGCCTAGAAAGCTCTCCTGTCCTACTCGAGCTCCTTCGACTGACCTTTGTTGCGTCCCCTCCTCGGGCGTTGAGGGTTGCCTGCTGGAGGAGGAGGAGGATGTTGTTCCCGAGGGGGAAGCTGACGAAGAAGGAGGAGAGCCGTGACTAGGGGGTGACGGGGACCTTCTCGGCTGCCTTCAGCGCGGATGGTCGTCACTTCTATCCAGCCTCTCCTCGATCTTGTCCAGGCGTTGGAGAACTTACTGAAGCATCACATTTAAGGCCTCTAGTCCGTCGGGAAGGCTCGCTAGAGTTAGCAGCTCTCTTTCTTGGCTATTCAGCCTGTCTTGGAAAGATGCAAGTTTGCGGGTTAGGGAAATACAAGTAGTAGAGTTGGTATCCGTTACCTCCCGCAAATAGTCGAGCTCATGCCCGAGCATCTTTCTAAGCAACGGGGGAGTTCCGGTGGGTCTCCCTTCCGTCCACGCGACATCTTGCTCGCGCGATGGTCTACCAGGCGAGGTAGAATCTATCAGAATCATTCGCGATCCAGCTGCCGCCAGGCGAGGCGATGGTGCTTTTTCAGTTGCCACCGCCTTGCCTTCTCGTCGGGGTGGAGATGGCCGTGGTGAGGGCGGACTCTACTCCACCTCTGCACTGTCGGCGATCTCCTCAACTGCTGCAGGTGGGGACTTCGGCGGCGGTGTTGGTGTTCCTCCGAGCTCCATTTTTAGGATCTCATCGAACACCCCGTTGGTGACGTCCTGTTGAAGTTCCTCTTCTTCCTCTGTAGACCTTGAAGCAATGACAGGGGCTGTAACGCCCGGGCCCACTGCCCAAGGCTCTAGTAAAGTTTTAGGAATGACGACTGGCCCCACAGACCACCACTAGCCTTAACTGCACGCTTTTTGTCCACTCACGCGCAAGCCAGGAGCAACTTCCCGACTTGTCACCCATCCTAGTACTACTCCAAGATGAGCATGCTTAACTATGGAGTTCTTTAGAGATGGGCTCCCGGAAAAGGAGGTGCACCATGGTGATATGGGTAGTCCAATCATTCCTTATAAGATCATTTTATCTGAGGCCTCAAATCCTGGGATGTTACAATCTCCCCCACTTAGACTCTTGATGTCCTCGACAAGGCTCAACTATAAGGCCTCATAATCTGACCCCATTTCAGTGCAGACCCACAATGGCCCATGGACACCCAGTTCCCGATCACGGAATACCAGTGCAAGGGCGGCTCCATCTCATCTCTGTGGATAGCCCTTTCCAACTTGCATGGACCGCACGGCTTAAGACTGGCATGCCACATGCCCATGTGGGCCCCACCTATTGGAGGGGTTATGGCTCTGATACCATTTGTAATGCCTGGGTGCACTGCCCAAGGCTCTAGTAGAGTTTTAGGAATGACGACTGGCCCCACAGACCACCACTATCCTTAACTGCACGCTTTCTGTCCACTCACGCGCAAGCCAGGAGCAACTTCCCCACTGGTCACCCATCCTAGTACTACTCCAAGCTGATCACGCTTAACTATGGAGTTCTTTAGAGATGGGCTCCAAGAAAAGGAGGTGCACCTTGGTGATATGGGTAGTCCAATCATTCCTTATAAGATCATTTTATCCGAGGCCTCAAATCCTGGGATGTTACATGGGTTGCGGTCGTTTCTCCCACGGCGGCTCCCGTAGTTTCTATCTCGGTGACCTTAAAGATCACTAGGTCTTTTTCAGCTACCACCATCCTTGTTGAGGTGGTGGCGGATATAGTTGGAGCTACGACAACTCTATTAGCAGTTGTCGTTGCTAGCTCTGGAACTACCCTCTCCTGGACCCTGGTGGCGGTGGTGTAAGATGCATCGTTCGCTACAGCTTCAATTTCGGCGGTGGTGAAGACCAGTTTTTCTGCGTCGTAGGCAGTGCAACGAGGGAATGGGAGGAGTGTGTTTGTTCTTGAAAACTTGTAGAAGTATTCCCTCCCCTCCTTCTTTATAATATTGGTCCTCATTAGGTACTTGGTTTCGATCACCTCATCGCCTTGCATCCTCAAAAGGCTGTGTGGCTCTTTCGGGTACCCGAGCCCTACCGCGATTAAGTTGACGATGCCGCCCATGCAGTACTTTTTGGTGGCTTCCTTCATCAGGTGCAGTCTCTTCAGCAAGAACTACCCGAGGTTGATCACTCGACCCTCCATCATGTGCCACATGATGTGGAGTTCTTCTGTATAGATGTTGCTGGACTCAATCTTGCTGAACAGCAAGCATGCCACCAATTTGTGCACTATCCTCTAAAAGTAGGAGTGCACTGCCACCACCTTTCTTCTCGGCTTGAATGACGATTCGTCGATTAGCTTTTTCTAGAGCTCCACGGGATTGAACCCGTCTCCCTCGGTGATTCTCTCACCGTTGTCCATTAGATTCTTATCCTCCTCGTTGGAAGAGAAGATCTTATTCAACAACTTCTCAGAGATGGCGTGCTCTGAGTTGTACAGTCGGGCTTGTACTCTATCTGGCCCGCCGAATTCTTCCCTTTCCACAGCAGAATTCTTCACCTGGTGGAGAGAAGACATAAATTCCATTGTCAGTCTGGTATAAGAGGAAGATCGGCTGAAGCAGATCTTCTTCAGTCCTGCCGCAACGAGGACGCCCTTCAGCCTCCCAATGATTCCCAGTTCATCAAATGAGGCTTGATGGCGGAACCTGCTTGGTCGATAGACCTTGGTCGCTAATTCAGCATATCGGCGAGTGTGCTCATCATTCCTTGGCTCGAAACTTCCCGGCGCATATCCCGGGAGTTCTGTTGCTGCTAGTGGTGTCGGTGTTGGAGTCGGAGCCACCACTTCCCCAACCCTAGCCCTCTTTTCTGCTATTGACGCCCCAACTGCTCCTGGATTCTAGCGTTTAGGCCTGGCAGTTTGTCCTTCAGCACCAGTCTCTGGGTAGATTCTCCTGCCTTGTGCGTCAATAGGGACAATAGTTTTCTTGATGCGGGCCATTTCTGCTAAGCAATAAGCAAATACCTCAATTAATTAAATGTATTGATGCTTTGAAAAAATTTTAATGAATGCGCGACAAGGTATTTCTCTACACAAAGGTTGTCCCAGACCCCGTATTGGGCGATACAAGGGTTTTAGAGGTGAAGTCTTGTGCCTGATATGAGAGATGGGTATCGATCATCACGTCAGAAAATCAAACATGTGATAAGAACAAGGTGATAAGGCAAAAAACATGCGTCAGGTCTGTCGCTCGACACGGGTGTGTCAGGCGATATGATGGCGATAAGCTCTCCGATATGGTTCACTAAAAAGGAAGGCAGTGTGTCGCCCGACAACCAAATAGGCGAGGCGGTGCAAAGATGGGCGATACGGCTATCGCTCGACATGATGAGTCGGGTAATTGTGAACAAGAGGTACGCTGCGTGACATCCATATCGGACGGTACAAGGGTTTCTCAGCTTAGGGATCACAAGACTGAAAAGCTACTTGCTTAAAGAAAGAAACGTGTTGGGCGGCACACCCTCTCGGGCGATAGGGTCTGTCGGGGTATACCTTGCTGGGTTCTTAACTTTCGCACAATACGAGAGCAGGGAGCCTTGCACGACATGGGAGCAAATGCACAATATCTTAGCACGATACGGAAGAGTAAAAATAGTAAGGCAAGTAGCCCGATACGGTAAAAACTCGGCCCTTTATATAGAAATCTCAACCGGGGGGGAAACTTGGTAAATCTGGAGCACGCGTCGGCCGTTGGGGTAACTCGTCCCCACTACTCGTTACGAGTGCACACCGCCCAGGCATGCTAACCGACACGGCCCTTGCGATCCCCGAGATTCCACTACCTGATATGGGTGCGTTTAAAGCGCTGGTTGAGCTGCTGCCCGATACAACATGAAAACATAGCGGTTAAAAGCGGATGATGAGTAAAACATCATTGGCCAAAGACTAAGATCCTGGCCTCAGATGGTATTACCCATCCCGGTCAATAAAACTAAGGCGGTGACCCATAAAATAGAGGAGTCAGCGAATGTGGCGCACGCACTGACTCGGGCCTTATTACAGTCCATAATGTTTGTAGTGTTTTTCATGCAGAAAAGTAAACGTGTCCTATTCTAGGAATTTAAAAGGCAGCTCGGGTTGCCTCCCAAGAAGCACTGTATTTTCCGTCTTCAGCTGGACGCATTCAACTTCTTTTTCCTGCATCTTCATCTTTGCCTCTGCGGTCACAGACCTGCCTTCTTGGCAGTCTCGGTATTCGATGGTATCTTCCCTGACGGGTTCTTCACGATCTCGGTCAACTGAGCTAGTTGCTGGTCAATTTAGCATTGGTGTGTCTGCATGTCTGCCAATTGTACCTGCAAAGAGTTCAACACGCCGGAATTTGATAGCGCACTTTGCACCAGTTGATTATTGATCGTATCCTACTTCTTAAAAAAATCAAATAACTGGCCAATCACGTGTGCTTGGCCTGTGCCCTTGTCTTGTTCTCAGTTCGACCCTTGATACTTTCCCTGCACTTGGAAGTTTCCTTTCGCCTACTGGAACTGGTTGTTCTTGGCGTATTGACCAGGCCCCCCTCTCTTCTCAAAAGCTTGTGTCGACTTGGACGAGTTATGCAGCTGATGAGAGTTTTCAGCTGCATCCTTGTTGTCGTAGTTAAAGCCGGGGTGGTCTGGCCTTTTGTAGTTCACGAAAGAGACATTTTCAGTCCTTTCGTCTTCCGAGTCAGAATCACTGTTCGCGTCCGGTCAGGTGTAGATGCAATTGTCTACCCCATGTCCTCCTTCATCGCAGGTTACGCATTTCATCACCTTCTCAACTGGCTTCTCGCCTTTCCCGCCAGCTTCTCGCAGTTGCTTAACATCAGTGGTGATTCTTTGTATCTGCAAGGTAATGGACTCCAGCACTTTGGACTCAAGAGAGGTCCCTTCACCGACCTTCTTGACCTGCCCTCTGTCGGATCTATCATAATCAGTGTCGTCTAGCAGCTCGACCATGTTTTTGATGATCTTTTCGGACTTGCTTGGTTTCTTCCCAAGGAAGTCACTACCTGCTGCCGCATTTAGTGACACCCTTTCATCGGGAGTCAGGCCATTATAAAAGGTGGTGACAAGGAAGCCTTTCTTATAATTATGATGTGGGCAATCCCTCTGGTATTCCTGGAATCACTCCCAAGCGTCATGGAGGCTTTCATTCGGCTTTTGCATAAAAGAGGTTATTTTCTTCCTGTTTTTGACGGTTCTTTCAGTGGGGTAGAATTTGTTCACGAATGCGTCAGCCAGTGCTCCCCATCCATTTAGAGATTGGTGAGGTAACCCAAGATACCATGACAGAGCTTTGTCCTCCAGGGAGAAAATAAATCTCTTGTAGTATATGACCTCTTGGGGGGACCCCCCTCATTTTTATGGTATCGCATATATTTTTGAAAGTGTCCAGATGGTGGTATGGGTTGTCATTCTTAGAACTTCCCCTAAAGCTCTTATTCTGGATCATTGAGATGACTGACAGCTTGAGCTCAAAATTTTCCGCGTTGAAACGGGGGACAATGACAGGGCATCGGGAGTTGTTGGCCTTCGTGGACGCTAACTCCCTCAGCGTTTTCTCTTCTTCCTCTGAGTCGTCACTGGCATTGGCGTCATGCCGTCGTTCCTGATTGTTGTGATTCCTTTTGTGTCTCCGGTGGTGATGACGTCTATCGCGGCAATGGTATTCCTCGAAATGCTCTGTTTCTGGATCTTCGAGGTTATCATCGCCGTCATAGCGATTGTTGAATTCTGGTGGACGCGAATGAGGACGAGCTCGCCCTGGGCGTTCTTCTTCAGACTGGGGTGGCTCGACGCGGGGCGGCATGGTGTCAGTAGTCGGTAGAACATGTCATTGTTCTTCGGGGTTCCTGAAATGACACGAGAAATCAAGTTTAGAAAATAGAATTATGATAATAAAATAACAAAAGCAAAGAGTGTTGTCAAGCTCATTTCTAAGCTTGAGGCACGGGAGTGTAATTAGTGGATTCGGATTCGGATTCGTCAACAGTGCCATTTTGCCTTGTCCCCGGCAACGGCGCCAAAAAGTTGACCGGCCTTAATCGCGCGTCCTAAAATTGGAGGCGGATTTGAGGTAGTCGAGCTTTTACATTTATAACCTGAATCCTTCTAGGCCCCCACAACTTTGCTTACGGGGTAGAAGTAGATATACGGGGTCGAACACAGGGACAAGGGTGGTAGTGTTGAAAACTCTGAATCGACACGCTACACTCTGGCAGGTATAAAGAGATAGCAAATTCCCCGAGGGGAAACAATAAGATGTCACAAACAAAACAAAGAAAACTATCTCCAACTGGAGTTACAAGCAGGATTTAAGGTTTTAGTCATTTAGCAGTTTTTAGGGGTTTTCATGCAACAGAAACTGAAAGATAAAACTAGAGCTAAAGTGAGGTGCGAAGGATAAACTTTGGTAAAACAAGCTGTAGCAAGAACATCCTGTACCCCTCCTCTCGGAGCGGATACCACTAACCAAGCGTCAACACCCCTCTTGAGGTTATTGGTCTTTAAGTCAAAGTGGAATGCTACCGAAGAAACTCCATTCCAGGCACTCTCGTACTCCAGAATCGGACCAAACACTAGAGCCACAACACATCTCTCGAAGTTGTTGCGACAGGAAAACACGATTTGATAACTAAGAGAAACGCGATCCAAACATGCAAGCTAGAGTTCAGATATTAAACATAGCAGTCATCCAACAATTACACCAAGAAGCAAGTGATTAAGCTTTTCCATTTCCATAAATGTTAAAAGTCTTAATTACAGTGCATAAGTAAAGAATTAAATAACAGAAATAAAGATAGTTGTCGCCTTCTTGATGTAGAAGGACGACAGTCCACTATAGCTCTCCAGCCCGATACCAGTCAGGAGCCTAGCCCGATACAGCAGTGTCGGGCGACACACCCTCTCAGGCGACACACCGTGACGGCCGACTGTATCGCTCAAGGACCCTGGCCGATACGCACATGTCAGGCGGCGCACCCTCTCAGGCGGCACGCTATGACGGGTGAGGCGTATCGGGTTCGATATCGTGTCCGGCATGGAGCGATGCAACTACTGTCGGGCACTTGTGTCGTTCATCAACGTTGGCCGATTAGTTCCTAAGTGAACCATCCCCTCCCTCTCGGGATGAGGGAGAGCTCACCTAGAGTTGACTGGTATGAGCACTGAGGCACGATACTCTTTCTCTCGCAGTTTTCCTCTGAAGATCGCTCAAAGTTCCCAACTGTCCGAACTGTCTTTTCGGCTTCCTATAGCTGCTATTTATAGGCTGCGGTTGGGGAAGTTTTGGTGATCGAAGCGTCACGTGTCCTCCTTATTCGTAGGTCGATGGATGGACGATACTGGTCTCGCTCAGTACGGGGGTGTCAGCTGTCGTTCACGTGACGGGCAGCGCCTGCCGGTGGGTGGCCTGTGTCGTGCGACAAGCTTGGGTTGTTGTGGCGAGCTCAGCTCCCTGTCGGGTAAAAGACGTGTCATCCTTCAGTTTCTTTTTATGCGGCATCCCCATATCGCACGCCGTTGTGTCGCGCTACCCTGTCGGGCAGTGCTTGTATCGGGTGTCAGAAAGGCCGAAAGTAGGTGGAGCTTATTTGTGAGTCGGGACGGCCTTATTGACAATAAACGTACCAAAACGAGGAAAAACTCTACAAAAAATGGAAATATTGGATTAAGAGCGTGGTTTGGCCAATTATTGCAAAAGTACTTATAAAAGAGAGAAAAACAGTTAAAAAGGGTAGTTTTGATAACAGAAAATTGGTCTAAAACATCACAAAATTTGGTGTTATCAATACCACCATGGAGAGTTCTAATCCTGCTGAAGTTCCGATAGTCAGGGAATTTGAAGATGTGTTTCCTGGAGAACTTCCAAGAGTACATCCACCCCGAGAGATTGATTTTGAGATTAATCTAATCCCGGGCACGCAACCAATAGCACAAACACCATATAGGATGGTGCCTGTTGAGATGGCAGAACTCAAGAAACAACTGCTAGAGTTGCTTGAGAAGGGTTTCATCCGACCAAGCACTTCACCCTGGGGTGCTCCGGTCCTATTTGTTAAAAAGAAGGATGGGTCGATGCGGTTGTGCATTGATTACAGACAATTAAATAAAGTAAAAATAAAGAATAAGTATCCTTTGCCAAGGATTGATGATCTCTATGACCAGTTGTGTGGAGCAACTGTCTTCTCAAAGATAGATTTGAGGTCGGGATATCATCAACTGCGTATTAAGGAGGGTGACATACCTAAGTCTGCCTTTAGGAAAAGGTATGGTCACTATGAGTTCACAGTTATGTCGTTTGGACTAACCAATGCACCAGCTGCATTTATGGAACTCATGAATAGAATCTTTCGACCTTTTCTTGATCAGTGTGTTGTCGTCTTCATAGATGACATCTTGATGTATGGTAGAGATGCTCAATAGCATGAGTAGCATCTTCGTCAGGCTCTAACTCTGCTAAGAGAGCATAATTTATATGCTAAGTTTAGCAAGTGTGAGTTCTGGCTACCAGAAGTTTCTTTTCTTGGACACGTAATATCTGCTTCAGGTATATGTGTTGACCCTAAAAAGGTAGAATCTGTCTTGTAATGGGAGCAGCTGAAGACACCAACGGAGATTCGTAGTTTCTTAGGGTTGGCATGCTATTACAGGAGGTTCATTAAGAACTTCAGTTCTATAGCTTTACCCTGGACTAATTTGACCAGGAAGGATGTTCCTTTCGTCTGGAATGAAAAGTGTCAGAAATCTTTCCAGTTGTTGAAGGATAGGTTGACAAGTGCACTTGTGCTAGTGTTACCTGAGAAAGGGGAAGGATATATAGTTTTCTGTGATGCTTCTAAGAATGGACTAGGATGTGTGTTAATGCAGGATAAACAAGTGATTTCTTTTGCTTCCCGACAACTTAAGAAACACGAGGAGATTTATCCAACACACGATCTAGAACTAGATGTTGTAGTCCATGCCTTGAAGATCTGGAGACATTATCTCTATGGAGATACATTCCAGATTTTCACAGACCATAAGAACCTAAAGTACATCTTCTCTCAGCATGATTTTAACATGAGGCAACGCCGCTGGATGGAGTTAATCCAGGACTACGATTGTACAATTGATTATCATCTAGGGAAGGCCAATGTGGTTGTTGATGCATTAAGTAGAAAATCAGCAACACCAGCCTTAGATAGAGCACATCTGAATTCTCTGGTGTGCTCTAGGAGGGATATACTTATCTCTTTAAGGCAAGACAATGTACAGTTAAAAGTATCATTGTTATCAGGGTTGTTAGCTGAGATGCACATAAAACCTACTCTGAGACAGCAGATTAAGGAGGCACAACAAGCTGATGTTGTAGTTCAACAGATTAGATCAGAGTATGGTAGTGAGAAACGAGATAGTTTCAATGATTCAGATGATCAGGTAGCCTGTTACCATGGTAGAATGGTAGTGCCTGATGTGGATAACTTGAGGAAATTAGTCTTGGAAGAAGCTCATTCTTCAATGTATGCTATGCCTCCAGGAAGCACCAAGATGTACCATAACTTGAAAGATATGTATTGGTGGCCTGGTTTGAAGAAGGATGTTGTTGAGTTTGTTATGCGGTGTCCAGTGTGTCAGCAAGTTAAAGCTGAACACTAGAAGCCCGCAGCAACAATGCAGCCTTTGCCCATACCACAGTGGAAGTGGGATCATGTAACCATGGATTTTGTGGTTGGTTTACCCAGAACAACCAAAGGTTATGATTCCATATGGGTAATAGTTGATAGGTTGACAAAGACAGCACATTTCTTACCTGTCAAAACAACCTATTCTGTTGAGAAACTGGCACAGTTATATGTAGATGAGATAGTGCGGCTGCATGGGGTTCCAATTACCATTGTTTCTGACAGAGGTCCCCAGTTTATGAGTCATTTTTGGGAGCGACTTCATAAAGCCTTAGGCACACAGTTAAGGTTTCATACAGCCTTTCATCCTCAGATAGATGAACAATCAGAAAGGACTATACAAACCTTGGAGGACTTGCTTATGGCATGTGTCCTCCAATTTACAGGAAGTTGGGATTTGCATCTAAGTTTGATAGAGTTTGCCTACAACAATAGTTATCAACACAGTATTGACATGGCACCATATGAATCCTTGTATGGTAGATGTTGTAGATATCCCCTATGTTGGTATGAAACTGGTGAATATCAACTTTTGGGTCTTGAACTTGTACAGCAGACCACCGAGAAGATTAAAATAATACAACAACAGTTAAGGACTGCACAGGATAGGCAGGAATCTTACGCTGATAAGCATCGTAGACCTTTAGAATTCCAGGTTGGAGACATAGTGTACCTCAAGGTCTCACCTTGGAAGGGAGTTCTTAGATTTGGAAGGAAAGGAAAGTTAGCTCCTAGATTTATGGGGCCTTATCCAATCATTGAACGGATTGGAAAATTAGCTTATAAGCAGGAGTTACCACTTGATCTGCAAAAGTTACACCCAGTGTTCCACATTTCCATGTTAAGGAAAGTCATCCTGACACAGAATCAGTTATGCAGCCTATGGAAGTAGAATTGAACGATGATATATCCTATGTTGAAGTACCCATGTTGATTCTCGATAGAAGAATCAAGAAGCTGAAGAAGAAAGACATTAGTCTTATGAAAGTCCTCTGGAATCACTATGGAGTTGAAGAAGCTACATGGGAACTACAGGAAGAGATGAGGAGGAAATACCCTACTGTTTTCTCTTAATGTTTTGTTAATGATTTCGGGGGTGAAATCCTTGTAAGGGGTGGATAATTTGTAACATCCCTGACATGGGTTATGTACTAACCCTAGGTGTTTTGCCTAATAAAGTTGATTAGATGCTTGATCTTATCTTTTGAAAAGTAATTAAGGCTTTTGAGGAACTTATATTTCAATTTCAGTCCTTTTTTAATAATGTTGAAACATTATTTTGTTACTTTTGGACTAAAGTGCAAATTACCCAAGTTGAGGGGTTAACTTGCAAATTGCACATGATAAGATGTTCCTCTGATGTTGATACATCATAAGAATGAATATGATGTAGTGGTATGGTTTCCACAAACTTGGGCATCAAGATAAAGCTTGTAGAGCAATCCTTGTGCATTAAAACCTAGTTTTGGTGTAATGTGCAAATTACCCAAAACCTGGGGTTCAATATGCAAAATATCACCTCTAGAGGGTCTCTCATGTTTCTTGGCATCAAGTAGAGCAAATAAAATGAGAAGGGCGCCTCATTTGAATTATCATGGAGGAGAGAGAATCTTGACATTAAGATAATCAAGATTTAAGCATAAATGACTCTTTAATTTAATTTAATGCAAAAAGAAATAATTAATTGAGGAACCCTTCAACCAAAAGTTGAAGGATGTGTTTGCAATAGTTTTGGACGAGCTTGTGCCATGCTTGGGCACAAAAATATCTTGTTTGAGCGGAAGCCACTCACATTAACATAATATAAAGTAATATCCACTAAAAGGTTGGATATTAATATAAAACTGCTTAATGTGCTTAATTCCTTTTCCATTAATCTTTGGATAATGGAGAGGTTTTTCAAGATAAAGAAGATGGATTCTTTGCCATGAAATTGAGGGGAATATGGTGGAAATAATTTTGGAATTAAAGAAAACACATCTTTTTCGTCTTTCCTTGAAAACCCATATACATATCCTTTATACTCATCTTTTTCCAATAACACCCAAGGCGTGTTTCCTAAGTTTTATTTTTTTTCAACCTTGTTTTGAACAACCAAAGGAGAGCTCAGGAACAGAGGAAGGAAGACCATAACCAGATTGGTAAGTTTTGATCATCTCCTACCTCAGATTCATGGTGGAAACCCTAAACCAATGGTTAATTCTTGGTTTTCTTCACCCGATTTCCAATCCTAGCTAACTTGCACATCCAAAAGCTCAAGGACGGAGCTTGGACAGTTGTTGGAACTCTATCCACCATTAGAGCCATGGATCGTGGATCTTGGGATCAGTTCTATAGGAGGGTTGTATAACTCAAACCCTTAAGCATTAGTATTGCACTTCTTTCTTTAATAATCGTTGGTTACTTTTCTTCTTTTGATACTCTTTTGAGTTATTGCTTAAACTCCCATGAAGAACAGCAACAGTTCTTGGTTGAACGAAGGAGGACAATGATGACATCATCCCAGATGATTATGCAAAGAACTACTTTACCAAACAGTTTCCTTTTTGTTGCTCAAACGGCTTCCCAAACCGTTTGGGAGCTAATAGTTTCAAACCGTTTGGAATGAAACGGTTTCATCAAACCGCATGGAGCGAAATGGTTTCAAACCATTTGGTTGCATTGACCAAGGGTTGACCATTTGGAGAACTGTTGAAAAAAATGAACGTTAATTACCCATCAATTATTATTGATTAACTCCAATTGATTCATGAATTGAAGGTCCATCAATTACCTAAACCCTAATCGGGTTGAGTGTTGATTTCATAAGTGGTTGAGTTTAAAACTTGGGTTGATTGACCCAAACAGTTTCAAAACCATTTTGGGGATCACCCAAATAGTCTCAACACCGTTTGGTGATCACCCAAGACTGTTTGAAGGACTAGGATTAGGTATGGTTGAGTAATTGAAGATTTAATGGTGCTAGGTTGAAGAGTAATCAATTGCCGATTTGGTGAGCAATCCAATGAACCAAACCCTAATTAGTTGACTTGGATTTTGATGTTGACATGGGAAAACGGTCTCAAGACCATTTGGAGGTCATCCAAACGATCTCAAGACCGTTTGGGGTCAGGTCATGTTCAATTTGGATGATGGTTCAATGGTTTCAAAGTAACCAATCTCACATTGGTTAATGTTGAAGGATCAATGTTTCCAAACCCTAATCCAATTGATTCAAACTCTAAATGATGACCAATTGAGGGTCAATTATGGGTCAAATTAATTGAATGTTTACCTAATTAACTCAATTGAAGCATGGTGATAGGTCCACTTGATGAGTGATAACATGATCACAATCAATGAAGGAATCGATCTTGGAAACCCTAATTCAATCTGACTTGTTGAGACCATACTTGGTCCATGCGGTTTTGAGGAGGTTTGGACCAAACGGTCTCAAGACCGTTTGAGTCCAAACAGTCTCAAGACCGTTTGGGACCAAACGATCCCAAACCGGTTGAGGTCATGCGGTTTCAAAGTTGCACTTTAGCAAACGATCTTGAAGGTCACCTTTAGCAAACAATCTTGAAGGTCACCTTTATCAAACGATCTTAAAGGTCACCTTTCTCAAATGATCTTGAAGGTCACCTTTAGCAAACAATCTTGAAGACCACCTTTAGCAAATGATTTTGAGGGTCAACTTTAGTAAATGGTTTCAAAGATCCAACTTTAGCAAACGGTTTCCACCACCTACTTTACTAAACGGTTTCAGAGGTTACTTTACTAAACGGTTTCAAGGTGGTACTTTAGCAAACGGTTTCATTGGTTTTCCAAGACCGTTTGGAGGTCTAAACGGTCTTAGACCATTTGGATGTTTTTGTGCAAGACCGTTTGAGGTCTGATTTGGTCAAGATCATTTGGGGTCTATGTGGCCAAGGCCGTTTGGTGGATAATTAACCAAAACCGCATGGGTACTTAAAGTGGTTAAAGGAAAAAGTGATTAGTTGATTAATACATGATGTAATCAAAGATGATTATAGTAATTACATCTTAATGGGGTAAGGTGATTAGTACCCTTTGAATAATTAAGTCTTAATGATCATGGTGACAATGACATAACCCATGATGTCAATTCTTCTTCAAGAGTGAGTTGACTTAACTTAATCAAGACTGAAGCAAACATCATCTTTAGAAGATGAAAGAGAAGATTTCCTACATGGAAGATAATTAAGTATTGGATTTCTAATATGAATGAATGTCTAATTAGGGTATGATCCTTCATAGTGAGATCCTGAAACCCTAATTATGATGGTTAATGAATCATAACCCTAATTGAGGGCATTAATAGGTGAAATCCTAATGCATGATGATGGTATGAACTTAATTCATAATGATGACATGATAAACCTTAATTCAAGGTACTTTGATGCTCACTCCTACTTGAGGTGAATAGTAAACCCTATTTATGGGATATTTAATGATAAAACCTAACCTAGGGTGATGTGATATGAATAGTAAACCCTAATCTAGGGTGATGAAATGTGAATAGTAAACCCTAATTTCGAATAAGGTAAATGAAAGTGTGAAACCCTAATTCTGGGTTATGCTTTTTAGCATGAAGCTCTAAGATTGGATAATGAAAGGATGAGTCACTAATCCTAATTGAGATAAGGGGATGATTAACCCTAATTGAATTGAAAAGGGAAACCCTAACCCTGGTAGTGGCATAGTGGTGAAACCCTTGAATAGTGATGTTATCATTGTTTTGCATTTTGCTGATATGAAATGGATGTATCTGTTATCATCTGTACTAATCATGCGGGTTTTATGAAATATTGAACATAGCTAGGTAAGAGATATGATGCTTTGTTTATTGAAAGTACTTTATCAGCTTTGTAAGTAATGATATGCTATGTTGCCTAGTAAAAGGTAACAAAAGATATTGATAGGCTGTAAGAGCCATGTGAAATACCTACATTCCAATTATCATGTTTACACTATTACATGACTTGATGGCATTATGTTACCTGTCAAAGTGGTAATAAGTATTTTTATGATCTAAGGGTTTGAACACCCATATTCTTGAATCATGATGATGAGATGATAAGGGATTGAGTTCCCAATTCTATTAAAGTTGTGAAATGAACTTGATAGAAATAGTACTCATTCTTTATAGTAATTGTTATAAAGGTTTATGTTTGAAAACATGCCTGATGCTAAAAGAATGTTGTAATGTACTTAATAATCAAGTGAAATGATATCATGTAGAGCCTTAACCATAGATCCATCATCGTCAGTAGTTTGGTGATGGTGAAATGGGTTTTCCTAATGGAACTCCTAGAGAGTATACTTTTGAGTATGTGGGGGTAATGGGCGTGAATATCCTTACGTCCTAATGGAGGAATTTATGTGAGATAAACATTCAATCTCTCAATCCTTCATTATATGTATATGTCGGGATCATGTATCACTAATCTCTCGTTGATGATGTTAATGTCGAATCGATGTGAGATAAATAAGAAATCCTTCGATTGCGAAGAGAGTACAGCATGCCACTATAACTCTAATAGCGAAGTTGTCAGCATACCCTGGAAAGCTATTTAGCAGAGACACAAGATGTCCTGCATGTTGTTCCTCACATTGACTGAGGAGGATGAGGTCATAGAAATCTGTCTCTTCTATTGACCTATGTATGGTACCGATTTCAATTTCATAATGGTCAGTTGGAGTATGACCGGTATACCTCATCTCCTCATGGCATAACTATGATTGTAAAATGTAATTAGTCATGTAGCATATTTTTTTAGGGTTGAATTACGAGAATCAATGATCAATGATACATTGTCTATTATGTCCTAGTTGGATAAATGATATACATGTTTTTCATATTCCTTATTGAATAAATGACTTGCTGCTTTATCAAGTTATAATTGAAATGAACTGTATATAGAAAACTACTCTACTTAGTTTATTCAATAAATTACCTGTTGTTGGATATTTATAATTCTACTGCTCAGTGTTATTCTATTATCTACAATAACAATGCTTCTAGCAAAGATTTATATCTCTCGCTGGGACAATTTTCAATTGTCTCACCCCTGTGGAATTAAACTTTTTAGGTAAATGCCAAGGAAGAAGAAACCCTTCAGTGGGTGAGCAGCAACAACAGTCACAGCAGCAGCAGCAATAATAAGGACAACAATGATCTTCAGGTGGAGACACTGTCTGTTAGGTTCTGTTTATAGAGAGTCCTATGTGTCGTCTCTGTACTTTCAGGTCCTAGGAGTTGGTAGATGGTTAGATATAGATCTGAGATTTTTTGGCTTAATGTCTCGAGATTTTGTATACTATTTATATACAGTTAACAGGGCAGTCAATGTTATGACTCTCGAGATGAGTTGATACAGAGATGTACTGATGAATCATAATGTAAATATCTTACCTTGTTTCTTTATGAAAGAGTTCTATAGTTTGTGGATCTCAATGCAAAAAGTTTTAATTTTTAGTAATTTTCAGTAATTCTGTTGTTAATAATTCGATTTCGCTTTGGTTAATCTCATTTTATAAGTTGATTTCCACAAACTCCATGGAACATGGACAAGTTTTCTCTCTCATGGATGAACTCATTCAACATCTAGCCAAAATATGTTCTCTTTCCTAGGACAAGAAGCCTTCTTGACCTATCTCTATAGATCTTGATTCTTATCACATAGGATGCTTTTGTAAAACTTTAGAATGCATTTTGTTGCCAGATTTAAATAGTACAAGATTGATACTCCCCATCAATATGTGGAATATATATATATATATATATATATATATATATATATATATATATATATGCTCCCACTAAATTCTTGTAATCACATGTTACTTCTTTATTTTGACTCAAGTTAAATTCTTTAACTATCTTGTCAAATTGAAGATCCAGTTCTGGGGTGCTTGCTTCAATCCAAAGATTGATCTATGCAGCTTTATAGACTTTATTTGCATTATTGGATTTATAAAACCTTTAGGCTATGTTACATACACATCTTGCACAATATTCCATTTAAGGAATGCAGTTTTAACATCAATATGCCAAATCTCATAGTCATATTAAGCTACAATGGCAATCATTATCCAGATGGATTTATCCATGGTAACTATTGAAAAGATTTCACCATGTTCAACACCTTGAACTTGTAAGAAACGCTTTTCAACCAACTTACCCTCCATGTCAGTCTTCTTCTAGAAGACCCAAAAGTACCCTATGGGTTTTTCCCCTTCAGGTAGATCAACCAAAGTCATACTTTGTTGATGTACATGGAGTCCATCTCGGATTTCATAGCTTCAAGCCATATCTCAATTTCTGGCTCTCATTAGCTTCTAGGTAGACTGTTGACTCATCATATGATCAACTCACCACCTTCTTGTCCACAAGATATCATATCTCATTCAAGCTCTAGGTGTGTCCTACTAGAACCATGAGTTTTGTATGTTACTTATGGAACTTTGAGATTCCACAACATTTTATGATTCTCTTTATTCCTAGTGTTAAGCATGTGCCCAAAAGGAAATTTGAAGATTTAGCTTGTAATCACACTTTGAATCAACAAGGTGCAATTCCTTCTTTCTGATACACTTCTCATGATGCACTGTAATTGTGTTTTAGGTGGAGTCCATCATGATACATTATCATGATCTTCCAGAAGGTTCTCAAACTCTTGGTTCAAAGTATCTACAAATTGATCATATTGAAATTTAATACTTATACCAAGATAATAATGTACTTCATTCTGATCTTCTTGAACACTTCAAGAGATTCATGTTTGTATTTCACTAAATACAAACTATCATAACTATCGAGGTCATGAGTATATACATTGAAGTACTAGTGATTACCGTTAGCATTTATTCTAAAAGATCTATATACATCAATATGTATATTCCTTAATAGAATAATCATCCTCCCACTACATCTAGTGAAGAACCTTTGTCATATTACACAATGAGTGAGATTAGCATGTCTCTATTGGTTCAACAACCAAAAGAGTTTAGATATCCATCATATGGATTCTAGAAATTCAATCCCATTTATGTTCTCTATATAACATCGCTATAGGCATTCAAGATTGAGTTATCATGTCACACATATGTGTCTCTTTAACTATCAAGTATAGTTAGTGAGACATAGGCATTGCCGTCAAAGATCATATCTATAAAATGAAACATCAGTCCATAACACTCTTGCCATACAAGATGTATGATGTTTTTCATTGATGGTAGGTATATAATAGTAATTCACTAATTCTAGTACATGCCCATGAATGTCATAATGTAACTGTAATGGTAGCAACTCTTGCTCAACACAGTTTCTAACTTACTTCCTCTCAGGTCCTGAAGTAGAGATATCTATCTCTATCATCTTCTCAAGATCCTCTATAAAGATGCCAGTTCCCTTTCCAATGTCAAATTGGTGACAATGGTGGCACTTTCTTTCCTTATCTTTATAAGTGAAAAAGGGCATATTCCCTTTTACACTTATCCCTTCTCCATATCTTGAGTGATGAAGATATGGACCTTAGCTTGGCTTCAGAACACTTCCTGACCTTGCTTTAGTCAATGGACTTTACTATGTTGATCATTATCATAGGTTTTGTCCTTTCTTCATTCATGCTTTGGCATCAACATGCCAAGCACTTCAGACAGTGGTTTGGCCAAGTTTCTCTACATTTGATAAACTGGCTATATGATTCACACAAAGATTTGTAGAATCATATGTTTTGTCAACTCTTGACCACTAAGAAATCACAGTCAATCTATATGCACAATCATATTGAGCATATGAGATTATACTTGATCTCCATCTGTCTGATTATACTCAAACATCACTTTGAAGACATTATACCTTTAATGCTTTACAGGATTCTTAAGATGTATACCCATATCAAGAATGTCCATGCTTCAAGCTATTTATGCAACTCATAGTTCATATAGCATAGCATAAGGTTCTTGATGTCTTAGGCATCATTGGCATACTTCAAGTAAGCATCCCATTTTAGCCTTAAGAGCATTTAGAGTGGTTCCACAGGCTCTGGTCTTTCAAGGACTTTAGAGTTTACACTCACTATTGAGAACACTTCTCAAAGGTCCTAAACCAGATTCAAATTTTATCCCATTTATGAACTGATCGCAACGATAATGTTTTTGTGTTTGTCATTTGGATTCTACAAAAGAATTTTTTAACATTTCAAAACATTTTTTATTTCTTTGATTTGATAAAGTTGATGATATTAATTAGGTATTTTAATTAATTATCACTCCCACTATTTTGATCAAATTGATAGCCCTCACCATCAATTCAGAAGATTGTAGTGTACAATCTTCTAGTGGCCAAGATCCATATTTCGTCAAATTATGAGTCAACTTTGGTTGATCGCCCACAATTTGACTATTTAGGTAGGCCATCATGCCCATTGCATCATATGCAACTCTTGGATAGATGACATGCGCAACTCTTTTCCATGATCATATGCATGCCTCTGGAGCTTAAACTCTCTAAGAATCACCAGTTAAGTCTGACCCAAAAGCTGACATGATAAACATGCACCCTGTTTTGGCAGAACCTACATGTCTACCATCACACTTCCATGAGATAGATTGTGGACCACGCTTTGGCATAACCTACACATGGTTGATCAATCTTTTCATGTGTGCCACTTATGGAAGGCATCTTAGACTTTAATTTTTTATTTGAGGGATTTTATATAAGTACATATACATATCCAATCACCACATTATTATAGTACGTATCATATACATTCTATAACCACAACGAGAAAATGTGCAATGATGTTAAAAGTGATGATTATGGCCATCCTATTGTAATTCCTTGAGCCATAAGGAATTATGGTCATCTAAGGTCTACATCATATGCAACCTGTTGTTGATGAAGATCTTTGTGCTTGAACCATTCCGGGCTGATCGGGTCATCCTATGACATGATCGGCTCACCTCCTAGCTAGTTGGTTGGTCAGTCTGGCCTCTGATGTCTAGACACCTCCAACAAGCAGTTAGGCCATCAACCGGTCGATCCGGCTCCTTTGCAATCCTCCTCGGTCCTCCAGGCAGTTGTATTGAACATCTTCTTCTTCGATGTAACTGAAAATAAACTATCCTACTTTTACATAATCTTTGAGAAACCTCGAGTTACATTCAAGGGGAGCAAAGGTAGAAGAGAAAGGTTCTCGAGTTATTTCAAGTTACATGTGGAATAGAAAGTATAGGCTCGGTATGCAAACCAAGATGCAAACAACCATAACCAACCAAGCACACATAGGGTTTATAGGCCATAACCATGCTACACATCCACCATTAAAACCATTTTAGGGTGACGTGTATCAATTTCATATATACCATAACATATATGTATATTAGATTGTGGTCGCATGTTGTATTTAGTCAGATATGCACATTATTCATTTTAAATATTCGCATCATATGCAATAAATAAATGACTATAAAACCAAAATCTGATCATATCAATTTATCCCAAAACACAGTATGTTGACGTGGCTCTGCTACCACTATTGGGTTTTATGGTCTCAGAGTAGGAAGCAGAAACAAAAATTTTACTGGCCATTAATCCATAACAGGAGATCACATCAATGACTATGTAATAGGAAGGATGGTTTTAGTGAGATATACCTAGTCCTGGGGCTTTCCCAGCGACAATACCTTGCAGTCATGTGCGGTCTTCAATGCCATGTCTTGGATGGTGTCTCTGTCGCTCCTAGTCTTCGCCATGGACTCTGGCCTCCATCGCGGACTGTGACTGACTTGTTCTCCTGAGCGGCAGACAACTCCTACTTCTATAGATAGTCCACAAGGACCATCTAGAACTCTTGTGTCCTGGAAGAACTGACAGGAGGGAGACGACCCTCTTGTTGGTTTACTAGCACCAACCTCCTCTCCCGAACTCATATTACTTCTCTATAGTTGTCTTTCCCTCATTGTACCTCCCTAGTCTGGTACCACTTGCTCGGGCTCTCTAATACCATAACCATAGAGGACAACAACTTTGTAGAGAAATTAATGTTCTGAGTTGTGTATTTTGAGAATCCAACAGTGCCCAGGAAGGGTTAGGGTTCCCAATCTATTTGGGAGTAGAAGGATCCAAAAATTCCATGAATAGTTTGTACTACGGCAGGCGAACTGGTCGTTTCATAAATGAACTGGTCATTTGTCAAGGTGAGCTAATTGCTTCACTACAGAAACTGGTTGTTTGGGAGTGTGAACCGGTCAGTTCAATAAGTGAATCGGTCATTTCACTTCCCAGACTTGCCTGCAATTGCCTTTCCTCAATTGTTTCCAATTAATACAAAGATTAATCCTGATTCCAATCACATTGAACAAGTGAAACGTAAAAGTTTTCCTCCAACTGGGAAAATCCCAATTTCCTCAGTTGGCAGGACTATGAGCCACCTGGTTTACCAAGTGAACTGTTCGGTTGCCTCATATCAGTTGATCGGCTCACAAGGGTGAACTGGTCAGTTGGCAGTCCTAACATTGCCAATGCAGTCTCCAATCGACCTGACACCCTAACCAGCTAGTTCAATACTTGAACTTGATATTTCTGAGTCTAGTCAGTCAATTGTATGTTTAATTGAGTACCTAAACACCTTTAGTCTCAATCTAAACATCATTCATGGATAATCTCCTCTTCCAGGGGTATCCTATGTGTGTGACCCTGTAGGTTCCAATTTACATGGGCAGTGAATGTTCATAACAACTTATAACATCACAAGCAATGAGCAAAATCTAGTAACTCATCATTGCTACCCAAGTAACTCAAAAAGTTGGAGAACAACTTCAACCTACAATTTGTGATTAGTGTTACAGTGATCGTATAGTTCCTTTGTTGCTGACATCCGAATTGAACTCAAGGCCTGGAACGTCATCCTCTTCAACATTCAATCCATGTTCCTTGACCTAGAGAAGACTGTCTAAGATGCATGTGATTTCACATATCATATATTGAACCACATGAGTATGATCATACAATTCTTAGTCTCGCTTATCAAGGGGCCCTGGATATCATACTCCTTTGTAGGAGGGACAAATCCCATCTCTATCACTCACAGTCAAGTCCTCATGTGTCAAAGTCACCCAATCATCACCGTTATAACAATCCATGTTTTAAGATTGCATTTGATGATGTCAAAGTGTACCAATCACATGTGATGAGTGCAGTGATTTTAGGTCTAAGAACCACAATCACCACCATTACTATGAGATATGATTGTGACTACCATTCCATGGTATCCATGTATCACTCTCACGGTGGGTCTGGCTGATATACTATTCTCTAACATATATATGTGTGCTTGACTTCATATCATATATCATGACTAATAAGACTTTGTCATCAATCAACACACACTCTAGTCTTATGTATTACTGTTGTCTATTTTTCTTCCACAATAATATCTGACTAGGGACATAACAAGAATGTATGTACTCTTAACATACATATGGTCTCATTGTTTAGGTCCTTAACATGAAGACATATGCCATCGAGTCACATCATTCTTTAGACATCTATCACATATGTGTCATCATCTCATGAGTGAGACAAACATAATAGATGGAATTACCTTTATCATTATCAAATCAAGTATCATATGCCTTATTGCAATCATTGTATGATTGGCTCTCGAGCATACTATACCAACAATTAACATCAAACACTTTATAGGTTCAAGTGCTTCTCAACTTATTCCAAATACTTGGATTACAATGATTTTTCCATAGACATTAATCTTTGCATGTGAGGTTATGAAATTCACTATCAATGTGAAACCTATGGGATCATACATATGAGTATGCATAAGGGAATGAAGCTCACAATCATTTATATGATTTGAATAGTTGAGAATCATGTAGAGGATGATTTCATATCCAATTTGTCAACTATGAAAGTCATTTTGTTGACTAGATGGTTTGGATGAATTGGGTGATTGATTACTAATTAATCAATTGTTCACCAATTTTAGAAACTTATCAGTCAATTGACTATCTATCTGATTCAATTAATTGAGGTGTAAGTGTGAAAATAACAAGGAATGTGTTGGCTGTGATTTGGAAATAAATTGGTCAAACGAATTGTACATATATTGGCCAGTAGGTTGATTGTATAACCTAATTGGTTGAGTGCATGAATGATAGTTCTAGTCAATCGACAAGGATTTCTAGAAACATTTCGAGTTTGAATCAATTTTAAGTTTTCATCAATAATGGGATTAGACTTTTGGGAAATTCAATCCCATTATTCTTCTATATAAATGAGTGTATGTCCAACAGAATATGTGCACATTATGACAAGTTTTCCAAGAGTTCTTCCTCTTGAATATAGAAAAATTCACCCAATCAACAGTATCCCACAATACAAAGATAAGGGAAGAATATGATTGTAGTACATCCACAACTCCAAGTTTTTCTTACTCTTGGTGGCCAGGATGATGCATCAATATTTCTAGAATCTACATGTACAATGTGACAACCCACTGTCAAAAAGTTAGATTACTCAAAACCAAAAAGTGAAATTATCAACTAACAACTACATTACCACATAATAGGGTAAATTAAAACTGATCTGATATAACCATCTCAAGTGGAAACATGAACATCAAGGTTCACAACCTACCATCACATATATCACATATCATACCATAAAGGTATATACATCACTGTACAGTGGCCATCATGCCACAAACGTGTCACAAAAGATAACATGTTCGCATATACAAGCCATAAATGTACAACCATGACATACTACCAAAATCTCGTATTCATGTACAACATCTACAAAACACCCCCAAGGACCTGAGAGTATAGGGACGGAATGTAGGATTCTACTACAAAGAGCACTAGCAGCATATCCAACCTTTTGCCTTCACTGATCTCCTTGTTTCTCTTCCTCAACTACAGGATCTCTACCACGACGAGCATGACCACCTAAAGATGTGGAAACCCATGGGTCGAGACCAGCATCCCCATGAGAGATATAACTCTCTGCCAACAACTATTGTTAACAAAAATAGATATATAGCAAGAAAGTAATATTATTAGCAAGATGAGAAGATTCAGTTAAATGAACAAGTAAAACTAATAGCACAAATTAAGCAATTAAGCAGCTTCAATTGATCAGCAGAACATCATATACTTTCACAAGGAATATGAAGAACATGTATAACCATTATCAACTAAACAGTATAAAAAATAAGGCAAAGGGTAACATCCAAGGTGATTCTTGGTTAACCCTAAGAAAATATACTACACGATTGTATTATGTCTTTTATTATACCCCATGGAGATGAGATATACCACTCATACTCCAACTGACCACTGCTAAGTTGAAATAAGTGATATACAAGATCTAGGAGAGTCGGACTCCTATGATCTCCCACACCCTTGGCCAGTCCGAATTTGCTGCAATGACATAGAGTTCAACTGTAAAACAGCCTAGTCTGCCTTGATATGTAGGAATGACACTAGTAAACGTGATATACAACCCAACCATATAAGGTACAACTATAGATTTCCTCTATCCCATCATATATACTGAGATACGATTGTAGTCGTTCTCCTATCAAGGCATGGCCGCAGTCATACTCCATAACATACAATTGTGCATGCAAGGATATACCCTTGACTTACACCGTCAGCATATTCAACAAAATGTGCTTTGATTTTACCTTAGGAATTTCTCATTTCACCATCCAACAAGTACTTATGCTAAAGATGGATCTATGGCTCAGGGAAACTACATTATTAAGGTTTCACTAGACTAATTAATTCCAATTGGGTTTCTTTTAATGCATCAACCAAGTTACAACGTACAAACCCTAAATAGATTCTACAAATATAAGAGTAGATTGCAATGTCAGAAGATATAAAACACATTAAGCATAAAGTTGATTACATCCCCACATTATATTTGTCTTACTACCATACACAAGGATACCACCTTCATCTCATAATTGTGGGATAACAATCCCTCATCATATCACTGGAGGATATCACCTCAAATTAGGCATAAAACCTCAGCCTCATCATAAAACCTAATTACATAGTTCCTACATACATCATTATCTCATCATGCCTCATCAAGGCTCATAATCATCACCATGTACTATATGAGAGATATCATAGCAATAATAAGCTATGATGTTCATTCAACCTGCAACATTAGGGTTACACAAGTAGGAGAGAGAAAATACTTTAATACATGCAATCACTCAAGCAAGATGTGCATTACATCATGTATTCAAGATTAGGGTTAGGGTTTCTCATAATTAACCAATTAGGGTTTTCATAACAACACACACCATTATTCTCTATTGTCATTACCTCCCACATTCTTGGAACACATAGGGTCACATGTTATCATCATAATCAACCAAACATGAAAACAGCAACATGTAGTGACCATGCAAGAGGTAAACTCCTCTAGCGACCACTAGGCATTGGTTTCCCTAGAGACCACTAGGGTTAAGTCATCCATAGTGACCAACCCACATGTAGCAAGCATAGCAAGACCTCTCAACATGTAGCGACCATCAAAGCTCATCAAACATTATGACCGCAACACATCACACATGTAGCGACCCTCAAACTCTTTCAAATGTGGTGACCACAAAGAAGGTTCTCCATTTGGAGTGACCAACACACATGTGTAGCAAATGAAACAACCCATGTGTAGCAACTGAATATATGTATCAAAGCATAATGACCATAAAGAGAGAACAACTCACCTCGACCAGCATGGATCAACACGATGGTCATCAAAATAGGGAAAGACCATGACCATTCAAGGTCAAGATAATGTAGCGACCAATGTGGTTAGGGCTCAGATTATTGAGACTAAACTAACCCAAACCACAACACCCGACATGGATCATACCGACCCCAAGAAATAATACAAACATGGTGACCAAAATAGAAGTAAAATGCCAAGAATTTGAAATGTCACTGACCTTAAGAAACAAGAGAAACATGGTGACCAAAATAGAAGTAAAATGCCAAGAATCTAAAACATCACCAAGGTAAAACCTCATGAAGGTGATGATCATCAAAAGCATGAAAGGACCATCACAATGATAAACATAGAAACCAATATAGGGGAACAAAACCAAGAATCAAACTCATATAAACAAGATTCAAAACATTCCTCTTCCATATGATAGTTGAACCATAAACATGGTGATAGAACCAACGTCAAGATGCATGTAAGAATCAACCACTCCACCTTCTATAAGATTTTGGGTACAAGAATTAGGGTTAATAAAAAGATATAATCTACGTAAGATTACTATAGAATCATAAACCCTAAAACAAGGTATCATCATCAAGCAACTTATGATCACATTTTAGAGATAAGATAACATGCATGCAAGATTATGTGCAACAACAGTAGAGGAGAGAGTTATATAACCCGCCTTGAGGTGAAGATCAAATCCAAAAGCCAAGAAGCTCCAAGAGAGAGAAGAAACACCAAGCTTGGGTCAACTCCATCACCAAGCAAGATCACCTCAAGATAAGAAGAGCAACCAAGGTCAAAGTAAGCTCAAAGAGTAAGGGTACCAATCCTAGGTCGAAAAATAAAAAGAAATAGGATCTCTTCATCTCACTCAGGTACTATCATGGGAGAACCATGGATTCAACCTCTGTGGAGAGAAGTTCCTCAAGATAGACACCATGGAGAACCATAGTCTCACCAAGAGAAGAAAGAGGATAGGGTTTCAAGAAAAATGAGATAAAGAGGATAAACCAATTGCCAAGCACAAGGATAGCCAAAAGATTAACAAAGTTATATGCTCCAACTCGAGATCACCACATGCAAGGGTTCGGCCACCTTCTTCAAGCACGAGAACCTCCACTTGCACCACCAAGAACAAGGTCAACTCCAAGAAAGGAGGGAGAAATAAGAGAGAGCTAAAGGGGTTACTTACATGTAAACATAAGGGTACAAATACCCAAGGGTAGGAGAGAGGTCAGGGATATGAGGTGTCAAGATACTAAAGCATCTAAAGACACTTGTACCTCCAAAGCTCAGTCATGCAAGCACTCAAGATGTGCATGCACCAAACATCATTCAAACCAAGGTTAGGTAGAGACCACTTCATCACCCAACCCTTTCGGTATAAGAAAAACCAAGGGTCCAACATGGTAGCGACCGCTACTCATGTCACCCAAAGAAAAGGGTCGCTACAACACCAACACAAGTCAAAACTTGGCGAGCATGATCAAGGAAAAAGCATGTCGGTCACTACAAACACAACCCAAGGAAGAACTTTAGTTGCTACAACCACAAGACCAAGGAAAAAACATCGGGTGCTACATTCAAAGATCAACAAACATGGTCGACACCAACATCAACTCATGCATCCTTACAAACCCTAGCTTCAACACATGATGCCACCTCATCAACTAAGGTCCAACAAGGGACCCCAAAGAATCATTCTCTCTCATGATGCTAAGGCACAAGAGGCACAACCAACATGTGAAAAATAGTAAGGTAAGCCCTCATCATGGGTAAACTACAACTTGGTCCAAAACAAACACACATATAGCATAACTAGCTCACACATCATGCAAATTGGGTCAAATTAAAGACATAAACATGTCACATGTCATTAAAGCACATAACATGATTAGATTAAGGTTCTAAGCATCGTATTAGGTTAATCAAGTAAGATTAGACAAAATTCTAGGTCAAGGGTCTTACATACAACATAGAGGTTGATAACCTATGAAAAAGTCTTGCGAACAAGCAGCTCCTACAAGAAGAAGACAAGGTCTTATTATGATGACAAGGCATAAGCAACAATAACTACTTCGTCTCTAGATCTCAATGTCCCAGTTCTACATTGATATAAGACGTGCTTAGTTGTTTGACAATTAGTGTGTGCTAAGATATATTTGATATTCCTTTTATATGTTAAATATACCAATATTTTATGGCTATGATAGATCAGGTGGCTTTTATTTTTTGTGAGGAGATTTTATTTCCCATGAGCCCACTTCCAAAAAAAACTACAAATATAAAAAATGCATCCCATTTATTGAACTACATTATGTTTTCATGACATTGAAGGTGAGTGTGATATTACCAATATCCAAATGATGAATTCCTTATTTGCTTTTTAAAACATAAATAATGCTCATGAAAAGCCCAATTTACAATGGTTAGAAGGTTAGATCAAAATGTTACAAAATAATTCCCTTCTAGTATCCCATTACAACTCATAAATTTGGTTCTTGGTCACCCTCTCTGCATATTCTCCTTTGTATTTCATATGGGATACTACCCCTCCAACCCTACCCAAAAGGAAGAAGAAAATAAATGTTCACATATTTGAAACTCTTTTGCTAAACATGTTAATACCCTTAAAAGTATTATGCACATCTAACCCACTATTTTAATTTCTTAACATTCTTTCTCAAAGCATGGTTTTATGTCTATAGTCCATCTCATTGCATACACCTTCCCAATCCTCCCATTCCCAACATGTCCCTCACCCATGCCACAAGTTTCATCCCCAGTAGTACATATATCATTTTCAAATGGGCTTGATAGTCTTAAATCTCCTGCAAAGCCTTTAAAGTTATCCTAAACTATACAAACTTGCCAAAAAAAGATCCCACCATCAACTGCTTTACAATGACAATTTAACCATCAACATTCACAAAAACCTTCGAAAAGTCTCTATTGAATATATTTTCTAGACTAGATATAGTTTAGTTAGTTGAAGGCTTTTGTAACGACCCTGCTTCTCGATAACCCCCAATTAAGAGAGACCAAGAGGTCATAGGCATTATCCCAAAACATGATCAGTGGTTTTGCAAATAAGCAACAATAATTAATAAATTCTATAACAACTAAGCGTTAAAATGAAATAAAAATTTTCTTTTCTCATACCTTGCAAAATATAGGAGCTGAGGAACTTTACCCCGAATAATATCTATCTATCTAAAATCCTCCAATTTTTATTAAGCTTTATTCCATCATTGTCACATTAAAAGGATATCCATTTTCTTGATAAACCTAAAACACAGACAAACAAAATGGCGGTCAGTATAACGAATTATACTAGTATGTGGGGGAACCAATAATCGTGCATATAATTGTAACAACATATTGCAAGCAACTATGATTTAACAAAACAAACTTTACGCTTTAACCATTACTACTCAATCCTTACATACCCTAGCCTTTGTGTTGTCCCTACAGTGGACATGGATACTATCTCTCATATGGAAGATCTCAACTAAACCCCCATGATCCTACCTTACAGGTAGATCAATACATAGGGTCGTGGAGTCGTATGATCCTACCCAAAGGTAGACCAACACATCGACTCATGATAACTTGATGATCCTACCTCATGAGTATACCATGTACTAGCTCATCTATCTCATCATCATCAGAGCTACAGAGGAGGACCAGGATCTGAGCTAGTCATGCACATATAATTATGGTGATACTCATAGTCACTTTATAGTTGCATGAAATAAAAGTCAATCAAGCAATTATTTCCAAGTAACCATTAAAACCTTGGGAATCAGTGGGAAACTAAAGCAATTTAACCATAAGCGTAACCACATATCTGATCCAGAAGTAACTTGATGTCCAAGCAAGAATAATCAAGAATAATGAATCAAGTAATCAATCAATGATCCTGAAATTAATGCATAAGACCCATGTGTCATTAAACATCCTCAAGATTGACTCAGGTCCCACGTTAGGGTTTCTAGGCCACCTTTTAGGGTTTTAGCCTCCACAATCCAATTATCACTTTTAATGCAGTTTTGGCCCACAAACCCTAATTTCAACATTATATGCATGATTGAATTCCAATTAAGTTAAATATATCTTTTTTACACTAAACTATCAACCTTATATTTTTAAGTCATGTCAAGATCATTAAGTCCAATTAGCATGTTCAGGTTCTTTTGAATTGACAACTCTGATTTCATCAATGATTATAGTCAAATTCACAAATGAACCCTAATTACCATTTTTCACATCTTCTAGGTTAGTAAACCCTAATTTCACAAGTTATGAACAATTATCTCTAATTAGATTAATTTCATTATATTTATGAAATTAAGTCAGACTTTGATTACTAGCATCAACTAAGTTTATTAAATACATCCATAATCAAGATCTAGCGCTTTGATCTATTTAAAACATTAAATTTATCAACTTTATGTACTTTCTGAACTAGAAGCAAAATTAGGCACTAATTATATTTTTTTTGCATTCCTGGTATTTTTTTAAGCAATTTTCATATAGAATTCTTCTTAATCTGAGCTACCAGTAATTAGTTACGAATTTTGCAAGATAAATTACCTTTGGCCAATGGAAGGTTGCCATGTCAGAAAAATGGGTCTTTTTTCCTTTTCCATGTGGACTGGACTCAGTGAATATGCCCTTGCCACATGAACGGCATGCTCCACGCGAGCGGGGTGTTGAGCCTAGCTCAAATACCCTTTTTTCCCTCGAGCTCCTAGGTTTGGTCCTCGCATGGTGTGGGGATGCAATGTAAAATCATAAGTCCCCCTTCTTCAACCTCACAAGCCCTCCTCCCGTACTCCACGTCGGCTTGGCAGTCAACTGCCTAGTTGACTTCGAGCGTCTGGATGCCCAAGCAATAAAAAAATACCCAGATTTCTCCATTTCTCCTCACTGAAGTCAAGGACAGATGCAATTACTTGGAGAGCGGTGTGAATAGAGAGGAAGGGGGGTGGTGTTCTGTCAGTTAGGGAAGAAGAACAAGGGGAAAGGTGAAGTTTTTACATTCAATTGTAGGCTAGGATGGCCAAGATAGGCGTTGTAGAACCTCGAGGATGGAATTCCATCTCACAGAGGGGTCATATCCCCTTTTATAGATCTAGGCTATGGTAGAGGAGTTCCTTGAGATTAGGGGTTTTCTGATTGGCCTTCCAAAACATGAAAAAATCGGTATGTATGGGTGCAGTTTTCTCTCACGAATCTAATGGAGTGAATCCTAGATTCGCACATTAACTGTACGGAGAGGAAATCAAATCTGAAAGTTTTGAATCACTGATCCTCTTTCCTTTTCCTACCCAACGTAGGTGACGACACAGCCACCTTCGATCTCAGATCTAAGGGTTGTCATCATGTGTGCCAAAATGAAAGTCAAGAAAATAAATACTATTAATCGTTAGATTTGATACTTTCCTCTTATATTGTCCACATTTTAGGAATTTTTATAAAATACATATCTCCTAACCCACTCAACCAATTAATCCCAAATTTTAAGGGAAAGCCTATAAAGACTTAATCTACTTATATTACCAATTTGAAGCCGAAACTCAAAGGGTATAACTCCTTTTCTTCATTTGCAAGTCAATGACTTATAAAGCATGTATTATGTATAAAACACATATTTTCTCTCTCCTTCTTTCGTATTTTCTCTATTTCGATTTTTATAAACATTATAAGGAAAGTGGAGTCGAAACCACTCTATAATGATTCCATTATCCATATCTCCACAAATTTCTTACATTTACATCATTATCTCTTATTTCCTTCTTAATAAAGCAATATTTTATTTCTTCTTCTTTTTTAATCATATTGGACTCATTAACATGTTATAGTCCACAAATTCACATGCACACAGGAAATATAGAAAAGAGAATCCATTAATACATATAATTCATACAATTCCCATAATCATACATTTATTGGGGAAATTTCATTTCCAACCATATGAACCCAAAAATTAGGTTTGTAACATCCTTCCCCTCTTATAGGAATGTTTCCCTCCAAATTTCCACCAAACATACAAAAAATTTAGGATAAGACTTTTCCATGTCCATCATCAGCTTCCATGTGGCTTCATCGTCTCCATGGTTCTTCCAAAGAACTTTTATCATCTTATATTCTTACATCTGAGTTCTTTCACCTTGGTATCTAGAATCCTTACAGGTGACTCAGGACATTTCAGCCTCCCTTAGGAGCTCACTAGGTTCATTTCTCAGCACATGGCTCGGGTACCTCACATAGTTCTCTAGATCGGACACATGGAACATGCCATACATCATATTATCCTAAGGGGTAAGACTAAACATAAGAAACTTCACCAATCCATCTCAAATGGACCCATGTATCGGGGACTTAGCTATAGCTCAGAGGGGTCGGGTTTTCATAACACATATTCACCCATAGTGGATTGCATGTCAGTCTGCTTCGCATCATCTCACGACTCTCATCACCCCTGGGCTTTCTCAGCCATTGCTTGATCAAAGTGTCTTCATATGCATCCACTGTGGTCTTACTGACCTTCATAAGGTCCTCTCACCGACATCATCCAAGTGAAGCGGTGACCGACACAACCTCCCTTACAAAGATTCATACATCTCGATACTGGCTATGGTGGTTATCATCACAAGAAAACTCTCCTAGGGGTAGGAACTACTCCCATGTATAACCCTAAATGAGCACACATGCTCTCATCAGACCCTCTAAAGTCTGGATCATACTCTCTTGACTGTCCATCAGTCAGGGGTGATATGTTGTACTCAACTTCAATCTAGCATTGAGTTCTTCTTACACCTACTTCCAAAACATGGAAGTGAACTTGAGGTCGTACTCGAGAACCTTTGAAATTGAATCATGGTTTAGTTGAACTATCTCTTTATCATATATAGTTTAACCAGATCTATCAAACTAACAGTGCTCTTTCTCTTAGGCAAGGGATTAGGTCAACTTAGTAAGGCTATCTATCATAACCCATATTGCTTCATGACCTTACTCGGTCCAGGGGAGACCCACCACAACATCTATGGTGATCTACTCTGATTCCCTCTCAGGGACTCTTCATTATTCGTAGTAACTCATGGGGTTATTGGTGTTTGGCCTTCACCCTCGACATGTACGACAACTGGGCACTTGCAACACTATATCCTTCTTCATCCCAGGTCCTCAAGTTACCACATACAAACCTTAACCATCTTGGTAGTACCACAGTGTACGTCGCACTTAAAATCATGAGCTTATGGTATGACATGATTCCTCAAGGGTGACTCCTCAGAAACCCTAAAACACTCCAGTATTGGATTTCACCTCCTTCCTTTTCCTGAGAGGTGTATCTGAGGTTCTTACAACCATCCTTCTATCTGATCAAGCTCTGGGTTGGCTAACTGAGTATCCACCAACTTGACTAATGGGTCAGGTTATATCTGAGTGTTAGCCACATAGATCTCAACCTTTTCCAGTCTCTCTACTGGCTATGCAAGACAGAGGTACACCTGATTCGTATTCTATCGAGAACATTTTGTTACCACATAAGCCTCCTTACATGCTAGGTGGTGGTGAATACATAAACCCTCATATACTTCACTCATCATCCTCATCTCGGGTTTAGGTCTAACTGAGCCAAGAAAACATTGAGCTCATCATCTCGATTATCAAACCCAAACTTATGACTCATAGATTCCATCTACCTCCAGGAAGGTATGTTCTTCATATCACTTTTGTTCTCTTTATGTTTTCAAACCATCTTTCCAATGTAATCTCATAAGGTGTGGTACTTCCTCTATCCTCAATCATCGCAGAAGGATTTTAACTCATATCACTTTCATCCTTAGTATATGACATGCATTTGCCCTATCTCTCACCCCCATAACAAGATGAAATAAGCATTTGGTTGCAGTCCAAACACAGAGTTCATCACGTTCCAAGAGTAGAGATGGTGCAACACACAATGCCACTACCTTTTCCAAACTAAGTTGAAACATACATCACATAATTCTTCACCATGAATGTCTCCACTATGAGTCTACACCCAAGGGAAGACCTTTCCCATCACCTCTGGATTTTAACATCTCTCTTACGTATAATCCTTGGTCATTACCTCAAGGTCCCTAGGGTGCTGATACTTTTGGGGTGATCTGACCCTTATGCATCTAAGGAGTGCCTCTCACGTTTACCCCTTAGGCCCCATGAACTCATGAAGGTGGCCAACCTCATAACCCATGAGCCTCAGGAAAAGGTATTTATTACATCCCGACCCTATGGTCTTGTGCATTCAGGGAACAGACAACTCCTACTCCCATCGGTCTTATCCCTTCCTAACCTTGGTATTGACTTAGGATTCCATCATAGCACAAATCAAACTTGAATCCTCACCCGGATCTTCATCATCCCTCTGGGCACTCATGGTAAAACTTATATCCCTTCATGGGAATTATGATGACCTACCTATCTCGATTTGGCCCATACAGGTTACCTCCATAGCAACATATCCTCATGCCCCTTAGATATGGGCACACATGGGTCCAAGATTCATGATTGCATGATGTGCTCTTACATTTAGATCATCACGCTCTTATAAGAGACCTCTTTAGGTTATCATGATCCTAAACCAAAAGTTGGTACTCACCCTCCGGAAGGGTTCCTTCCCAGGATGGGAGAAAACTATCTCTTGATAGTAACAAAGGTCACCAAACGTTCTTTTCTCCAAGGTTTACCTCATCATGTATATTCTTAGCCCTATCATGCTACTTGGGCACGTAGCTAGCAAGGAGACAACCTACTAAACCATTCTAAGTTCCTTGGTATGTCATACGTATTTGTCATTCCTCAAGGTTGGACCAATGTCATATGTGCATATGTCACTAACATGTGAGAGTGGTTCATCAAACATATATCTTTGTTCAAGTGGGGTTTCCTTCTAATACATGGGAAGGGGTGCCATGCTCGAATGCTATGAACTCAATCAGCCTCTTAAGCATCATGTGCACTGGGTACTATTACTTCCCCTCTTAGGTCTAGGAACCCCCGACTCACGTCTTATGCATCTACTATCTAAATGCATGCTCACTTGTTCAACCATGAACTGAACATATACTAGGTGGAGCATACACATCTTAACACTTCCATGTGAACAACCATCAGAGTCCTACACCAGGAAAACCAACTAGGTGTGAGGCCTCACAACTTGTCATCATACCTTTTCAGGGTGTATGGAACTCTCCTTCCTATACCTACAAGGTAGGCACTTTCACAAAGCCTCTTTCTCTCTTCTAGGGTTTGGTTCCTCTATAAGCGACCATGGTAAGACAAGCCTTTAAGTATCATGCATGAGGCTACCACATCTATCTACTCAGGGCCATCTAAACCATGTCATATCATACCCAACTTCTCATGATTCTTCATGTCTCAGAGTCAAGGTCTCCAACTTTCTTTATCGGTTCTTGCCCTCTCTCTAGAGCTAACCCTACAACTAGTCCTAACACTGGAGGTTCTCTCACCAAAGATGGGTCAAGCTCATATGGGTACACGTCTATCTTTACTTGGGTAAAGCGTACTATCAAAACTTATATCCGTTCAAGATCATCCAAAGCTACTTGCATGCCCATCTCATAAATTATTAGGCACAACCTATCTATCTTAGATCTAAAACCTACTGCCAGCCTTGATACCACTCTCTTATATGTAGGTACATACCTCTTTTCTATTCATATATGCCCATTAGGGTTTCCATACGGTCACCATCAACCTTTTCAATGAGGGAGCGATCCCTCACCCTCAACAGGAACGACCACCCAGGGTCAGGTCACCATAAGGCACCAGGGATCAACTGGCCACTCATAGTTCATGCTTCTCATGTGTACTCAAAACCTTTACATAAAGCATGCATGTCCAACCCACATACTTGCATGCATGGACAACTGAGGTATCCAACTCATTGTGTCTTCTCTTTCTCTAACTACCACTTAGGGTTAGGGTTAGCATTGTCCTCAGAGGATGTGTCAGGTCTCTTCCTCTTCCTGGAGGCTTCTTCCTCCAAGTCTAACTCTCTCTCCTTATCCTCCTATAAGAAGGTCCTTAGGCATGTAACTAATCCTTAGTTTGCGCTTAAACTATTAAAACTTATGTCCATGACATCTTGTTTACATGCTTTTCAATATTTGGTGGAGGATTCCTTAATCCTTATTAATCTTATCCCCAAACACAAGAGGGGGTGGAGAGAGAGAAACCCTAATATCATAAAGTTATCCAATGAACGGGGTAGAGAACGGACAAAGACAAATGAGAGAAGACCTAGAGGTATCTTATTTCGAGTCAAATCCTCTGATTTCAGCCAGACAGTTACACAGATCTGGGAGTCCTCATAGACCGACTAGAGGGGTGGAGGAAAATATTGCCAGCCCCCAAATCGCGATCCTTTTCTAGACACCTCCATCTTTGGAAAATCCTCAAATAACTCCCTTGGGTTCTAAAGAGTTTGTAAAATTTAATAATTATTAGAGATTAAATGGAAAACCACGACTCTGATACCAAATGTAACGACCCTGCTTCCCGATAACCCCCAATTAAGGGAGACCAAGAGGTCAGAGGCGTTATCCCAAAACAGGATTAGTGGTTTTGCAAATAATAAACAATAATTAAAAATTCTACAACAAAGCTTTAAAATGGAATAAAATTTTTCTTTTCTCATTCCTTGCAAAATATAGGAGCTGAGGGACTTTACCCCATATAATATCTATCTATCTAAAATCCTCCAATATTTATTAAGCTTTATTCCATCATTGTCACTTTAAAAGGATATCCATTTTCTTGATAAACCTAAAATGCAGACAAACAAAATGATGTTCAGTATAACGAATTATACTGGTATGTGGGGGAACCAATAATCATGCATATAATTGTAACAACATATTGCAAGCAATTGTGATTTAATAAAACAAACTTTATGCTTTAAACATGACTACTCAATCCTTACATACCCCAGCCTCTATGATGTCCCTGTAGTGGACATGGATACTATCTCTCATATGGTAGATCTCAACTAACCCCCATTATCCTACCTTACAGGAAGATCAATACATAGGGTCGTGGAGTCGTATGATCCTACCCAAAGGTAGACCAACACATCAACTCATGATAACCTGGTGATCCTACCTCACAAGTATCCCATGTAATAGGTCATATATCTCATCATCATCAGAGCTATAGAGGAGGACCATGATCTGAGCTACTCATGCACCTATAATTCTGGTGATAGTCATAGTCACTTTATAGTTGCATGAAATAAAAGTCAATCAAGCAATTATTTCCAAGAAACCGTTAAAACCTCAGGAATCGTCGGGAAATTAAAGTGATTTAACCATAAGTGTAACCACATACTTGATCCAGAAGTAACTTGATGTCCAAGCAAGAATAATCAAGAATAATCAATCAAGTAATCAATCAAGTAATCAATCAGTGATCCTGAAATTAATGCATAACACCCATGTGTCATTAAACATCCTCAAGATTGAATCCGGTCCCACATTAGGGTTTCTAGGCCACCTTTTAGGGTTTTATTTGGGTTTTAGCCTCCATAATCCAATTATCACTTTTAATGCAGTTTTGGCCCACAAACCCTAATTTCAACATTATATGCATGATTGAATTCCAATTAATTCAAATATATCTCTTTTACACTAAACTACCAACCTTATTTTTTTAGGTCATGTCAAGATCATTAAGGACAATTAGCATGTTCATGTTCTTTTGAATTGACAACTCTGATTTCATCAATGATTATAGTCAAATTCACAAATGAACCCTAATTACCCTTTTTCACATCTTCTAGGTTAGTAAACCCTAATTACACAAGTTATGAACAATTATCTCTAATTAGATCCCTTTCATTATATTTATGAAATTAAGTTAGACTTTGATTACTAGAATCAACTAAGTCTATTAAATACATCCATAATCAAGATCTAGGGCTTTGATCTATTTAAAGCATAAAATTTATCGACTTTATGTACTTTCTAAACTAGAAGCAAAATTAGGCACTAATTATATTTTTGTGCCATTCCTTTTTTAGCCTAGCTCAAATACCCTTTTAGCCCTCGAGCTCCTAGGTTTGGTCCTTGCACGGTGTTGGGCAGAAAGGTAAAATTGTAAGTCCCCTTCTTCAACCTCATGAGCCCTCCTCCCATACTCCATGCCGGCTTGGCAGTCAACTGCCTAGTTGACTTCGAGCATCTGGACGCCCAAGTAGTCGGAAAAGACCCAGATTTCTCTATTTCTCCTCACCAAAGTCAAGTACAGATGCAATTATTGGAGACTGGTGCAAATAGAGAGGAAGGGGGGATGGTGTTCTGGAAGTCAGGGAAGAATAACGAGGGGAAAGGTGATGTTTTTACATCCAATTGTAGTTGGGATGGCCAAGATATGTGTCATAGAACGTCGAGGATGAGTATTCCATCCGGCAGAGGGGTCATATCCCCTATTATAGATCTAGGATATGGTAGAGGAGTTACTCGAGATTAGGGGTTTCCTAATTAGCCCTCCAAAGCATGAAAAACTTAGTATGTATGGGTGTGGTTTTCTCTCATGAATCTAATGGAGTGAATCCTAGATTTTCACATTAACTGTACGGAGAGGAAATCAAATCTGAAAGTTTTGAATCACTGCTCCTCTTTCCATTTCCTACCTTAGGTAGGTGCTGGAACAGGCACCATCGATCTCAGATCTAAGGGTTGTCGCCGCGTGTGCCATAATAAAAGTCAAAAAAATAAATATTATCAATCATGACATTTGATACTTTCCTCTTATATTGTCCACACTTTAGGGATTTTTATAAAATCCATATCTCCTAAACCACTCATCCAATTAATCACAAATTTTAAGGGAAAGTATATAAAGACTTAATCTACTCATATTCCAAGTTTGAAGCCTAAAATCAAAAGGAATAACTCCTTTCCTTCATTTGCAAGTCAATGACTTATAAAGCATATATTATGTATAAAAACACATTTTTTCTCTCTCCTTCTTTCCTATTTTCTCTATTTCAATTTTTATAAACATTATAAGGCAAGTGGATTCAAAACCACTCTATAATGACTCCATTATCCATATATCCACATATTTCTTACATTTACATCATTATCTCTTATTTCCTTCTTAATAAAGTAATATTTGATTTCTTCTTCTTTTTAATCATATTGGACTCATTAACATGTTATAGTCCACAAATTCACATGCACAAAGGAAATATAGCAAAGAGAATCCATTAATACATATAATTCATGCAATTCCCATAATCATACATTTATTGGGGAAATTGCATTATCAACCATATGAACCCAAAAATTAGGGTTGTAATAGCTTTAGCCAACAAGCTTTCTCTAGGACATAACTTACATCCTCGCAACGTACATGGTCCCTTGCTTTGAATGATATACTGGAATGATGTTGAATCTTGAGCACAAATCCTCACATGATGTTTATTTGCCTTCTTAGTTTGCCACCACTACAATCAATGTGGCTACCCTATGATCATCATATTTTGTGATTATCCACATATGAACTTTATGATTTGTTGTATTACATCAAATGACTCAATCATAAAAAAAGTTTGAACATGTTTACGACACATATGGTAGTAACTATGAAATCATTTAGCCAATTATATGATGGATTGATGATAATCATATCTAGCTCATCTTTTTAGTTTTACTAACATTTACTTCCCACTTCATAATTTTCTTGACAATAGCAGGTATATCTAGTATGTTTACCCCATTTAAGTAGCATTCTAACTCTAGCAACGACTTCACAAAGGATCTAACTCCTAGCCCTCCCATGGATATTCCAGATAAGAAGTTTACTCATCCTCTCACCGCAACTACTCCCTTACCTCCTATGATATTGTTGCTTATAAACATATGTTTCTCTAATATGTTCCATTTTCCAGTTTTTTTCCTTAGGCTTATATGAGGAGTTTCTCCCAGATTTCTTCCATGAGTTGTTATGTAGGTTATCAACCTCTTCCCTCAAACTTAACCTACTCTATCCACCACTACGTGATGTTCCTTTATCGAGCATGTCCCTGGAGTTCTCACCATGTAACATTTCATGGAATTTTTGTGTCTTCACCACTTTCTATGTCTTCTTAATATAAATGAGTTACAAAAAATAGAAACTTATAGTCTTCCAAATAGAAAGATTCCAATTAGTCTTAGAAATGATAGGTTCATAGACTAAATTCTTAAATTTGAACAGGTCAAGAAAGAACAAGATATTCAATAGGAAAGGTACCTTCTTGACAACCAGGGATCAAGAGGTGTTGTATGGTTTCATGGTCTGCTGAACAACCACGCTAAATTGACAAATGTATATGATGCCATTGGTTACTATATATACATATATACACTTTTGGAAGGAAAAAACCATACATTTGCATGAACACTTGTTGTGATTTTTGAAAGTAATTAACTATAAAGACCGTAGACATAGGAGATGATTAAAGCATGTGGTCAATGAACAAGGAAAAAGAAGTTGTTGCAACATTTTGTCTAGGTGACTAGAAGGGCCATTGACTAATGCATATCCTTTCAACATCTGTGTTTTCATCTATTTTAGGAATTTTTCATCCATTTTTGGTCTTTTAATAAGCAAACTTTAATATCATTTTCCAGTGATGTCTGACCATTACCGGTATGAAAATAATGTCAATTTTTATACCCTTTTTGGCATATTTTAATAATGCCATAAAACATCTGAAAAAATATGTTTTGATGGTATTTTTCATGATAATGTAAAATTTCGAATAATAATAATAACATCAGCATAGTTATGACTTTTGTCAAAACTTTTCTATGTAGTGTCATATTGTCGTTGAACAAAATTATAATACAGTTTCTATTCCTACAATTAAAAAAATTATTTTCCTAAGACTCATATAGAATATGGAAATCATACTTGTTGTTCTATTTAAGGTAGTATGGAGAGCAACTGATTGGACAAATGGACTTACTGCACCCTTCCTGGATGAATCCTCATTATGTAATAAAAATAGGTTCATAATGGTTTTTATAGGTGAGAAGCATTAAGTTGAAAAGTTACTAGACCATCTTCACTTAGTCAATTGATATATTAATATCATTTTTAATACAATGTGAGGCAAAGGACCTTTTCATATACCATTGAAATACAATCATTATTTTCACTAAAATTTGCTTCAATGTTTATAATTTTCTTGGTTATTGTAGGCATAGATATTAAGTTCATCCCATCTAAGTAAAGCCCTCGCTCTAGCCCTGACTGTTGTGAAGAACCGACTCTTGGTCTATCCATGGAAAGTTCAAATAGGAAGTTTGCTACTCCTCCCAAAGCAGTTACCCATGATCTCCTACGAAGTTTTTGATGCTTACTAAAATATGTTCTATGTACCTCAATGTGATGTTCCTCTACAAAACACATCTCTCATCTGAGAGTTTCGCTTCCTATAGATTTTCACGGGTTCTTTGTGTGCTCATGATATGCTCTGACTTTTCAATATAAATTATCTATTAGAAAAAGGTAATTTGTATTCTTTCAAACTGGAAGGTTCAATTTAGTCTTAGAAATGATAAGGCATCGGATTGAATTTCAAAGTTTAAATAGGTTGATGAAGAACAAGATACACTAAATAAGTATGGTGCCTTCTTGACAACCATGTGCTCAGTTATGGTGTGTGGTGTCTTGATCTACCAAATAAATAGGCAGAAGCAATTGTTGTAAAACTGTGCCTAGGTAACTAGGAAGGGCTCAGGCCAACACATGATGAATACAACCCTTCTATATTGTACTTGCACGTGATAAAAACAACCTTTCCATTCCTATAACTGCAATTAGACGACATTCATTTACCTAAGACTCATGTATTCATGACAATCAAGCATGTTCCTTTCATTTTAATAAGTAAGTTTATTCAATGTATACAATTATATATCATGTCAACTAATGAGGATTATATAATATCTTCCTTTTATGTTCAGTTTTATGACGTGACACCTCTTGTGATTTGGTTGGCTCTACAAGTAGGGTAATAGGATATTGTATGGTATCTTGATGATTTCATACACAAACATGTTTTATTGATATGCATAACTTATTGATAACATTGGTTACAGTAGACGTACAATAGAAATGCACCTTACATTTGCATGCATTAACATATTTACTGAAAGAGAATAGCTATGACGAGTTCGAACAAATGGAATGGTAATGCAGAATGAGACATCGAACATAGGAACATAGAAGACATCATCATATTTGTTTTGTTTATTCCTATTACCAATACATGTAATCTTTGTAATATGTATTTGATAGAGCCATCGAACATATGAACATATAAGACATCTTTGGCTTTTTATTCTATTTACCCTGAGAAAGTATTTTCTTCTGATTGATTATTCAAACTTATCTTTATCTTTAGAAAAATTCGAAATAGTTCATATGCATAGTGTTCGTCATTATGGATTATAACAAGAATAATGTGATGAATGTTGTAATTATAAATCATTGTCAATCAATAAAGTGTGTAAATATCTCCTTTCATTTTTAGTCTCAAAATCTGACACCCATTATAATTTGTGATTAGAAATAATGGGATATTGTATGGTATCTCGCCGGGCTAGTCTGCCACATAAATATATTTTATTGATACTCAACTTATTGATAACACGACGGTTAACATATTTTATTGATACACAACTTATTGATACACACCTCTTACAATAGACATACAAATGATACACACCTTACATTTGAATGAAGTAACATGTTCCGTGAAAGCAATTAATTACGGAACACTCATACAAACAAGATACTGCAATAGAAGCAGAAGATGATAATGTAGTAGAAGCAAAAGCAGGAGGTTGCTTCAGATGCCGCTTTCACCTCTAGCGTTGGTCGGGGAATTGAAGAAACAAGGATAGGCCCTCCGCTGGCAGTGAAGCACCTCACTTGTCGCGAAGGTTGCAATCATCGATGTTTCTTCGGTGGGGCAGAAAAGAGGAACATCTTCCCCCTAGCACCCTCACTTCCATTGAAATCCCCAATAGGTCCGCCGATCATCTTGCCTCCTTTTTCCTTCTTCATTCCTTATTTTCCTCAAAGTTCACCTCTACCTTTGACCACCATCTGCTCTTGGTGGTGGCAAGCACGCGGAGATGGAGGGCTCTCACTTAGTGCACACTGAACCAACAACTACTGGGGGAGGTCAAAACTCTCGTCATTAAATGGCATGGACATTCACAATTTCACTCTTCCCTCTCAGCCCACGTTCTCCATGCCACCATGTCGTGGACGACCCTCATCTAAACATTATTGCAACTGCCATGAGCAAGATCAGTTCAGAGTTTTCTGATCCACTACATCCAAGGGTTGTAAAAGCCTAATCTATGGCATCTCCCTGGTACAATTGCAGTCATATATTGAATAGGGTACTGACATTGTATTGATTAAAGCCAAAAGTTTCTAAATATGAAACATATTGTCCAAAGTACATCACAATATTAATCATTTAACCTACTTCAAACCTAAATATCTCCTTCTTGGAGCATTAAAACCTAATAAAAACTTTGATCATTGATTTATTATAATCCAAGGTACATTCTAGCCAATTTTGGTCCCATATATATGTAAATGACCAATCGACCACTTAATCCAAAATGGCACATGCTTAGGGATTTAAATATAATATTAATATCATATTACTTTTAATTTTACCAAACTAATTGGATGACGTTCATACGATCAAAACTCACTTCACGGACTATCATTATGACATTATAATACTGAAATCCAAACAAGATGACAACATCACCACACATACATATGGGGTCAAATTGATTATTCCAATCTCCATTTCATGATTGAAGTATTGAATTAAGTAACCTAGAACCTCAAAATTTCACTCTATTACATCTTTCTGATTTGGGTGGCTCCACAATTTGGGTTAATTGGATCTTGTATGGTATCTCGGTGATTTCTCATACAAACAGGTTTAGTTGATATACACAACTTATTGATAACATTGGTTATAGTAGAGATACAATAAAAACGCACCTTAAATTGGCATGCATTAACATTTTTACTGAAAGCGAGCTCGGACAAATAGGATGATCACGCAGCAGAAGACATGGAACATAGGAACATAGAAGACATCTTCAGAACTTATTTTATTTATTCTCATTACCAATATATGTAATCTTTGAAATACGTATTTGATCAAGCCATCAAACATATGAACATAAAAAGACACCTTCACATTTTTATTCTAGTTACTCCGAGAAGGTCTTTTGTTCAGGTTGATTAATTATACAAAATTTACCTTATCTTCGGCAAAATTCAATATAGTTGACATGTATCGTGTTAGCCGTGATGGATTATAACAAGAATATCATGAGGAATTTACGTAAATAAAGATCGTTGTCGATTACTACTATAGCGCTGAAATTCTTTTCCTTTCATTAATGTTTCACAATCATGGGATATTGTATGGTATCTCGTCGGCCTGATTTGCCACATAAACATGTTGTATTAATACACACAATTTATTGATAACACATAGTTTACAGTAGCCATACAAATGAAACGCACCTTACATTTGCATGAATTAACATACTTATTGAAAGCAATTAATTACGGCAATCTCGGTCAACTGAATATGGAAATCATACTTGTTGTTCTATTTAAGGTGGTATGGAGAGCAACTGATTGGACAAATGGACTTACTGCACCCTTCCTTGATGAATCCTCATTATCCAATAAAAATAGGTTCATAATGGTTTTTATAGGTGAGAAACATTAAGTTGAAAAGTTACTAGACCATCTTCACTTAGTCAATTGATATATTAATATCATTTTTAATACAATGTGAGGCAAAGGACCTTTTCATATACCATTGAACTACAATCATTATTTTACCTAAAATTTGCTTCAATGTTTATAATTTTCTTGGTTATTGTAGGCATAGATATTAAGTTCATCCCATCTAAGTAAAGCCCTCACTCTAGTCCCGACTGTTGTGAAGATCCGGCTCCTGGTCTATCCATGGATGATTCAAATAGGAAGTTTGCTACTCCTCCCAAAGCAGTTACGCATGATCTCCTACGGAGTTTTTGATGCTTACTAAAATATGTTCTATGTACCTCTATGTGATGTTCCTCTACAAAACACATCTCTCATCCGAGAGTTTCGCTTCCTATAGATTTTCACGGGTTCTTTGTGTGCTCATGATATGCTCTGACTTTTCAATATAAATTATCTATCAGAAAAAGGTAATTTGTATTACAAACTGGAAGGTTCGAGTTAGTCTTAGAAATGATAAGGCCTCGGATTGAATTTCTAAGTTTAAATAGGTTGATGAAGAACAAGATATATGGTGCCTTCTTGACAACCATGTGCCCAGTTATGGTGTATGGTGTCTTGATCTACCAAATAAATAGGCAGAAGCAGTTGTTGTAAAACTGTGTCTAGGTAACTAGGAAGGCCTCAGGCCAACACATGACGAATACAACCCTTCTGCATTGTACTAGCACGCGATAAAAACAACATTTCCATTCCTATAACTGCAATTAGACGACATTCATTTACCTAAGACTCATGTATTCATGACAATCAAGCATGTTGTTTCTTTCATTTTAATAAGTAACTTTGTTCAATGTATACAATTATATATCATGTCAACTAATGAGGATTATATAATATCTTCCTTTTATGTTCAGTTTTATGACGTGACACCTTTTGTGATTTGGCTGGCTCTACAAGTAGGATAATAGGATATTTTATGTTATCTTGATGATTTCATACACAAACATGTTTTATTGATATGCACAATTTATTGATAACATTGGTTACAGTAGACGTACAATAGAAAATGCACCTTACATTTGCATGCATTAACATATTTACTGAAAGTAAATAGCTATGACGAGTTCGGACAAATAGAATGGTTATGCAGAATGAGACATCGAACATAGGAACATAGAAGACATCTTCATATTTGTTTTGTTTATTCCTATTACCAATATATGTAATCTTTGTAATATGTATTTGATTGAGCCATCGAACATATGAACATATAAGGCATCTTCGGCTTTTTATGCTAGTTACCCTGAGAAAGTCTTTTCTTCTGATTGATTATTCAAAACTTATCTTTATCTTTAGTAAAATTTGAAATAGTTGATATGCATAGTGTTCGTCATTATGGATTATAACAAGAATAATGTCATGAATGTTGTAATTATAGATCATTGTCAATCAATAAGGTGTGTAAATATTTCCTTTCATTTTCAGTCTCAAAATCTGACACCCATTATAATTTGGAGTAATGATATAGAGCACACTTTTTCCACCAAGATTTACACCCAGGTCTCGATTAATGCAAACACAGAATACGAAGCGACCGTCTAGTTCTGTATAAAGAAAATTTTAGCACAGTGCCAGAAGTCGAAAGAGTTTCAAGACGACTGAGAGGATAAAAACTATACAAGGAGTTGTTATTAGTGATAAAAGTCATTAAGAACAATATTGATTCTAAATTAAAAGTGTACTAATATAAATACTAAACACTACTATATATATAATTGTGTACATCATGTTTTATAAGTTTATATATATATATATATATATATATATATATATATATATATATATATATATTATAATATTTATGTATTTCGTATTTATACATACTACAGTGAGCATTTTTTAAACAAATACTACTTATAAACAAGTACTATAAATACTATACATATTTTTAAATTAAATAGTGCTCATTAATATGTATTACAATACTTACTTTATACGTGCACAATGCTAATAGTGCATGTACGAATTATTCTTTGATATTGTCTCTCTCTGTCTCTGTCTCCATCCATCTCTTGTATTTAATACTTCATCTCTTGTATTTCATATTCCATCTCTCTCCATCCACTACGACCTTGTGTCTATTAGTTACAGTCTCTCTCTCCTTCCACTACATTCCTTTCTTTTCTAATGCACTCTCTCCATCCACTAACACCAACTATTTTATCTCTCTCCTGTCACAAAGCAATGATGACAAATTTTTAAATTTGAGACGCGGAGTGCTAATTATGTCCTACGTGTATTCTCGAGTACAGGTGTGAGTTTTGGTGGATGGGGTGTTGCATGAATAATTTTCCTATAATTTTTGATTAGAAATAATGGAATATTGTATGGTATATCGCTGGGCTAGTCTGCCACATAAATATATTTTATTGAAGCTCAATTTATTGATAACACGACGGTTAACATATTTTATTGATACATAACTTATTGATACACACCGCTTACAGTAGATATACAAATGATACACACCTTACATTTGCATGAAGTAACATGTTCCGTGAAAGTAATTAATTAGAAAAATTCTACGTATACCCGGCCTCATCCCCGGGAGCCTACCCGGTCCTCGGGACTGACCTCCTGGTGCGCCAACTATGCATGTCAGCAGCAATTAAAACAATAAAGGATGAGGGAAGTAGAAGAGAGAGAAAATGTTTTTATCCATAACTTTCAATCCGGAGTGTATTTTTCGATGAAATAAATTACATTAGAATCCTTGTAAAAAATACTTTCCAACGAGACTAGTTGACATATTTTGAAATAATGATAATATGTGAGAAACATAATACCATATATTAGGATACCATACACATATTCTGGGTACAGACATACAGTACTCGTGAGTATTGTACTTTTGATTTATGCTTGATATATAATTTGTTAGGTATTGTACTTATGCTTCAGTAACTGAGTTGAAATTAACATGTGGGTACAATATTTATGGTTGCATTTTATAGGTGATTTTTAACCTGATGTGCATTGTACTTTTGAGATCATTAGCAAGTAGGTACTCAACTTATGTCTGCATTATGTAAAAAAAATTGTCCATATGACTAATGTTGCTATGCGATTCCGAAGGTACTGTACTTATACTTCTACATCAGTTATACTGTAACATCCCTGACCTGGGTTATAACCTAACCCTAGAAGTTTTGCTTAAATATGTAATTATATACTTGTGAATACTCCCTGGCATGTAATTAAGTTCCTCAGGAACATTTACTTTCAGTTTTGCTCCTTTATATGTAAAGTTGTAGCATTGTTTTGTAGTGCAGGGACCTATGTGCAAATTACCCAGTTAAAGGGGTTAACTTGCAATGTTCACAGGTTAATATGTTCTTATGATAATAAGACATCATATGAGTAAATATGATAAAGTAAGAAGGATTTTCCAAGCTTGGGCATCAAGATGCAGCTTGTGGAATGATCCTTGTGCTTAAAAATCACCTAATATGGGTATGGAAACTTTTCATGTATGTACCTTAGTTGAAAGTTGGCTTTCTTTACCCTTAGATCTTGAGATTTCATGAGCTTTGCATAAGTTTAGATGAGTTGGACGTGCCTTGAGCAAGGAGTGACTTAGATGTAAATTCCATACTTTAGAGGTCCTTATGGTGTAAAAAGGCCTAAAGTATATAAGCCCTTTCCTTGTAACAAGTGAACGAACCTTTCATTTCCTTCACTTCTTCTCTTCTTCCTCAACCGACCAAGGCTAGCTCTGGAGCAGAGAGGGACGACCAAGGGTTCTAGGTAAGTTTAGATCATCCCTTTTGCTTGAATTCATGGAGGAAACTCGTTTTCAAGGTTGGATTCATGGCTAGCTCACCTAGCTCTATCTTTCTAGCCTTTCCTTTCCAACGTTTCCTTGGAGAATTCACCTTGGTCGAACCTGTGGAGCTCAAAGATGCCATTAAAGCTTGGAGCTTGAAAGGTTGGAGCTCAAGGAACGACCTTTAGGCGGGTTTTATAACTCTAAACTCTTTGCTTTATATGCATACTTAGTTCTTGCAAATTAGCATGATACTTCTTCTTCTACCTCCCTTCTTCCCTGCACTTTTGCAAGCAAAACGGTGGAATAACCGACCTTAACCAAGGTTGAAGATGATGGGCGTGAATTCCTATGCTACTTTATCAAATGACCTTGGACCCTTTTGGTCCAAACGGTTGCAAACCGTTTAAGGTCAAACGGTTTCAAACCGTTTTCTCTCAAACGGTCTTGCAAGACCGTTTGGATTGAAACGGTCTCAAGACCGTTTGATAGGGTTGACCAAGGGACGACCGTTTGAGGGTCTGTTGGTAATATGTTGAATTTCATTCCTGCAAAGAATCAAAGATTAATTCTTAACCAATTGAGAGTTGAAGGCACTTCAACATCCTAACCCTAATCGGGTTGAAATTACTGTTTTAAAGCATAGCTCTTGTTGAGTTTGGTGGTTGAAGGTTGAAACCATTTGAAGGTGTTCAAGGTGGTTTGTACTTAATCAATTGGTGGTGTAATTGGTTCAATGGTGATCTAATCTAAACCTTAATGGTAACCTAGTTCATTAAGGGATTAAGTGATTAATGAATTGACCCATGAAGGTGATCATGAGGTCAAATTACCAAAATACCCTTGAGGAGTTTAATTGAGCAATACCTTGTTCTAATCAAACCCTTATCACATGATAGTGATGATTTGGCTTATGCTAGTCAATGAGGACTTAACCCAACCTGATCTAGAGTGGTGTTATCACCATCTACTAGTAAGAGGAGAGAGAAAGTATCCTAAGAGAGAGAAAGTAACCTTTTATGGTGGAAACTCAATTAAAATACTTTCAATACATATGAATGTGCATAATTAGGACATGATCCACCTATAAGAGATCATGAAAACCCTAATTATGATGTTTAGCGAATCTTAATCTTATTTAAGAGCTTTAATGATGATGTTTCTCATACATGATGATGTTAAGAGCTCAATTCACCTTGGAGTGAATAGTAAACCCTAATTCTAGGGTAATGACAACCCTGGTTGATGAAAATTGGGGAACTTGATTCTTCTATGAGTGTGAAAGTATAACCTCTAGAATAAATTGCTTACTGTTATCAGTTGAATTAACCTTGCAGGTTGTCATGAGATGATGATCATATCTAGGTATGGATTATGAACCTATATTCATTAAAAGCATGCTTTAGCTTTATGAATAGTGATATATCATGTTGCCTTATTAAAGGCAACCTATGAATTAAATGGGCTATGAGAGACACAAATACCATCAAGGTCAGGCTTTAGAGATGACTTGTGATGAAGGTATTGAGAAATGATGATTGATAAGAGTTAGGCTTGTTACATTTAGTATTCTCATTTTATAGTTGTTATGCTAATGTTATTGTTTGAAGAACAATGTTTGATGTTAGAAGAATATTGAATGTACCTAACTAATCAAGTATAATGTAGAGCCCTGATCATAGATCCATCATTGTTAGAGACCAAATGATGGTGAAACAGGTTTTCCCAAGGGAACTCCTGTTGGTATGTATGCCCTGAGAGCCAATCATGGGATGATTGGTGGGATACATTAAGATTGATTTGATAAACATCAAAGGCAAGCTTCCAATTCTTTCTGGTTCAGTCATATGAGATAGTGATAGAACAGATTGAATGTCTAGAGAATGACAGTACTCAATGACGTATGCTTTCAGGTTGAGGACCTGAACGATGAGATCATACGGATGCTAAGAGTTTGTACATTCTTGTTATGTCCCTAGTCGGATGTCATTGTGGAAGGTAGATAGACAGCAATGACACACAAGACTAGATTGTGGTGTTGGTTGATGACAGAATCTCATTAGTCATGATATAGAGATATCAAACCAAACACATAGGTACTTGTTAGAGAACAAGTGTACCGGACAGACCCACCATGAGTTTGACACATGGAACCATGAGATGGTAGTCACAGTAAGTACTCACAGTGATGGTGGTGAGTGTGATTCTTAGACCTGAAATCACTGCACTCAACACATGTCATTGGGCACACTTTGACATCATCAAACGCAGTCCTGAAACATGGGTTGTTATAAAGGTGATGATTGGGTGGTTTTGACACATGGGGCTTTTGAGGGGTGAGTGATAGATATGGGATTTGTCCCTCCTAAGGGAGTTTGATATCCAAGGCCACTTGATGAGTAGGATTGAGATAGGCGTGCGCACACATGTGTGAATCAGTATGTGATATTGATGTCATACATATCTCCTTCAATCTACTCTGAGATCAAGAAAGTGAATGAACATTGACAGGATGTCTGTTCCATGCCTTGAGTTCATTCGGGATATCAGTGACAAAGGAATTATACATTCACTGTAACACCATTCACGGATTGTAGGATGAAATTTGTTCTCCAACTTTCTACTTTCACTTGGGTAGCACTGATGTGTGACTAGGCACCGCTCTTTGCTTGTGAAGTCATAAGTGTTATGGACTTTCACTGCCAACGTGAAATGGACCTGCAGGGTCACACACATAGGATTTAACCTGGAAGAGGAGTTTTGTCCACAAGCAATGTTTAGATTGATTACTAAAGGAGTTTAGTAGTTCAATTAAACACTCAATCAGTAGATAGCTCAGTATCATATGGTTCAAGGTGTTGGACGCATTGATTGGAGTATCGGATTGATTGAAATCGCATTTGACTGATTCTGCACAACCTGTACTCCCAACCGATCGGTTCAAGTGTTGAACCGGTCGGCTGAGGTTGCTGAACCGGTCGGCTCAAGTGTTGAGCCGATCGGCTCAAGCCCAGGATGAAACGAGCGGTTCAAGTGTTGAACCGATCGGTTCAACTGGTGCAACTGAGCAAGTTGGGAAAGTCAGGTCGGTGAGAATTTTCCTTGCGTTTCACTTGCCCAATTTGATTGGAACAAGGATTGGTATTTGATACCAATTAGAAACGAAAGTTGGAAAGTCAATCGGGAACTGATCAGGACCATGAACCGACCGGTTCAGAAGTGAACCGATCGGCTCATGGGTCCCAACCGATCGGTTGGTGCTCCAACCGACCGGTTCAGGTCCCCAACCGACCGGTTCACTTGTGAACCGATCGGTTCAGGTTGCGAGTTGGTTGCTTTTTGTGGAAAATTCTCGAACCCTTCTACTCCTGCTTTTAGTCCCGTATTGCCGGGCACAGAGAACCCTGTCCCATGACCTGCCTATATATATAGGGGTATTGGGGGCTTCTCAAAGTACAACTCAATGCAAGCCGGTTGCTTTGCAAAGTTGTCATTCTCTCTGGTTTTGGTAACCATGAGAGAGCCCGAGCAAGTGCTTCCCGCAAAGGGAGGTGCAGCAAGGGAAGGACAACTGCAGTTGCAACTGGTAGCAGGAGAGTGTGTTGGCGACTAGTACGTCAACAGGAGAGTGCGACTCCTTCCACTTCCTTGTGGGACAAGGAGAGTGGAGTTCCAGGTGGTCCGTGTGGACTACTATAGAGGCGGGAGGACACTGCCGCTCAGGAGGACAACTGTCATCCGACAGTCCGGTAGGAGGAGGAGTCATCAGTCCCGGTGCGACCAGGAGCTGCACAGACACCGTCCAAGACCGGAGTTGAAGACCGCGCATTGCGAGAGGTATTGTCGCCGAGCAAGCCTCGGGACAAGGTATGATTCCACAAACCATCCTTTCCTATTATATAGACGTTGACGCGTTTCCTCAGTATGGGTTGGGGGAGAAAATGTTTTGTTTCCGCTGCCTTCTCTGTCTCCCCTAAAAACCCAACAGTGGTATCAGAGCCACGTCAACTGCTCTATATTTTAGGAATATTGATATGATCGATTTTGGTTTGTCGCCTTTATTTATTGCATGCGATGCGAATAATATCTTCTTTATGCATGTCCAATCTTAAATCCACAAATCCCTAATTACATATATGATATGTATTATTAATGCACTTGATACGCGTCGCCCTTAAACGAGTTTTGTGGTGGATGTGTGTAGCGTGATTATGGCCTATAAACCCCTATCTGTGATTGATTGTTTGTGGTTGCTTGCATCTCGGTCTGCGCACCGATCTTCCCTCTCTTATTCCTGATGTAACTCGAAATAATTCGAGATTCTTTCCTACCTTTGCTCCCCCCGAATGTAACTCGGGGTTTTTCCCTTTTAAAGCAATGTAATGAATAGAATAGGATTTTATTTCCTGTTATGTCGAAGACCGACGAACATCAAGACGACAGCTGAAACGATCGGTTCAAGGCGTGAACCGATCGGTTGACGTTCCAGACGGTCGGTTCAAGGAGTGAACCAATCGGTTGATGACTGGTTCGAGGAGCAAGATGAGCAGGTGGCGGACATGATGAGATGCACGACGACCAGGCGAACCGATCGGTTGGAGGAGCCAACCGATCGGCTGGTGGCACCCAGACGACCGGCTGGAGAGTACAGATCATTCATGTGATGAGTTGATCAACTCGAATGGCAAGGCACAGATGTTCATCTTATAAAGGTTGCATGTGATGTAGACCTAGATGACCGTGATTCCTCTTGGCTCGAGGAATCACATTAGGATGGCCATAATCATCGCTTTTATCGCTTTGTGCATGTTTTTTGTGGGATATAGCATGTATATGATACATACTATGTATTGTGGTGATTGGATATGTATATGTATATAAAAACCAAATCCCTCATTAAAATATTAAGTCTTATATGCCTTCCATTAGCGGCACACATGAAAAACTCGATCGACCAAGCGTAGGTTACGCCAAAGCGTGGTGCGTCATCTATCTTGTGGAAGTGTGTAGGGTAGACATGTAGGTTCTGCCAAAGCAGGGTGCATGTTCTACCGTGTCGGCTTTTGGGTTAGACTTAACTGGTGATTCTTAGAGTGTCTAAGCCCAGAGGCAAGGAATGTTCATGGCAAGGTGTTGTGAATGTTCATTCAACAAGAGTTGCATATGATGAAATTGGCAAGAGTTGCCTACCTGAGAGATCTAAGTTGTGGGCGATCAGCCAAAGCTGACTCATGACTTAGAGGATTTCAGGATCTTGCCCACTAGAAGGTTGTACGCTGCAATCTTCCGAATTGATGGTGAGGGCTATCAATTTGAACTAAAATAGTGGGAGCGATAATTAATTAAAGGCCTAATTATATCGTCAAACTTTCAAATCAATCAAACAAGTCAAAAAAGTTTTGGACTAAAATTGCATATATTTCCTTTTTGTTAATATAAATGGTTAATCAACAAATCACTTTATTTGTGATCGGTCTTTGAGACCAACAAATTAAATGGGAATAATTCCACGACTGGTTAGGATGATGAGAAGTGTTCTCAATCAAAGAGCAAAAGCTCTAAGTCCTAGTTATACCAAAACCAGATGAACTCGATCCCACCACATCAATGGCTGAAAGTATGCTTATGGAAGCGTACTGAGAAAGACATTGATGAGGAGTGCTTGACATTGTGTTCTCTGAACTGTGAGTTGCAGAGACAACATGAGACATATGATGTCTCCAAGACACTATCCAAGTATGTCATGACAGAAGGAGATCCAGTAAGGGATTCACACACTCAATGTGATTGGGTATGTGGAAAAACCTGACTAAGAAGGATTCCCTCTGAGCCAATAGTTGGCTATTGGTATGATACTGCAAATGTTGCGAGGATCATACAATTCATGATAAGCTACAACATGAACAACTTTGACAAACGTTGACAGAGTTGTTGGACATGTTAAGGATAGTAAAGGCAAAGATGAAGAAAGACAAACCATAATCTTTGATGTGATCAAAGAGAAAGGTAATTCTTAAGGGCAAGGATAAGGGCAAAGCTAAGAAGTGTTCTGATGCTAGCCAGAAATCCAAGCCGTCTTCAGCCTCAAGGCACATGGGGAAAGGGTGTATGAGGGATTGCCCTCTATATCTGGAAGAACAAAAGAAGATGAAGGAGGGGATGGAGATCTCCACCTAAGGTATCATGAAATGAACTGCTTCTTTATCCGAGGTATATGATACCAAGATATGGATATGTCATATATGATATGCAATATCCACAAAGAAGTGATGGCCTTTGTGAAAGGACCAAGAAAGAAGTACCCATCATTGGAGCAAGTGTTGCTGCCATAGATAGGAGTACCTTTCAGTTTATTTCAGCCTAAAGGGCACGAAATAGAGTTGAGAACTGCTATTTCATATATTGCCAATAGATAGAAACACTTTATTATTGCATATTGTATGACAATGATGGCAATAAATAAAGTTGATGTTTCAATCTCAAAGATATGATCTTTTTGGCAATGCCTTGTTTATCTTGTGATACATGGTATGCATAAGATAAAATGATACCTAAAGTTATTGATAACTCAAATAATCAAATTAGCATCAATCATGAGAAATTCATTTCTAGTTTCCATATGATGGATAAATCTAGACTCTTTTGGTTAGAGAACCAGTAAGAGACATGAATCTCTTTTACATGATTAATCAATCTTCACTAATGGTAGTGGGAGAATGATTGTCCTATTAGGTATAATACATGTGATGTATTTACATACCTATTGGAGTGAATGCTAATACTTCAAATGGTGTTTAGAGAAATACCAATATGAATATCTTGAAGTGTTCAAGATTATCATAAATGAAGTACAAATTTGGTAAAGTATTAATTCTTGATGAGATCAATGAATGAAATACTTGGACCAAATGTTTGAGATCCTTATGAGTGATTATGATAGTGTATCATAGTGAACTCATGATTCAGGCATAGTGATGTCTAAATCAAGAAGGAATCATACTCTAAGGAGTTAGAGAATGATTATCAAATAACTGAGTTCTTCTTAATAAATGAATACCCCACACTAATAAAAGAAATTAAGAATCACAAGGGTTGTGAGTTCTTATATCTTTAACAGATACACCTCAATTATCTATGTGATGAGTTGTTCATATGATGAGTCAACTATCCAGATGAATATGAGGAATCATATTTTGAGTTATGGTATAAAACCATTACATCCTAAATGACTTCCGTGTGAGCCATAAGGTATGACCTTGATGGTAGCATTCATTGGATCATGTCCATAAGTGCAAATAAGTCTTAAGTGTTAAGACACATGGATAACATTTTGAGAAGGATGATGCTTGTTGATTGCAACTTAATGACTAAGACGTTTGGCATATGGATACTAAAACCGCATTCCTATGAGGAATAAAACAAGGATGTGTACGTGACACAACCTATAAGGTTTATGAATCCACTAGTGCAAATGAAGTCTATAAGTTACAATGGACTAATCAATGTGATTGATTGAGTACAAGCAACTCAAAATTGGATCTTTACTTTGATGATATAGTCAAAGGGTTTGACTGATATGTCAAAGATAAAGAAGGGATCTGTGATTTAGTGGGAGCTTGTTCACATTCCACATGTTGATGTGAAATGGAAATGTTCTAGAATGGAAATCCAAAAGTGGAAATTATCTTTAAGGAAGATAGAGATTTTTCCTATATGATAGGAATAGAGATCTATAGAGATAGTTCTCGACAAATCTCTTGACCTGGAAAGGAGAGAGCATACATTGGCAATCTGTACTGAAGGGTTCAGTATGCACAGATTCAGTGGGAGAAAACTTGTCCATGTTATATGGATATTAGTATCCCAAGGCCAAGTGTCCAATTCTTATGAAGAATGGGAACACTAAGAATAGATATGGATCTATCATGTATGCAATCATCCCATTGTCTTGCATGTATGACATGGCAAGAATAAAATGCATTCATCATCTTGTATGTAGGACATGGCAATATGATGTGCTCATCCTGATAACTCGTATGTGGGACATGACGAGTGGATGTCTGTCTGCTTCCAGTAAGGGTTACTGGAATACCATGAGAACTTGATAAGTGCTTGTGAAGTGCTAGTTCTATGGAGATAAGGAACAGTTCTATGTAAAGAGTTACATTGATGCGAACTTCCGAAAAGACAGAGAATTAATCGCAAGATATACATAAGATGTATAAAAGTGAAAGTTTGTTGATAATTGGAAGTGTTCCAATAAAACCATTTAAAAGGGAAATGCCGAGTATCTGTGTGTTAGTGAAAAACAGTGGATACTATATGGATCTAAAAGTTCATGAGATGAACTTATATTCCACTCATTGATGACAAGTCTGGAATCCTTGATCATGCAATGTGGCTAAAGGTTAGCAATGGAATACTAGATCGCATATTACGGCAACTCCATCTCATACGTGCGACGTACAGCGAAGAGATGAGAGACATGCGATTTATACTGACTTTGGTAAGGTGTTGTCATTACTCACTATGTTCGCACTAAGAGCACAATAACATGTGGGACATGTTTGAAGATCACTATGAATATGATTCAAGAGTGATTGGCTCGCAGTGCAAGTGGGAGTCTGTTGGTATGTATGCCCTGAGAGCCAATCATGGGATGATTGGTGGGATACATTAAGATTGATTTGATAAACATCAAAGGCAAGCTTCCAATTCTTTCTGGTTCAGTCATATGAGATAGTGATAGAACAGATTGAATGTCTAGAGAATGATAGTACTCAATGACGTATGCTTTCAGGTTGAGGACCTGAACGATGAGATCATACGGATGCTAAGAGTTTGTACATTCTTGTTATGTCCCTAGTCGGATGTCATTGTGGAAGGTAGATAGACAGCAATGACACACAAGACTAGATTGTGGTGTTGGTTGATGACAGAATCTCATTAGTCATGATATAGAGATATCAAACCAAACACATAGGTACTTGTTAGAGAACAAGTGTACCGGACAGACCCACCGTGAGTTTGACACATGGAACCATGAGATGGTAGTCACAGTCAGTACTCACAGTGATGGTGGTGAGTGTGATTCTTAGACCTGAAATCACTGCACTCAACACATGTCGTTGGGCACACTTTGACATCATCAAACGCAGTCCTGAAACATGTGTTGTTATAAAGGTGATGATTGGGTGGCTTTGACACATGGGGCTTTTGAGGGGTGAGTGATAGATATGGGATTTGTCCCTTCTGAGGGAGTTTGATATCCAAGGCCACTTGATGAGTAGGATTGAGATAGGCGTGCGCACGCATGTGTGAATCAGTATGTGATATTGATGTCATACATATCTCCTTCAATCTACTCTGAGATCAAGAAAGTGAATGAACATTGACAGGATGACTGTTCCATGCCTTGAGTTCATTCGGGATATCAGTGACAAAGGAATTATACATTCACTATAACACCATTCACGGATTGTAGGATGAAAGTTGTTCTCCAACTTTCTACTTTCACTTGGGTAGCACTGATGTGTGACTAGGCACCGCTCTTTGCTTGTGAAGTCATAAGTGTTATGGACTTTCACTGCCAACGTGAAATGGACCTGCAGGGTCACACACATAGGATTTAACCTGGAAGAGGAGTTTTGTCCACAAGCAATGTTTAGATTGATTACTAAAGGAGTTTAGTAGTTCAATTAAACACTCAATCAGTAGATAGCTCAGTATCATATGGTTCAAGGTGTTGGACGCATTGATTGGAGTATCGGATTGATTGAAATCGCATTTGACTGATTCTGCACAACCTGTACTCCCAACCGATCGGTTCAAGTGTTGAACCGGTCGGCTGAGGTTGCTGAACCGGTCAGCTCAAGTGTTGAGCCGATCGGCTCAAGCCCAGGGTGAAACGAGCGGTTCAAGTGTTGAACCGATCGGTTCAACTGGTGCAACCGAGCAAGTTGGGAAAGTCAGGTCGGTGAGAATTTTCCTTGCGTTTCACTTGCCCAATTTGATTGGAACAAGGATTGGTATTCGATACCAATTAGAAACGAAAGTTGGAAAGTAAATCGGGAACTGATCAGGACCACGAACTGACCGGTTCAGAAGTGAACCGATCGGCTCATGGGTCCCAACCGATCGGTTGGTGCTCCAACCGACCGGTTCAAGTCCCCAACCGATCGGTTCACTTGTGAACCGATCGGTTCAGGTTGCGAGTTGGTTGCTTTTTGTGGAAAATTCTCGAACCCTTCTACTCCTGCTTTTAGTCCCGTATTGCCGGGCACAGTGCAGTTGCAACTGGTAGCAGGAGAGTGTGTTGGCGACTAGTACGTCAACAGGAGGGTGCGACTCCTTCCACTTCCTTGTGGGACAAGGAGAGTGGAGTTCCAGGTGGTCCGTGTGGACTACTACAGAGGCGGGAGGACACTGCCGCTCAGGAGGACAACTGTCATCTGACAGTCTGGTAGGAGGAGGAGTCATCAGTCCCGGTGCGACCAGGAGCTGCACAGACACCGTCCAAGACCGGAGTTGAAGACCGCGCATTGCGCGAGGTATTGTCGCCGAGCAAGCCTCGGGACAAGGTATGATTCCACAAACCATGCTTTCCTATTATATAGACGTTGACGCGTTTCCTCGGTATGGGTTGGGGGAGAAAATTTTTTGTTTCCGCTGCCTTCTCTGTCTCCCCTAAAAACCCAACAACTCCTGGATCACATACTCTTGAGTATGTGGGGGAAATGGATGCGTAAATCCTTACATCCTAGTGTAGGAATTGATACCGTCAATCCTTCACTACAAAACCAAATGGTGAGATGTATCACAAATCTCCCAAAGAAAACACAAACACCGCATCGGTGAGAGATAAACAAGAAATCTTCCGATGACGAAGAGAGTACAGAACGCCATTGTAACTCTAAAATAGCGAACAGTTTACCCTGGTAAGCTATAACAAAAGACGTCCTACCAGATGTCTAGCAAACAATCCTCTAACTGACTGAGGAAGGTGAGGTCATAAGAATCCGACTCTTTTAATGACCTATGTATGATACTGATGTGACTTCTTAGCGATCAGTTGGAGTATGAGTGGTATGCCTTATCTCCACAGGGCATAAATATGTTTGAAAAGAAAAACATAATCAATAGCGTAGTATATCTGTTAGGGTTAACTACGAGTTACTTGATTGATGTTACATTGAATAATGTAGATGTTCTTCATATTTCAGAAATGTTGAACTCTTGTTTATTACTAAAATGGCTATTGAATACTTTGAAAGCTTTTACTGCTTAAGTTATTCTTTGTTCTGCTTATTAAGCTTCTAGTGGAGAGTTATAACTCTCGCTGGGACAATTATTCGAAATTTTCTCACCCCGTAGACTTCAACTTTTTAGGTGGTCGTCGAAGACGGAGGAACCAGAATACCGGTGATCAATCCCAGCAGCAACAGCACCAGGAGCAGTAGTAAATCTCAGGTGGAGATTCAGTCTGCTATGTGGTGTAGTTAGAGTCAGTCCTATGTGTCCTCTGTACTCTCAGGTCTTGGAGTCTTTTGTTATGAGTTCTTGAGATTTTGTATCTTGATGTATATAATTACTCAAGAAGTAATTATCATGAGATGTAAACAATTTATCTCTTGTTATGAAAGAAGCTTTTATGGATTCAAGCTCTTGTTTCGAAAAGTTTTAATTTTCCGTGATTTTTGTCTTCCGCTGTTAATCGAATCGCTTCCGCTAAGTTTGCATCGTGTTTATATCGTGGTTTGGAGATCAGAGCCCACAATTAAGTGGTATCAGAGCTCTAGGTCAGTTGAGTCTACAGAGGCATATGACTTAGGATATCGAGTCTATCTTTAGTACTCCTTCCTTACCTAATAGAATCTTCTGCTCCTCAGGAGAAGAAGATACATAAGGATGGCTGAGCCTCATGATGAGTACGTGGCAGAAAGTAGTAGAACTAGTACACCTCAAGGCGGTGCAAGGGTTCCAAGAATAGAACAGCCTGCACCAGAGTCACTAAGAGAGCCACCCCAGTTTGACCCAGCCGACATGGGTAACCCAGCTGTACAGACGATGTTCGGGCAGTTTATGAATGCCATGACACACATAACCGACAGGATGCCTATGCCTGCACCTAGGGAACCTGCGCAGCCTGAAGGACAAGGTATGGGAGACTCCGTTGAGTGGGTCCGCCGTTTTGCAGGAGATATGTTCTCCCTGCATCCTCTTCTTTTCTGATCATGGCATTCAAGTGGACCTTATACCACTTGATATGCAAGGATTTGATATAATCCTCGGGATGGATACCTTAGAAAGGTATAAAGTTGTCTTGGATTGTGAATCCAAGTTGGCTGTGTTTGCTGATGAAGGTGACACATGGATCTTTCAAGGTGAAAGAAAGATTCTGCCCACTTGTCTTGTATCAGCTATGGTTGCTGATAAGCTGATGAGGCAAGGATGTTATGCATTCTTGGCCCATGTGGTAGATGTTACCAAGGAAAGTTCCAATCCTGCTGAAGTTCCCATAGTCAGGGAATTCAAGGATGTGTTTCCTGAAGAACTTCCTGGTATACCACCACCTCGGGAGATTGATTTTGAAATCAATTTAGTCCCAGATACAAAACCTATAGCCCAGACTCCTTATAGGATGGCGCCTGCCGAGATGGCAGAACTCAAGAAACAGCTTCAAGAGTTACTTGAGAAAGGTTTTATCCGACCGAGCACTTCACCTTGGGGTGCTCCGGTTTTGTTTGTTAAAAAGAAAGATGGATCAATTCGGTTGTGCATTGACTATAGACAACTCAATAAAGTAACAATAAAGAACAAGTACCCTTTGCCGAGGATTGATGATCTTTTTGACCAGTTGCGTGGTGCAACAGTCTTCTCAAAGACAGATTTGAGATCTGGATATCATCAACTCCGCATTAAGGACAGTGACATATCCAAGTCTACCTTTAGGACAAGATATGGTCACTATGAGTTCACGGTTATGTCATTTGGACTAACCAATGCACCAGCTGCATTCATGGAACTCATGAATAGAGTCTTTCGACCTTTCCTTGATCAGTGTGTTGTCGTTTTCATAGATGACATACTGATTTATAGTAAGGATGCTCGGCAACATGAGCAGCACCTTTGCCAAGCTTTGACCTTGCTAAGAGAACACAAGCTGTATGCAAAGTTTAGCAAGTGTGAGTTCTGGCTGCCTAAGGTATCTTTTCTTGGGCATGTGATATCTGCCTCGGGAATTCGTGTTGACCCTGCAAAGGTAGAATCTGTTCTACAATGGGAACAACCGAAGACACCGACGGAGATTCGAAGCTTCTTGGGGTTAGCTGGTTACTATCGAAGGGTTATTAAAAACTTTAGCTCTATAGCCTTACCTTTGACCAAATTAACCCGGAAAGATGCTCCTTTTTCTTGGAGTGATAAGTGTCAACAGTCTTTCCAGTTGTTGAAGGAGAGGTTGACAAGTGCACCTGTGCTTGTGCTACCTGAGCAAGGAAAAGGATATGTGGTCTCTGTGATGCCTCTAAGAATGGACTTGGATGTGTGTTGATGCAGGATAAACAAGTGATTTCTTTTGCTTCCCGACAGCTTAAGAAACACGAAGAGAATTATCCGACACACGATCTAGAGTTAGCTGCCGTGGTTCATGCCTTGAAGATCTGGAGACATTATCTTTATGGAGAGACGTTTCATATTTTCACTGACCATAAGAACCTTAAGTAGATCTTCTCTCAGCATGAGCTCAACATGAGGCAACGTCACTGGATGGAGTTAATCAAGGACTACGATTGTACAATTGATTACCATCCAGGGAAGGCCAATGTTGTTGCAGATGCCTTGAGTAGGAAATCAGCAACATCAACCATGGATAGAGCACAACTAAACTCTTTAGTATGCTCTAAGAGAGATATGCTTATCTCTTTAAGGCAAGACAATGTACAGTTGAAGGTGTCATTGTTAGCTGGGTTGATGGCTGAGATGCATATTAAACCTACCCTAAGAGAGCAGATTAAGGAGGCACAACATGTTGATGCTGCAGTTCAGCAGATTAGATCTGAGTATGGAAATGAGAAGAGAGATGGTTTCCATGACTCAGATGACCAGGTGGCATGCTATCATGGGAGGATGATAGTACCAGATGTAGATAACCTGAGGAAGATAATTCTGGAGGAAGCTCATTCTTCAATGTATGCCATGCATCCAGGGAGAACCAAGATGTATCGAAACTTGAAGGATATGTATTGGTGGCCTGGGATGAAGAAGGATGTAGCTGAGTTTGTTCTAAGGTGTTCTGTGTGTCAGCAGGTCAAGGCTGAGCACCAGAAACCTGCAGGAACAATGCAAACCTTACCCATACCACAATGGAAGTGGGACCATGTGACCGTGGACTTTGTTGTTGGCCTACCCAGGACAAACAAAGGACATGATTCCATTTGGGTAGTTGTTGATAGGTTGACAAAGACAGCACATTTCCTACCTGTCAAAACAACCTATTCTGCTGAAAGGTTATCACAGTTGTATGTACAAGAGATAGTGTGTTTGCACGGAGTTCCTGTCACAATAGTTTCTGACAGAGGTCCCCAATTTACAAGTCACTTTTGGGAGCAGTTACACAGAGCCTTAGGCACCAAACTAAGGTTTAGTACAGCCTTTCACCCACAGACTGATGGACAGTCGGAAAGGACTATACAGACCTTGGAAGACCTGTTGAGAGCATGTGTTCTCCAGTTTACCGGTAGTTGGGATCTACATCTGAACTTGATAGAGTTTGCCTATAACAATAGCTATCAACATAGTATTGATATGGCACCCTATGAAGCTTTGTATGGTAGACGTTGTAGATCACCCTTGTGTTGGTATGAGACTGGTGAGCACCAGTTGTTAGGTCCTGATCTTGTGCAGCAAACTACAGAGAAGATTAAAGTTATACAGCAACAGCTTAAGACTACACAGGATAGGCAGAAGTCGTATGCTGATAAACGTCGTAGACCCCTAGAGTTCCAGGTTGGAGACAGAGTGTATCTCAAGGTCTCACCTTGGAAAGGAGTCCTTCGTTTTGGAAGAAAAGGAAAGTTAGCTCCTAGATTTATGGGACCTTATCCAATTGTTGAGAGAGTTGGAAAGGTGGCCTATAGACTAGAGTTACCTCAAGAGTTGCAGAAGTTACATCCCGTGTTTCACATTTCCATGCTGAGGAAATGTCACCCAGACACCGAGACAGTTCTACAACCAATGGAAATAGAATTAAATGATGATATAACATATGAGGAGGGACCAGTGTCAATCCTTGATAACAGAACTAAAAAGTTAAAGAAGAAAGATATAAGCCTCGTGAAAGTCCTCTGGAACCATCGTGGTGTTGAAGAAGCCACTTGGGAACTAGAGGATGAGGTGAGAAGGAAATACCCTGCTCTTTTCTCCTAATACGTTTTATCGATTTCGGGGACGAAATCCTTGTGAAGGGGTGGATAATTTGTAACATCCCTGACCTGGGTTATAACCTAACCCTAGAAGTTTTGCCTAAATATGTAATTATATACTTGTGAATACTCCCTGGCATGTAATTAAGTTCCTCGGGAACATTTACTTTCAATTTTTCTCCTTTATATGTAAAGTTGTAGCATTGTTTTGTAGTGCAGGGACCTATGTGCAAATTACCCAGTTAAAGGGGTTAACTTGCAATGTTCACAGGTTAAGATGTTCTTATGATAATAAGACATCATATGAGTAAATATGATGAAGTAAGAAGGATTTTCCAAGCTTGGGCATCAAGATGCAGCTTGTGGAATGATCCTTGTGCTTAAAAATCACCTAATATGGGTATGGAAACTTTTCATGTATGTACCTTAGTTGAAAGTTGGCTTTCTTTACCCTTAGATCTTAAGATTTCATGAGCTTTGCATAAGTTTAGATGAGTTGGACGTGCCTTGAGCAAGGAGGGACTTAGATGTAAATTCCATACTTTAGAGGTCCTTATGATGTAAAAAAGCCTAAAGTATATAAGCCCTTTCCTTGTAACAAGTGAACGAACCTTTCATTTCCTTCACTTCTTCTCTTCTTCCTCAACCGACCAAGGCTAGCTCTGGAGCAGAGAGGGACGACCAAGGGTTCTAGGTAAGTTTAGATCATCCCTTTTGCTTGAATTCATGGAGGAAACTCGTTTTCAAGGTTGGATTCATGGCTAGCTCACCGAGCTCTATCTTTCTAGCCTTTCCTTTCCAACGTTTCCTTGGAGAATTCACCTTGGCCGAACCTGTGGAGCTCAAAGACGCCATTAAAGCTTGGAGCTTGAAAGCTTGGAGCTCAAGGAACGACCTTTAGGCGGGTTTTATAACTCTAAACTCTTTGCTTTATATGCATACTTAGTTCTTGCAAATTAGCATGATACTTCTTCTTCTACCTCCCTTCTTCCTTGCACTTTTGCAAGCAAAACGGTGGAATAACCGACCTTAACCAAGGTTGAAGATGATGGGCGTGAATTCCTATGCTACTTTATCAAACGACCTTGGACCCTTTTGGTCCAAACGGTTGCAAACCGTTTAAGGTCAAACGGTTTCAAACCGTTTGCTCTCAAATGGTCTTGCAAGACCGTTTGGATTGAAACGGTCTCAAGACCGTTTGATAGGGTTGACCAAGGGACGACCGTTTGAGGGTCTGTTGGTAATATGTTGAATTTCATTCCTGCAAAGAATCAAAGATTAATTCTTAACCAATTGAGAGTTGAAGGCACTTCAACATCCTAACCCTAATCGGGTTGAAATTACTGTTTTAAAGCATAGCTCTTGTTGAGTTTGGTGGTTGAAGGTTGAAACCGTTTGAAGGTGTTCAAGGTGGTTTGTACTTAATCAATTGGTGGTGTAATTGGTTCAATGGTGATCTAATCTAAACCTTAATGGTAACCTAGGTCATTAAGGGATTAAGTGATTAATGAATTGACCCATGAAGGTGATCATGAGGTCAAATTACCAAAATACCCTTGAGGAGTTTAATTGAGCAATACCTTGTTCTAATCAAACCCTAATCACATGATAGTGATGATTTGGCTTATGCTAGTCAATGAGGACTTAACCCAACCTGATCTAGAGTGGTGTTATCACCATCTACTAGTAAGAGGAGAGAGAAAGTATCCTAAGAGAGAGAAAGTAACCTTTTATGGTGGAAACTCAATTAAAATACTTTCAATACATATGAATGTGCATAATTAGGACATGATCCACCTATAAGAGATCATGAAAACCCTAATTATGATGTTTAGCAAATCTTAATCTTATTTAAGAGCTTTAATGATGATGTTTCTCATACATGATGATGTTAAGAGCTCAATTCACCTTGGAGTGAATAGTAAACCCTAATTCTAGGGTAATGACAAGTAATATGAATAGTAAACCCTAGTTGATGAAAATTGGGGAACTTGATTCTTCTATGAGTGTGAAAGTGTAACCTCTAGAATAAATTAATTACTGTTATCAGTTGAATTAACCTTGCAGGTTGTCATGAGATGATGATCATATCCATGTATGGATTATGAACCTATATTCATTAAAATCATGATTTAGCTTTATGAATAGTGATATATCATGTTGCCTTGTTAAAGGCAACCTATGAATTAAATGGGCTATGAGAGCCACAAATACCATCAAGGTCAGGCTTTAGAGATGACTTGTGATGAAGGTATTGAGAAATGATGATTGATAAGAGTTAGGCTTGTTACATTTAGTATTCTCATTTTATAGCTGTTATGCTAATGTTATTGTTTGAAGAACAATGTTTGATGTTAGAAGAATACTGAATGTACCTAACTAATCAAGTATAATGTAGATCCCTGATCATAGATCCATCATTGTCAGAGACCAAATGATGGTGAAACAGGTTTTCCCAAGGGAACTCCTGGATCACATACTCTTGAGTATGTGGGGGAAATGGATGCGTAAATCCTTACATCCTAGTGTAGGAATTGATACCGTCAATCCTTCACTACAAAACCAAATGGTGAGATGTATCACAAATCTCCCAAAGAAAACACAAACACCGCATCGGTGAGAGATAAACAAAAAATCTTCCGATGACGAAGAGAGTACAGAACGCCACTGTAACTCTAAAATAGCGAAGGACCAGTTTACCCTGGTAAGCTATAACAAAAGACGTCCTACCAGATGTCTAGCAAACAATCCTCTAACTGACTGAGGAAGGTGAGGTCATAAGAATCCGACTCTTTTAATGACCTATGTATGATACTGATGTGACTTCTTAGCGATCAGTTGGAGTATGAGTGGTAGGCCTCATCTCCACAGGGCATAAATATGTTTGAAAAAAAAAACATAATCAACAGCGTAGTATATCTGTTAGGGTTAACTACGAGTTACTTGATTGATGTTACATTGAATAATGTAGATGTTCTTCATATTTCAGAAATGTTGAACTCTTGTTTATTACTAAAATGGCTATTGAATACTTTGAAAGCTTTTACTGCTTAAGTTATTCTTTGTTCTGCTTATTAAGCTTCTAGTGGAGAGTTATAACTCTCGCTGGGACAATTATTCGAAATTTTCTCACCCCGTAGACTTCAACTTTTTAGGTGGTCGTCGAAGACGGAGGAACCAGAATACCGGTGATCAATCCCAGCAGCTACAGCACCAGGAGCAGTAGTAAATCTCAGGTGGAGATTCAGTTTGCTATGTGGTGTAGTTAGAGTCAGTCCTATGTGTCCTCTGTACTCTCAGGTCTTGGAGTCTTTTGTTATGAGTTCTTGAGATTTTGTATCTTGATGTATATAATTACTCAAGAAGTAATTATCATGAGATGTAAACAGTTTATCTCTTGTTATGAAAGAAGCTTTTATGGATTCAAGCTCTTGTTTCGAAAAGTTTTAATTTTTCGTGATTTTTGTCTTCCGCTGTTAATCGAATCGCTTCCGCTAAGTTTGAATCGTGTTTATATCGTGGTTTGGAGATCAGAGCCCACATATACGATTATACTTTGTTTTGTAATTTGATAAGTATTTCACTTATGCTTGAGTATTAACAAGTGGTTGCAGTACTTATAGATCCATAAGTACAGTACTCACGAGTATTGTTGATCCTCTTTCATTTAAAAGTACAGTACTCACAAGTACTGTACGTCTGTACCCAGAACATGTGTATGGTATCCTAATATATGGTACTATGTTTCTCACGTAATATCATTATTTCAAAATGTATCAACACTAGTCTCTTTGGAAAGTATTTTCTACAAGGATTCTAATGCAATTTATTTCGTCAAAAAATACGTTTCGGATTAAAAGTTATGGACAAAACCATTTTCTCTCTCTTCTAATTCCATCATCTTTTATTGCATTAATTGTTGTTATTGCATGTAGTGGGGTAGATGTGCACGGTTCCGAAACCTGGTATACCAACGGGTGGTTGGTTGGTTGTGTGTAGTGTAGCTCATTAATTACGGAACACTCTGCAATAGAAGCAGAAGATGATAATGCAGTAGAAGCAAAAGCAGGAGGCTGGTTCAGATGTCCCTTTTACCTCTAGCGTTGGTCTAGGAATTGAAGAAACAAGGATAGGCCCTCCATTGGCAGTGAAGCACCTCACTTGTCGCGAAGGCTGCAATCGTCGATGTTTCTTCTGTGGGGCAGAAAAGAGGAACATCTTCCCCCTATTACCCTCACTTCCATTGGAATCTCCAACAGGTCCGCCGATCATCTTGCCTCCTTTTTCCTACTTCATTCCTTATTTTCCTCAAAGTTCACCTCTACCTTTGACCACCATCTTCTCTTGGTGGTGGCAAGCACTCCGAGATGGAGGGATCTCACTTAGTGCACACTGAACCAACAACTACTGGGGGAGGTCAAAACTCTCGTCGTTAAATGGCATGGACATCCACCGTTTCACTCTTCCCTCTCAGCCCACGTTCTTCGTGCCACCATGTCATGGACGACCCTCATCTAAACATTATTGCAACTTCCATGAGCAAGATCAGTTTAGAGTTGTCTGATCCACTACATCCAAGGGTTGTAAAAGCTTAATCTATGGCATCTCCCTGGTACAATTGCAATCATATATTGAATAGGGTACTGACATTGTATTGATTAAAGTCAAAAGTTTCTAAATATGAAACATATTGTCCAAAGTACATCACAATATTAATCATTTAACCTACTTCAAACCTAAATATCTCCTTCTTGGAGCATTAAAACCTAATAAAAACTTTGATCATTGATTTATTATAATCTAAGGTACATTCTAGCCAATTTTAGTCCCATATATATGTAAATGACCAATCGACCACTTAATCCAAAATGGCACATGCTTAGGGGATTTAAATATAATATTAATATCATATTACTTTCAATTTTACCAAACTAATTGGATGACTTTCATACGATCAAAACTCACTTCACAGACTATCATTATGACATTATAATATTGAAATCCAAACAAGATGACACCATCACCACACATACATATGGGGTCAAATTGATTATTCCAATCTCCATTTCATGATTGAAGTATTGAATTAAGTAACCTAGAACCTCAAAATTTCACTCTATTACATCTTTCTGGTTTGATTGGCTCCACAATTTGGGTTAATTGGATCTTGTATGGTATCTCAGTGATTTGTCATACAAACATGTTTAATTGATATACACAACTTATTGATAACATTGGTTATAGTAGAGATGCAATAAAAACGCACCTTCAATTTGCATGCATTTGTTAAAATATCCTATTCAGTGTGACCCAATTAATTTTGTATATATATTTATTAATCATTATTTGTAGAGATGCATCTATTAGGATAAGCAGTTTCCCAAAACAGTCGTGTCTCTTCGTGGTGGACATGAGACAGTATAAGGGTTTTTGGTCCTCTCTCTGGTAGAATCATCCGTAACCGATTTCTGCCTATCGGAGACTCACAAGGCGAGAGAAAACCAACACACATTCTACGCTTAGCGTTTCACCGTTCTGCCCCGTCTTCTCACAGGCGTACGCTCAATTTCGGACGCCTCTTCGCTTCTGCTCAAGACCGAACGTGCTACCTCCGGCGTCGTCTACCATGGATGTTCCTACGAATTCGGGTATGTAATCTTCCAAACAATGGTATCAGAGCATGGTTCTCTCTTCCTATATCGTTTGCATTATCAATATCTCAACATGCTATTCGTTCCCCTCGGATACAACTGGGTTGCATATATCTGCCGTAGTGTCGGCATTGTTTTATTGGGGCAATTACGTTTTAATGGCGTGCCTTGTTGTTAATGAAGTATACGATATTGATAATAAGTGGTCGATGATGTTTCTCTGTTCACGGTCGTGAACATGATCGTCCTTTCCAATTGGTATCATCGATGTTCCCTAGTTCATACCTAACGCTTCAAAGAATACCATTATTGCAAACGAATACATGAGTATTTGGTTAACTAACCATTGACGGCGGCGGCATGAATTTCAAATATTATTAACATGAGTACTTAAGAGCCTCAGTAAACTAATATATATTCGTCAGAGGCGTTGTTCCTGATTCTTTGTTTTTCTTTTCGGTAAATTGAGTTCTGATTCTTGCCTTATTCGGTAAAATTTTTGTCTGGAGCGATCAATTTATAGATGACGGATGAATCCTATATCCGAGTCTGCGATGCGACCGGTGCTTCTCATGTTCGTTATGGCTGTGTATTTATGTTTTTCGGCGGCGAGCCTAAATAATGGCCTACCATGTTATGTTTTCTCCATCTGGACAGCAACCAGAAGTATCTACATCTATGCTCATGCGGTGTGTCGTGTGCAGATAAGTTGTTCCTTGTGGCAGTCACCAGAAATAATGTCTGGTATGTATCATCTTCGTGGGTATATATATTTTGATTCTCCACCGTTGTGATTTCATATATTTTAATCAAACGAGAATATGGCACACAGAGTAAGACTTTTCGTCTTCGTCTTCCATCTTCATGTACTTTTGAGGATAAAAGGTGTGGGGAATCAACTGTTAGACTCATTAATATTAATATCTAATTGACTATAATATATACTATTTGTTTCGATTTGTCATTGTGCATTGTCTGTGGCATAAATATTGTATTCATTCAAGTTAAGGTTATGCCATTGAGTTGTTTTTCACTCAAGAATACACAGTGGATATGATGCTAGTGATTTTAATGGTCTAAATATACTGTATAATAAAGTTTTTCTTTCAAGTGCATTAAATTAGATACATATCATCTCAGAATTGCAGTTAAATGGTCTTAAACAGTATTCACGTAAGAATTATGTTATTGAATTGTGCTTAAATTAAGTAAACAATGATGTCACCCAAAGGTATATCATTCTAGTTGGTGATAAGCATGATTTGATAAATTAAACGTGTCTTTAGACCGATAAAATATATTTGGCTCTTGAAGGTGAAATTATTTTATTCAAATAAGTGACTAATCATATTAAGTGTTACATGCTATCCAAAGATAAATGTGATGACTATATGGAGTTAGTCGATAAAGGTAAATTAAAGTATACCGTACAGTTACTTTTATATTTCAGTTGTGGTTTTAATATGAAATTGTATTTATTGCAGTCATTTCCTCATCTTTGTTTGGAGAAAATAATAGCATTCCAAATCTCAATGGTTCAAACTTTAATGAATGGAAAGAAAAGGTCATATTTACATTAGGGTGTATGGACTTAGACTTAGCTTTCCGAGTGGAAAAACCACAACCACTTACTGAGGAAAGTATTACTACAGAAAAGGTCAATTATGATAAGTGGGAACGATCTAATAGGCTTAGTTTGCTTCTTATGCAAGCACATGTTGGAAAGCATATTAGACGGTCCATTCCTACTTCTGAATTGGCAAAAGATTTTCTAAAAGCAGTGGAAGAACAATATGTTTCTTCTAGTAAGTCTAGGGCTAGCACCTTAATGGTTAAGATGTGCTCTATGAAGTACAATGGTTCTTGTGGGATCCGCGAACACATCATGAAGATGAGAGATATTGCCGCACAACTCAATGAGATGGAGTTATCCATCTCTGATGTATTTCTTGTTCATTTCATTTTAACTTCCTTGCCTAGTCAGTATGGATCATTCAAGATTTCTTACAACACACAAAAGGAAAAATGGTCAATTAATGATTTATTGGCCATGTGTGTTCAAGAAGAAGAGAGACTTAAGAATGAAGGGGTCCCTACTGCGTATTTAAGTACCCATGACAAACGTGGCCGTAAGGGTAAAGGAAAAATGAAGGGAATTGCTCCTATCTCAGGTGGAGTGTCCAAGCCAGATGGCAAGGCCGGGGGAAGCAAGGCTAATATGAAATGCTTCTTCTGCCGTAAGAAAGGACATGCTAAGAAGGAGTGCTTCAAGTACAAGAAATGGTTAGAGAAGAAAGGTATAATTTCTCTTGTTTCATATGAATGTCATCTTTCAAATGTTCTATTATATAGTTGGTGGCTTGACTCTGGTGCTACTGTGCATATTTCCATTACATTACAGGGATTTCTGAATCAAAGGAAACCAACAGAGCGTGAAAAAGTCCTTTATTTTGAAAATAAATTGGGTTCACGCGTAAAGGTTGTTGGCACATGCAAATTAATCCTTGATAATGGAAGCTTGATGAATTTAGAAAATACTTTCTATGTACCAAACTATAGTAGAAATTTAGTCTCTGTTTGTAGATTAGACAAACTAAATTATGCTTTTATTCTTCAAAGTGGACGAATCTCATTTTATAAAAACTCTAGCATTATTGGTACTTATCTTTTAATAAATGATCTTTATCAAGTTCAACTAAGCCCTCATTTTGAGCAATCACTTATAGTCCAGCATGATATTATTGGAAATAAACGTACATTACTAGATGAAAAGTCATCACTACTATGGCACCGAAGGTTGGGACACATATCTAAAGAAAGAATCCAAAGATTAGTAAAGGAAGGCATTTTAGGGCCTTTAGATTTTACCAACTTTGGAACATGTGTTGAATGCATAAAGGCTAAGAAAATCAACATTTCTAAAAGGGGTTCTAAGAGGAGTAATGGAACATTAGAAATAATTCACACATATATTAGTGGACCTTTTCCACCTTGTTTTACAGGGGAAAAATATTTTGCAACCTTTATCGATGACTATTCGCGATATATGTTCCTCTACTTATTAAATGATAAAAGTGAGGTTTTTCAAGCCTTTAAGGACTTTAAGATTGAAGTGGAGAAACAATTAGGGAAAGTGATTAAGATAGTCAGATCAGATAGGGGAGGTGAATATTATGGAAGGTTCACTGAGATGGGATAAAGAAATGGACCATTTGCACATTTCCTTCAAGAAGAAGGCATTGTACCTCAATATATAATGTCAGGCACACCAAGTCAAAATGGCGTAGCTGAAAGAAGGAATCGAACATTAAAGGAAATGGTTCGTGCAATGCTTTATAATTCATCCCTTCCTTCTACAATGTGGAGTGAGGCTTTAAAGACATCAGTACATGTATTAAACAAGGTTCCTACCAAGTCTGTCCAGAAAACCCCATATGAATTATGGACAGGAAGGAAGCCATCCTTGAACTATATGCACGTATGGGGATGTCGTGTAGAAGTTAGAATCTACAATCTACATGAGAAGGCATTTGACCCAAGAACCACTAGTGGTTTCTTTATTGGTTACCCAGAGAGGTCAAAGGGATATAGGTTTTATTGTCCATCTCATCCACGAAAGATAGTCGAGACTGGTAAGGCTAGATTTTTAGAGGATCATCAAGTCAGTGGGAATGATCTGCTTCAAAATGTAACTTTTGATGAAGTGCAGGATAGTGTTGTCACACCTGCACCTAGTCAAACTTGGATAAGCTATCTAATTATTGTTCCCATGAACAATTGTCAAGTGGATGAGCCAACAGAAGTAGATCATGCTACTAGTCAGGTTGTAAATGAACAAATTGATCATGTTCATGATGAAGGACAACCTGAAGAGCCTACAGAAAATGTAGAACTCAATGATGAATTACGAAGATCAACCAAATCAAGGAGGCCTGCCATTCCATCTGACTATGTTGTATACCTTCAAGAGCTAAATTTAGACTTTGAAGATATTGATCCCTTATCTTTTTCACAAGCAATAAATTGTGAAAATTCCTCTAAGTGGCTTGATGCCATGAAAGAGGAACTGATATCCATGGATAAAAATCAAGTATGGGACCTTGTACTTTTGCTAGAGAATGTTAAACCTATTGGTTGCAAATGGGTCTTTAAGACCAAAAGGAACTCAAATGGTGAAATAGAGAAGTACAAGGCCAGACTAGTTGCCAAAGGTTTCACACAAAAGGAAGGCATTGATTATAAGGAGACATTTGCTCCAGTCTCATCAAAGGACTCTTTTAGGGTAATCATGGCCTTCGTAGCTCATTTTGATCTTGAGCTACATCAAATGGATGTGAAAACAACATTTTTAAATGGAGATTTATCTGAAGAAGTCTATATGGAACAACCAGAAGGTTTCATTAATAATAGTAAAAGTCACATGGTTTGCAAATTGAAGAAATCGATATATGGACTGAAACAAGCATCCCGACAATGGTATATAAAATTTAACACCATTATATCAACTTTTGGGTTTAAACCAAATATTGTTGATCGGTGTACATACCTCAAGGTCAGTGGGAATAAATTCATAATATTGGTTCTTTATGTGGATGACATTCTACTGGCAAGTAATAACATTGCTATATTAAATGAAACTAAAGAATTTCTTTCCTCTAACTTTGAGATGAAAGATATGGGAGAAGCTTCATATGTACTCGGTATTGAGATACATCGGGACCGAGCTAAGGGCATACTCAGTATATCCCAGAAAGCTTACATATCTCAAGTTTTAGAGAAGTATGGAATGAGAAATTGTTCACCTGGACCTGCACCTATAGTTAAAGGAGATAAGTTTAACTCCAAGCAGTGTCCTAGTAGTGATATAGAAAGGAATGAAATGAGGAAAATACCATACACATCTGCAGTTGGGAGCCTACAATATCTACAGATATGTACCAGACCGGACATTGCTTTTTCTACTAGAATGCTTGGTCGTTACCAAAGTAACCCCGACATGGACCATTGGAGAGTTGTGAAGAAGGTGATGCGCTATCTGCAAGGAACAAAGGATTACATACTTAAGAATATGATACAAGATCTTAAAGTTGTTGACTCAATTCATAAGCCAATACAGATATATTGTGATAATGAAGTCGCAGTCACTTTTGCTAATTATGATAAAAGCACAATGGCATGCAAACATCTAGACATAAAACTCTACGTTGTCAATGAGCGAGTTGACAACAAGATGATACAGATTGATCACATTGGTACACAACACATGATATCAGATCCTCTTACTAAAGGGCTAGCTCCAGGATTGTATACATCTCATGTAAAGAATATGGGTCTGAGAAAGTCATTTGATGTGTAATGAATAATGTAATTTAACAATGTAATAATTTTTGTGTGATCACATATTTGACTCACTATTTCTGTTGCAATACTAGTAATAATAGAATGTCGGTTTTGACATCAAGTTGGACCAAGGAAATAGGTTTTGAGGTCAACCTATTCATAAATTTTATATCACTACATGTAAGATGTTTAGATATTGTAGTGCATAGCAGGGAGTACTTAATTTTTAAGTATCAACCGCTATGACTCATATCTTATTCTCTAGTATGGTAGTATTCATATTATGCATCAATTGTAAATTAATAAATATTATTGTCATGGCATTTTGGGTCAAGTGAGAAAATGTTAAAATATCCTATTCAGTGTGACCCAATTAATTTTGTATATATATTTATTAATCATTATCTGTAGATATGCATCTATTGGGATAGGCAGTTTCCCAAAACAGTTGTGTCTCTTCGTGGTGGACATGAGACAGTATAAGGGTTTTTGGTCATCTCTCCAGTAGAGTCGTCCGTAACCGATTTCTGCCTATCGGAGACTCACAAGGCGAGGGAAAACCAACGCCCGTTCTACGCTTAGCGTTTCACCGTTCTGCCCCGTCTTCTCACAGGCGTACGCTCAGTTTCGGACGCCTCTTCACTTCCGCTCAAGACCGAACGTGCTATCTCCGACGTCGTCTACCATGAATGTTCCTACGAATTCAGATATGTAATCTTCCAACAATTTAACATGTTTACTGAAAGCGAGCTCGGACAAATAGGATGATCACGCAGCAGAAGACATGAAACATAGGAACATAGAAGACATCTTCAGATTTTATTTTATTTATTCCCATTACCAATATATGTAATCTTTGAATTACGTATTTGATCAAGCCATCAAACATATGAACATAAAAAGACACCTTCACATTTTTATTCTTAGTTACTCCGAGAAGGTCTTTTGTTCAGGTTGATTAATTATACAAAATTTACCTTATCTTCGGCAAAATTCAAAATAGTTGACATGTATAGTATTGGCCGTGATGGATTATAACAAGAATATCATGAGGAATGTACGTAAATAAAGATCGTTGTCGATTACTACTATAGAGCTGAAAATCTTTTCCTTTCATTAATGTCTCACAATCATGGGATATTGTATGGTATCTGTCGGCCTGATTTGCCACATAAACATGTTGTATTAATGCACACAATTTATTGATAACACATAGTTTACAGTAGCCATACAAATGAAACGCACCTTACATTTGCATGAATTAACATACTTATTGAAAGCAATTAATTACGGCAATCTCGATCAAACAAGATAATAATGCGTGCAGAAGCAGCAGCTATGTCACGACGGCGCAATAAATAGAAGACATCTTCAGAATTTTATTCTGGTTGCACCGAGAAGGTCTTTTGTTCTGATTGATTATACAAAATGTATCTTATCTTCATTAAAATTCAGAATATAGTTGGTATGTATAGTGTTTTTCATGATGGATTATTACAAGTGTCATAATGATAGTACTTAAGTATTGATCATCGTCAATTAATAAACAGCGTAAACTCTTCCGTTCCTGCATGTGGCCATGGCACAGCCAAGCCGTGTGGAACGGCGCGATACAACTTGCGTGTAAGCCTCACACTGCCCGCGCGTGCATGTGTTGCTATCGTAGTTGTAGTTGAAATTCCCATGAAGAGGTTCTTGCCCAATCCACGACTATGAAGTAGTTGAAGGTCGGCGTGCTCCATCCGGCAGTTTACGGCAAGCTGGGATGCCCACCACCGTGCAAAGGTCGCCACGTTCTCGTCCCACTGCATGCATTGCACCGACTCCAACCTGAGCCCTCGCTGCGTTGTGTGCGGCTAGGTAATCGTGTGGTAAGTTCTGAGCGGTTGTTTGCATACATCCGTACACGACAGAACGGGATGTTTCCAACCAAGACTATTTTTCTGGTGTTCAAAAGTTTCAACTAAGACGGCCTTTCTTGAGCCCTTTAGACTTTTTGTACATATACAATTACATAGCTGAAGGATATGATCGATAAGATCTTACTTGGATTTTTTTTTTTACGAGAGAACCGTCCTCACAGAAGCAAGCGCCACAATTATGATCCTCAGACAACGTAAACTCTCGGGACATGAGAGGGTGTGGTCCAGTCACCCCCTCCCGCGCCCAATCAAACCCGGATCCTTCATTTGGACTTACCGAGCCGTAACCAGCCGGGCTACTCTGGCCGGACTATCTTACTTAGATTTTTGAGTTAGAAGGAGACTTAGCCTCCCCTCCCCTCAAATAGGTGTCAGAGCTCGGATGACCCAAGGGTTGGTAAATACAATGTGCAACAGGAGGTTTCGAACCCGGAACCTCCGGAGATGACAGGTCGGACCGAACCATCTGTCCTACACTGGCCGGGTGTTTGACTTGGATTTTAACTATAAGAATGGATTAATAACCAACGAATGACCTTCATGCCAACTTCGAAAAAATATACAATATCCGTAATTTCTAATGGTTGTGCGTGAGAGAGAGAGGGGTGGAAATATGTCTTTGTTAGATAAACGACATATTGCATAGTATTTTAACTAGAATGACACAATCACCCGAGAAGGATATTGAGTAGTTAATTTCATGTCATTATCACCGTTGACTAGCATCATCGTTAAAAATATTAAGGGATCCGTGATAGTTTGAATATTGAACAACACGTCGAGACCATATTATAGCATACAAAATCTTCTTTTCTACATCGTCAACTTCTATGTCATCATAAAGATGACATAAACATTCACGATGGTGGTATAGTGTGTTTATGAGATGGAGTCAATTATTTATAAGGATTTCAAGAATAGTAAAAAGTAACAAATCTTGAAGTGTCATCACATTAAGTGTCTTGAACATCCCCATTTCTTTTATCAATCATTGGATAAAAAGAAATTACCAATGTTACTGAAGAAGTGAATCAAAGCACCAACTAAGTCCAAGGAGATGAGGTTTCGTAAAATCCCAACACATAAGATGGTGAGGGCCAACCAGAAAACCCCTTCCATCCTAGCTTTAGTTTTAGATTTGGTGAAGGGGACCCTCCTAATGGACGAGGAGGAAATAGCTCAAGAATACACATGCACAACAGGAAAGCGGACAATATAGAAAGAGATGGTTCAAGCTCTTCCAAAAGAAAATGCAAACAATCCCAGCCTGAGTAGCTAGAGGAGGAGGTAAAATGAGAAATTATGGAGAGTAATGAATAGGGGGAGATAGCCCCAGCAACAACACCCAATTCTTTCAATGTTTTAGTATGGAATGTACAAGTTGTTGTGGAGACCATACCCAAAGCTACTTGAGGAAGTTGATGCATAAGCGTATAATATCTGATATCGCGGTTGTTATGGAGAGTAGTGTATCTAGTGATTTGGCTACAAAGCTATATTGGAAGCTAGGATTTACATACTCAAACTGACACTCCTTGTAGAAAATGGGGTATGGAGAGTAGTCTATCTGGTTATTTGGCTACAAAGCCAATATTGGAAGCTAGGATTTACTTAAGCACACCGACACTCCTTGTAGAAAATGGGGTACACAAATGGACATATGAAGCTTCTATAGAGAATATTAGGTTGAGGAAAATGAAGTGGAATGCAGATATGCAAAGGTGGAAGAACATGGAAAAGGAAAACATGTTAAAAGGAATAAATGAACTCGAGCAAGTACTGGGTATTGGGTATAATTCTTATATTGAATCAGTCCTATTGGATGTACGTACACAATATGAAAATATGCTAAAAATTGAGAACATCGAATGGAGACATCAACACGGTGCAATTGGATGTAGCATGGTATACGAATTGTAGGTTCTACCAGATCTTAGTCAATGCAAGAAGAAGAAGGAACATGATCATGAGGCTGAAGAATGAACAAGGAGTATGGATAGAAGAAAATGAACTGGTAAACAAACTGATCTATAGTAACTTTCACATTTTATTCTTTGAAATAAACCCAAACACAAGAGCATGGGCTAGAATGAGGTAAATTGGTAGTTTTAAAAGAATCAGTGACACATATTAGCAACTCCTTCTGTAACACCCCTGACCTGGGTTATACTTTAACCCTAGGTGTTTTGATTAAGAAAGATGATTAAATGCTTAATCTCATATTTTGAAAGCTAATTAGGGTTCAAGAGGAACTTATATTACAATTCTAGTCCTTTTTGAACATTGTTGAAATCAATGTTTTGCCTGTTTTGGACTAAAGTGCAAATTACCCAAGTTGAGGGGTTTAAGTACAAATTGTGCATGATAATATGTTTCTCATGTGTTGAAGCATCATGAGAGTAAAGATGATGCTGAGGTATGGTTTATGGAAGCCTGAATACCAAGAAAGAGCTGATAAAGCAATGTATGTGCATGAAAACCTAGTTTTGGTGTAATGTGCAATTTACCCAAAACCCAGGGTGTAATATGTAAATTACCACTTCAATAAGGTCCCTAATGTTTCTTGGCATAAAGTAGAGTAAAGAAAATGAGAGGGGAGCCTCATTTTAATTAAGTTGGAGGAGAGAGAATCTTGATATTAAAATAATCAAGATTTAATCCTAATTGAAACCTAATTTGATTTAGGGCAAAAATAAATGTATTAATTGAAGGGACTTCAACCAAAAACGAGATGATTGAATTTGCTCAAGTGTGAACACCTTTTTTCCTTTGCTAGGACACAAAAATATCTCAAGCAAGTGGATAACCCACTCACCATTATTATAAAGAAAAGTAATATCCACTCAAATTGGGATATTATTATAATATGATCTAAGGTGCTTAATTTTCTTTTCTTTAAATTGAGGATAATTGAGAGGAATAAGAGGCAAATGGGATAGCCTCGTATCCAAGGAATTAAAGGGGGAAGAGGCGGCACCAATTTTGGAATTAAATGCATTTTTATAAGGCATTTTCTCTCTCATGGAATTTCTTATAAAAGTACCTTTACCAAGCCTAAAGGCTATTTCGGATTCTTTTCTTTCCCCTTGCTTGGAAAAGGACTACGGAGCTGTGGAGGAGAAGGAGGACGACCCCAACCTGTTGGTAAGGTCCTTGACCTTCGTTCTCCTTGATTCCATGGTGGAAATCAAAAATAAATCATTGATTTCTTCTTATTTTGATCTCCTCTTCAACCCTAGCCAACTTTTTCATCCAAAAGCTTGGAGACAAGCCTAGGGGGAGTTGCAAAAACTTCATCCACCATTGTTGACGTGAGCTTGGAGCTTTGAAGCTCAATTGGAGGCGGGTTTTATAACTTGAACCCTTAATATTGTTATTGCATTCAATTCCTTATCAAATGTTGATGCTTTCTTCATTTTCGAAATTTATTTTGGTTGATTGATGAAACCACCATGGAAATCACAAAAAATTTCGTGGGTTTGTAGCTTGAAGATGATTATTTCATCACAAGAACACACCTCAATTAGTATCTTAGGCAAACAATTTCAAAATTTGGGACCAATCGGCTTCAATGAAATCGGTTAACGATTTCAACAAATTGATTGAAACCAAACAGTTTCAAACTGTTTGGAGTGGTTAACCATTTGCAATGGTTGACCGTTTGAGGAAATATGCTGATGTAATTGGATATTGATCCAATGGGTTCAATTGGTTTGATCTTAATGGTTTCAATTGTGAATGATCCCTAAAATGCAAACCCTAATTGTTTATGGAAGCAATAACTCAGTATACTATGTCAAACATAGTTGTTTGTATTTGATCGGAAGGTTGATGTAACCAAATCAAGTGGAGAGAATGATAGAAATGAATTCATACATAAGTATGATTCATATGGTGATTTAGGGTATGATCCTTAGTAAAGAGATCAAGAAACCCTAATTGAGAAGGTTAATGAACCCTAACCCTGATTTAGGGAAATTCTGAGTGAAACCCTAATCTAGGGTAATAATGTAACCCTAATTAAGGGTAACAGTGTAACCCTAATTAAGGGTAACGACTTGGGTAACTCTAATTTAAGGTAATGAAATGCCAAACCCTAATTGGATGAACAATGAATCCCTAATTTATGGGTAATTGAATGAAACCCTAATTGGGATGATTAGTGAAACCCTAATTGAGGGTGATTCCATGAGAAACCCTAATTGAGGATGATTCCATGTGAAACCCTAATTGAGGGCGATGTCATATGAAACCTTAAACCTAACACAGAGTAAATCTATGTGAAACCCTAAATTTGGGCTATAGTGCATGGAATTCTAATCATGGGCAATATGATGATAAATCATAACCCTAATGTCTGGGTAATGATATGAGTAAATCTTAATGATGAAATAATGGGTAATACCCTATAACGATGAAATATCTCAAGTGGTTGACTATAGGCAACCTTATAATAAGCAATGCCTTAACTTGAGATGAGTCTATATCATTGAAGATAGTTGGACAATCCTTGTGTGTGATCTATGCACATCATGGTAAAGGTGATAGGTTAGTGGATGAAAGTATTAAGATGTGAGATTCCTTATTATAAGATAAGTTAATAAACTCAAGTAAGATAGAAGTGATGAGGGAAGTGATATATTGAGACATGATAGATATCACATTTAGCATTTCAGGGTTGATATACCTTGATGCATCTCAAATCCAATATTTTTGGATAAGATACACAAGGAGAGTGTTATGTAAATTGTTACAATGAAATGTAATGAGTTTAACATACTTGATAAGTAAGCTAAAATGAGTATGTTGTAATCATACCATGATTAGGATGTGAGATAAACTCATACCTTGTGTTGATGATCATTTAATGATAAATGATAAGAATATTAAATACTTGGAATGTCGATGGATGCTCCTAGATGTATGGAACAATATATTAGGGTTGGATTGATAAAATGAACATGAAACCCTAATTGATGTGAATAGTAAACCCTAGCCCTATGGAGGAAATAGTGGTGTTACTATTATATTACATGAGTTAATATGTCATTGTTGCCTAGTGAGAGGTGACAAGATGTTTAATGGCCTCGTGAGCCATATGTTTAGATGTTACCTAGTAAGAGGTAACAAGATGTTTCATGGGCATGATTGAGCCCTGAATGAGGTGTAATCCTCTTGTGTTGATAAGGGTTGATTCCCTGTGTTATTGTGAAAATGATTTATATCCTATGATAGTATGATGGTCTTAATGACCTTTGGGCATGGTTGAGCCCTGAATGAGGTGTATTCCTCTTATGTTGATAAGGGTTGATACCCTGTGATATTGTGAAAATGATTTATATCCTGTGATAATATGATGATTGGTGTAATCTCATGAATGGTAAGTGAATATTACCATGTGATGATGAGATGAGAAATTATGTTTCATATGTTTTATATCTTTTCAGGTTTTGATATTTATATGCTTGCTAGAAATGAATTAGGGTTGTATGTCCACTTGTTTGATGCAGCCTTAATTCACCCAATTGGCATAACTAATCAAGTGCAACTCTAATCATGTAGTGCCCGGTGCCATAGATCCATCTGAGTGTCAGAACTTGCCAGATGGTGAAACGAGTATTCCTAAGGGAAACTCGGAGCGGATACTGATGAGTATGCGGGGTGCTTGTCATCCTGAATTCAAGTGTTTAGGGAGGATGATTGAGGTCATACCTAGCCCTCAGTTTGAGAACGGCTGCGGTCGTGTCTCAGTGATTATATATGTGATGATATTGGAGGACAACTGCGGTTGTACCTCAGATGGTAGGGTATGCGTACCCACCTCTTTCACTAGTGCCATGACCTGTACCAAGGACGAACTAGGCTATTAGCAGCTTGACCTTTTGTGTCGCTGTGGCAGACCCGTACTGACCGGGGGCGGAGAAGATCTTAGGAGTCCGACTCTTCCTAGATCTTGTATGGAACTGATTTCGACTTAGCAGTGGTCAGTTGGATTTTGAGTGGTATCCTCAATTTCCTCAGGGCATAATAATAAAAGATGTAATACAACCGTATAGCATATCTGTTTAGGGTTATACATGACACTTCACATTGGATGATAACCCTTGTTTGTTCTCTTTACATAAAGACGATGCTTAGTGCAACTAAGAGATAGTAATTATACTTATGTTGTGGATATGCATAAGACTGTAAATGTGTACATACAATAGTCATGCTTATGTTGATATCTTACTGCTACTGTTGATTATAATCATGATGCTAGATATATCATGTTGATAGTTATGTTTCGCATGCTATCCATGCCTCTATAATTAGAAATACCTGGCAGAGGCTTAATGCCTGTAATTAGGGTTGGTTAAAGTCCAATGCCTGGTTGTGTAATCAAAATTGGTATAGTCCAATGCCTGAAGCATTTATACTTGATTGATATAGTTTAATGCTTGAATAAGACATGATGATTTATATAATCACATGTCTGGCATAAGTGAATACCTGTTTAGCAGATTGGCTAAGGCCAACAAATAGAAACAAGAATGAATCATGGGTGACACATCAGAATAATGAATGACATGAGCAAAGCTTGAGATGTCGAAATTCTATGGTAGATAAATGTTATACATGTTCTTTTTATTCCTTATAAAGAGAATAGATGAATTACTGTTCAATCATAGATAGGTGTAATACTTTAAAAGATGAGAATGATCTAAACTGCTTATCCTCTGCTCAGTTTTATATTAATTAAACTACAATAATGATGTTTCTGGCGGAGAGTTATATCTCTCGCTGGGGCAATTTTCAATTGTCGCACCCCCGTGGGAACCAACATTTTTAGGTGGACGAGTGCGAAAGAGACTGAGAATATCTTGCAGAGGAAGAACATCAGCACCAACAGGGACAACAATGACAACTCAGGTTGAGTGTGTTGTCTGTCGTGTTTTGTAGATAGAAGTCCTATGTGTCGTCTCTGTACTCTCAGGTCCTTAGAGTTAGTACTTAGTGCTTTTAATGTATCGTTTTGAGATTTTGGTTTAATGCCTCGAGGTTATTATGTTGTCTGTGTTTAGATTTTAACAAGGCAGTTGATGTTGTAACCCTCGAGAAGAGATGGTATAAGATATAGACTGATGAACCATGATGTAAATGTAATACATTGGTTCTTGTTGAAAGAGTTTTCCTATGATTGGGTCTCTTTGAAAAAGGTTTTAATTTTTAGTGATTTTCAGTAATCCGCTGCTTAGTGAACGCTTCCGCATTAGTTAATTATGTTTTTGTGAGTTGGATGCTACAATTTAGTGGTATCAGAGCTCTAGGTTCGCTTAGTCTACAGAGACATAGGACTAAGGTAGTAGAGTCTGTTCTGGTATCATCCAGTGTATCTGATAATATCTTCTGCTCATATAAGTGAAGAAGAACTTAAAGATGACTGATTCACATGAGGAGATTGTTGCTGAGAGTATCAACGTTGCACCAAGAAGAGGTGCATGGGAGCAGGCAAGAGAGAGACAATTTCCTGAGAATCTCCTAGTTGATCCATCTATGATAAGAAAATCTTTCTTTAAGTATTACTGTTGGAGAATTTAAGGCAACAGTAATGTATATAGTGGATCAAGCATTGGCACTGTAACCCAGATTACCAACCCCAATGATGATGTTTTAGATATCAACATGATTTGTAATCAGCATCTGTAGGTTGAAGCAAAGGAAATGATGAATTTCTGGACTTAAATTGAGTTTGTGCTCAACCTTAGCCTGTTGAATCAATCTTTGAGGCAGAGTTAGCCTGAGGCAGTGAATAATTCATGAATTATGACAAGTTAGACAAGATAATGTCATTCAAATATGTCATTTTATGAATTCCATGATTAACTGAGAAAGGAAATGATTGAACTTTCCTTGATTAGTCCTATGAGGACTTATGTTTTACATAGTAAAACATTACAAATGTTTTATGTTGTTCTTACCTCCTTGAGAAATGATGAGGTACAGAAGAGGTGCCTAAATGAAATTCAGGGATGATAAGTCTTATGCTTGTGATAATATGAAAAGAAGAAATATGATAGTATACAAAGTACATACCACTTAATCTCAATATTTATATACCCTGGCCAGGTATACAACTATTGATGATAAGGTGGGTATGGAAACTCTTAGATTGTTGTCTTTTTGATTGCTCTGATCAAGTAGTCATTCTGAGACAATCTAATGAGTATCATGAAATCAGAAATATGGGATGAATAAATGTGTCATATCCCATGCATAAGAAAGAGAAGTCTGAGATAATCTCAGATGAGTATGTTGTATGAGGAACTAAAAGTGTACTCCTCATAAGATAAGAATAAGAATGAGGGAGATGAACCCTGTTCAATAATGCTGCCAGCATAATAAAGATCTTTCCCATAATAAGGAAATGGGAAATGTGATGAGATCATGAGATAATCATAAACATGCTAGATAATAATAAAGAAAGGGATAATGACATGCAGTCATCCTTACAAATTTCAATGCTAAAGGCAAGGAACCTAGGATGAGATAAAGAGTAAATGGTTCATGAATAGTTGAAAATACACAAATTAATAAGAGGAATATGAATCCTTGTTTTCTTTCCTTTCAGGGACATGGCAATCAAGTGGGTCTTAGGACACTTGATGTGCATAAGATAAATGTGTTCATGTGATGGATACTTAGAAAAGTATCAGTTATCTTGGACTTTGGTCCCAAGATGAGGACATATGAAACACATAATGTTCCAAGATGAAAGGAAGAGATATATATGATGTGTTTCCAACACATGTGATAGATACCAAGGTGAAAGATTCTGGTATTTGAGAGTTATCAGATGGGTTAGGTTGTCTACCTGGATTGGTCAACTATGAAATTAGTCTGATTATAATAATATGAACATTATATGTTAGAGGTTTATGCTCTTCATAAACATGATATTAATAAAGAATGTATGATGCTTCTCTGAATAAGAAAAGTGTTATTTGACACAAAGTTGACTCTATAGTCAATGATGAGGGACAGTGGGGCATGTGCCTTGTGTGTTGATTCTATGAGAATCTTGTATGGAAACACTTGGTGCTGATCAAAGTTTTATGGTGTCTCTATAATAAGGAGATGATATGTGAAGACTAGATAGTATGATGAATAAAATACATCTGTCTTCCTTTATCTGGATTTTGAGGACGAAATCCTTGTTAGGGGTTTATAATTTGTAACACCCCTGACCTGGGTTATACTTTAACCCTAGGTGTTTTGATTAAGAAAGATGATTAAATCCTTAATCTCATCTTTTGAAAGGTAATTAGGGTTCAAGAGGAACTTATATTGCAATTCTAGTCCTTTTTGAACATTGTTGAAATCAATGTTTTGCCTATTTTGGACTAAAGTGCAAATTACCCAAGTTGAGGTTTTTAAGTGCAAATTGTGCATGATAATATGTTCCTCATGTGTTGAAGCATCATGAGAGTAAATATGATGCTGAGGTATGGCTTATGGAAGCCTGAATACCAAGAAAGAGTTGATACAACAATGTATGTGCATGAAAACCTAGTTTTGGTGTAATGTGCAATTTACCCAAAACCCAGGGTGTAATATGTAAATTACCACTTCAATAAGGTCCCTAATGTTTCTTGACATAAAGTAGAGTAAAGAAAATGAGAGGGGCGCCTCATTTTAATTAAGTTAGAGGAGAGAGAATCTTGATATTAAAATAATCAAGATTTAATCCTAATTGAAACCCTAATTTGATTTAGGGCAAAAATAAATGTATTAATTGAAGGGCCTTCAATTAATACATTTATTATCTCAATCCTACCTTAAAGAAGATGAAAATTGCATTATTATCTATCAAAACCTGAAATGAAAAAGGTAAAATGATACATAAGAAGTTGTAATATGCATAATGAAAATAGAATTGATTACCTTTTTGCTAGTATCCTTGAACAATGATGCTATGACGTGGGAAGTGGGTTTCCCTTTGTGTCTTTTCTTTAAAGGGCACAACTTTCAAGTGGATCATTGCCACTTGGTATGTGTGGATTCATTCTAAACATGAGGATGGATATCTTACTATAGAATAAGGTTGTTTGGACTATGGTTCCACGATCAAAAAGTTTGCGATGATTTTGCTTTTGAGACTTCCAATAATTACGAAGACTCCTCTTATATGTCTTGATCTTTGTTATGCTGGTAAAAGTAGATGATATAAGGATGTGAGTTCCTTATAGCGCATGAGGTGGATACCAAGGTAATGAATCCTCGTGTCCAAGATGTATCAATAATACGAGAAATATGTGAAGGTTGGAAATGTTTATTAAATGAACATTCTAAGCGTTTCTCTCCTTTAGAGAGAGAAAGAGAGTTGATGATAACCCTCTAAATGTTGTTTAAAAAAAAGTGATTCTATAATGTTGTGTATGGTTCAGTGATAGTTGGACAAGACCACTATCAAGGATAGATGGTTTGTTGGTCAATAGGTATGTGATATCGTGTTCCTTTAAGATGAACCTATGATCAAATATCAATACATAAGATTTAGATTGGATGACATAATTCACATGACCATGATGAGTTTAGAATTATGTCCTTTAGACTAACTAATGTACAAATAGAATTTCTGAATAGGAGGAACAAAGTGTTCCATTCATGTTATACACGTTATATCAAGCTTTGAATGATGACATGTCAAAGTATTTTAAATATGGTCAAAAATATGATCAATATTTATTCAAAAACCTTAGGGTTGCTGAAGCAGCAATAAATATGAGACAAGTTGAACAAGAGTGAGATGTGGTTCAATAAATTTCTTTATGGGATCATGATATGTCTTCTTATGTGGGCGTTTTTTTTTGTGCTGACCCAAGATGAGATATGTATGAATGATGTGACATCATCATGATATGTAGGTAACCATGTGAATGTAATAGGATGAGGTGCAAAGGAAGAACCCAACTTTGTTTATCTTGGATTTCGGAGGCGAAATCCCTGTTAGGGGTTTATAGTTGTAAGACCCCTAAACTTGTTTAATGTGTTGAACAGCCTTAATTGCCATAATTTAATGCTTAGTGCATCATTAAGTTAATTAAGTTGAATTAAGTACTCATTGATGCAATTAGGGCTTTGACCAGTTGGGACAAGCTAATAAGCATAATTTCTTGCTTCAAGGTCATAGTGGATTTTGTGATTTAAGTTTTGTAAAAAGAATCATTCGATTTGGACCCTCGAGGCAAAAGTTATAGCCTTTTTATTTTCTTTGGACCTAATTTGCAAATTTCCCATAATTAATAGCCCCTTTACCCTTATCTTCTACTTTCCCAAATTATTTCACGCGATAAAATAGGACTACCGCTTGAAAGCGGCGCACAGACCAACTGCTAGCCCGATCGGCCGCAGCAGAGGAGAAATTAGGGGCGATTCTCGAGCCCTTAGCTCCGATTCAGCCTGGCTTCTCCTTCCCCTTCCTTCCTACCTCCTCCACACCCTAGCGGTGCCCAGTTGCGCCCCCATCTGCCCCGACCTCTAGAAGCATCCGACCGACCGGCCTGCAGCAATAGCTGCGCGGCGCATGACCAAGGAAGGGTCCTTTGGCCGAGCTAGCTCTTTGGGAAGGTACTCCCAACTACGATCGATGGCTTTGGATCTGAATCCACAGTTGTAGCTGCGTCTAGCACCAAGCACGGCCCTCTTCTTCAACCTGTTAGTGAGCGTAGAAGTAGTTGTAAGTAGCTGGTCTGAACCAGGGCTTAGTGGCATGGGATATATCAAGGGGATGATGCCCTTGAGCTCGACCATGAAGGTAGAATAGGAATTCATAGTTTCCTGTACTCATTTGCACTCGTTTTCTTCAACCTTCCGTGCGTGAAGCACCTGCTGGGTTTCGAAGGCTTAATTCCAAGCAATACCAAGGTAGAAGAAGACTTGCGTGTTCCCAAAAACTGGTCTCTGGACACATTTCCGGACGAATCCGGACATCCCAAATCGCTGTGAGTAGAGTTTGTCTCACTTATCATGAACTAACTCTAGCATTTGAAAAATTTTGGTTAATCGCGTATTTTTCACTGATAACAGTAGTTATCAGGCGTTGTGCGGTATTTGACATCGCCCGACTTTTTATTTCACAAATCACTTCTTTACGCCTTTATATGATCTAGTGTAGCATCTTATCAGTGTGGATTGGACCAGTGAATTTACATGGTTCATCGGAACCTAAATTGCTCAGTGTGAATGTAGAAATTAGTAATACATGACCAATAATGTTATGGTTTGGGTATAAACCCAGGTTGTTCCATGGTAGAAATTACTCTAAAGCTCTAAAACCCTACCTTTCTTGCTCCTTATGTTTAGGGTTTGCTCAATTGATGAAAAAGGTGATAGATGGACGAATTCATGGCTTACTCTTGGATTTTTTTTACCCTACCTGCTCAAGGTTTCTTCTGTGCAGGGTTTCATCTTCGCATTATAGGCCAGATTTATAACTTGCTCCACGTTTATTGCTTACCATAAACTTTGTAGATCATGTTCTTGCTTGAAATGATGATTCATGCACTAAAAATCTATGCTTGACTTAGAGTTTGATTTTTATAATGTTCCCTATTCCGATTTCAGTTATATATGAATCTGTGATCATGTGTGTGTTAGCACTAAGGTCTAATGTGACTTGGATCAGGTTGTTTTGACAACCCATGTTCACCTCCTTAGGTTAGGTTTTGGACCAATTAGAAGTTTAATGATCAACCACTAAATACCCTACTGATGTTATCAATCAATGTTGACATTAGCTTGATATTTGATGCCGATTAAGGAATATAGTGTTGATCTAACAACCTATAGTGATTTTCAGTAATCCGCTGCTTAGTGAACGCTTCCACATTAGCTAATTATGTTTTTGTGAGTTGGATGCTACAATTTAGTGGTATCAGAGCTCTAGGTTCACTTAGTCTACAGAGACATAGGACTAAGGTAGTAGAGTCTGTTCTGGTATCATCCAGTGTATCTGATAATGTCTTCTTCTCATATAAGAGAAGAAGAACTTAAAGATGACTGGTTCACATGAGGAGATTGTTGCTGATAGTATCAACGTTGCACCAAGAAGAGGTGCATGGGAGCAGGCAAGAGAGAGACAATTGCCTGAGAATCTCCTAGTTGATCCATCTATGATAAGAAAATCTTTCTTTAAGTATTACTGTTGGAGAATTTCGGGCAACAATAATGTATATAGTGGATCAAGCATTGGCACTGTAACCCAGATTACCAACCCCAATGATGATGTTTTAGATATCAACATGATTTGTAATCAACATCTGCAGGTTGAAGCAAAAGGAAATGATGCATTTCTGGACTTAAATTGAGTCTGTGCTCAACCTTAGCCTGTTGAATCAATCTTTGAGGCAGAGTTAGCCTGAGGCAGTGAATAATTCATGAATTATGACAAGTTAGACAAGATAATGTCATTCAAATATGTCAGACTTTTGTTAGCATATTAATGCTTGTTTGTGTGGCATAGTATGGATACAAGAAATATGTCGGGATCCTTCAAACGTTTCTGAACGGGTGTTGACGTTGAAATCGGTTTTAATTTACCCATATTTTTGGGTATGTGATTAATTAGTGATTGATTGTGTTTTATGTTTTGAGTAATCTCGTTTAGAGCGACGGGTTGCGACAGCTTCAAGCACAATTCTAAATACATGTAGCACTCATGAAAATGGCTCCAACAAAAGCACCAGGGCCTAACAATATTGAGACTAGGTTTCTCCAAAGGAAATGGACAAAAAGTTGAAAGGCCCTGTAGAGAACATGATCAGGGGAGTGTTTGCACAGAACCCAGACCTAAGAATATTCCACTCTCAACAATGGTTTTGATACCCAAGATCAACAATCCAACAAGTTGCAAGTAGCAATGAGCAATTTAACTAAAGATTGTCAATGCAAAACTAATATCCAAGACTATTGTTGAATGTCTCATACAATCGGTGTCGGGATGGATATCTCCTTGCCAATATAGCTTTTTATCTGGGTGCAAGATCACTAAAAACATTATCCTAGTTTAGGATCTAATACACTCAATTGGGGTGAAGAAGGGTCGCAAAAGCATGATTACCATGAAGATCGATCTATCAAAGACTCATGATGGACTGAGTTGGCCTTTCATCAAACACACAATCGAGTGCACTAAGATTTCAGATGAACTAACAAATATCATCCTACAATTGATCCGCAAAGGAGAGACTAGAATGATGTCGAATGAAGAGATATTGTAACCTCTCCTTCCCAGTCATGGGGTGAAGTAGGGTGATCAAATCTCACCATGCATATTTGTTCTTTGCCTAAATAAGTTGTGTTAGAGGATATAGTTGATGGTAAATGAGGGCAGTTGGATACCTATGATGACGATGAGGGGAAGTAATTTTGTTTTCCATTTTGTACTTTGTCGGTGACATAGTGTTATTTTGAGAAGCTTCAAAGCAACAACCAAAAATCATAGTTACTTGTATGAAGAAGTTTAGCAAGGAATATGGGTTAAACATGCATGAGAAGTCATCCTTAATTTTTCCAATAATACTCCAACATGTATGTAAAGAAGGATCAATCGAGTAGTGAAATTCAAGTTAAATCAAACCTGGGAAGGTACCTTGGTATACTAGTAATCCACAAAAAAAGTAGGAAGATTTATGAGGCTATTACCAAAAGCATTTGTGATCGTTGATGACATGGGCGGATTCTTAGCACGGTTGATTATGTGATGCTAGAGAACTCTACACAACCTTTGTATCGGAACACACCATTCAAAGAACAAAGTTACATATGACCATATTGATGACATCTAATTTTGTCGATATTTAATGCCTAATTGTACCCCTAATTTCCTCTCTTTATGAAGAGTTACCCTAACTTGCTCATATTTTTCTCATGTTTACTCTTTATGCCTTGATTTGAAGGTAACTACTCATTTAATGTCATGCACTCACCAAATAATGGTATCAACCCTTATGCAAATCTACCGTTGGTTTCTACAACTGATGGTGATTGTCCACCTTCAGCATCAGACCATCCATCGGAGATGATCGTCCATCGGTGCCCAAACCGATCGACCTCCATAGTACCCACTGCCTAGCCATCAATAGATGAGCAGAACAACCACTGGTTCCCAAACTGATGGCCAACCTAAAGACCCCTATGGGTAGAATACTCTACTGATGGTGCACCTATGAGTGTACCTACTGATGGCACACCTACAACCTGCCTACCAATGGCCAGAATGGGAATCTACCTACTGATGACTGGTCTGGGCTCACCCGATGGGAGGATTGGACAAGGTAACCAATTTCCAGATGAGTGACAACACACAATGATCTCAGTGATGAACATCAATAGAGGGCCAAGAAGATGATGTCTCACCTTCATGGCCCATCTACTGATGGTAGTATTGGACGCATCGGTCATTCAGATTGTTAAGTGTGTGCTCCAAGGCATGTGCTCAGACTTGTGGCATAAGCAAAGTACACCCTCAAGCGTATTGAATCTTACACTAAGAGATATAAATAAGAAACCCCATGCAACTAAGAGACGGTCACCACCCAAAGGAGATGACAAAGTGTTTTCGCTAAGCCACCTTGCCATCACCTGCCACCTCGATCCATCTGTTTGTGTTCTTTAGGGATGAGATTCCATGAAGCATCCAACCTACCACTCCCCCAAGCAGTTCCAAGTTCCTTCTTCAAGGAAGGAGGGAGACAGAGAAGCCACCTTCACCGCATATGTCAAATTCAGAGTGGAGAAACTCTTCATCAACCTTTACCAATATGTGGTCACTGTTAGTGTATCTTTCTCCTTCTTATTTGAATCTATTCATCCCCTTTCATTTCCTTCCACCTCCATGTCTCACCATGCTTGTAATTTTGTCATGCTACTCACCACCATGAGTGGCTAGTCTTCTAACTTGGTTTGGGAGTAGCCACTAAGGCTCACCCAATATGTAAATGTTTACTTCTATTGAATATATGCTTTTAGCAATGTTTATCTCCATATGTTTTTCTTAATGCTTCACTTTCATGATTAGCTACCATATTGTGTTGTTTGATTGTTAATGCCTAGGAAGAGTAGTATTAACCTATATATAAGTGTTATGGAGTTGCATTAATGCATGAGAATGTTGGAATCCTTATGTTAATGATCGTATGGTTTTACTTTGATTGTTTGTCTGTCATCTCGAGAGAGAGAGAGAGAGAGACAACCTTATAATCTTGATCTCTCATAAGCTCAAGAGAGGATGGAATAGATGCTTATGGTGATTGCTTGTAAACTTGCTAAGGGTATACAATCAGAGTGAGTATTGCATGTTGGTGGGAGAGCTTAGATGGTGAAAACCAATCCAAGTTCCCCTATCCATACTTGTTATCTTACCTTTTGACTTTCTTGTTCTTCTACTTTTGCTCTTTCATTTGTTTTACTTGTTTATTGCTTATTTCTTGAAGAACCACCATTTCACAAGGAACAAAAACCTTACCTTGCCATTTGTTTGGTGTACCTAAGCAAAGACTTAAAGGGATATTAACACTTACCACCCTACTCCATGTGTTTTGGCTGCAATCTACTACCTCGGACTGCGTTATTGTCATTGTGAGGGCCTGAGTGTTGGGTTATAAATTTAAAAATTTAATTACTCTAGATCTGCTCCTTTTTGGATGTGTGGTTTAGGTTGATCAACCTTTTGGCATCATCATCGATGATAAGGCAAACATTATTGTTAAGAACCCAAGTCTACATTGTGGCAACACATCCCACTATCACACAGACAGTGAGGTGTTACGCGAAAATGTGCGGAAATCACCATAACCACATATTACCAAAAACACGGGTTAATTAAAACTGACTGCGGAAAGCGGATAAACTGAGAAACTATTACATTCCAGTCCACATCCTGCAAGAAACAGGTTATACAAACATATAAAAGCCTTGATACGTGTCCACAACTTAGAGCAACAGCTGTCTTGTCATCACATGAGTTCATCACCTGTTTATACATACATAAAGGCCCACATCCATCCAACAGCAGGATATACAAAACATCAAAGATTATACATCGTAAAACAACGTCAAAACACCTCCAAGGACCTGAGAGTACAGGGATGACTCTAGACTCTACTACAAAACATCTAAAACAGCAGCTTATCCATCGCTTGCCTTCTACTGCTCTTCTTGCTGCTCGGCCGCAACTCCGCGACCACCACCACGCCTAGCTCGACCACCTAAAAAGGGTGTAAACCAGCGGGGTGAGACACACAATCCCAACGAGAAACATAACTCCCCGCCGAAACTACAAAACCTCATAAGGATAAAGTAGATAACTGATAAGAAGTTTAACAAGAGCAGTTTATAAAGCAAAGTTGTTCATACTATTAAGCTTACCAGATGTACTCAAGTATTTCTTGATGGAACATGATTTTCAAGATAAAATATATTGTCTCATAACATGATGAACATATAAGTCACTGCAAGATATAACAAGATTAACTATGCAAGCAAGGCCTCAACCAATGTTTTGTGTTTAACTTAAGTAGTAAATACTATTCGGCTGGATTACGTATTCTTATGCCCTGAGGAAGTGAGTCGGACCGCTCAGATCCAACCTTCGGTTGCGAAACCCAATCCGGTGCCATACAAGGTCAATGGAAGAGCCGGACTCCATGACCTCTCCGCCTCATGGTCAGTGCATGAGTACAACACAAGCAGGACCACAGTCTCATGCTGAAGTGGTCTTAGCCACAGGGTCAAGCTATCCTCTTCCTAGCCCGCCTCGGTACAGGTCTCAACGCTAGTGAAACTGATCCACGGGCCTGTTCTCCATGCTCTGAGCCATGAACGCATTCATGCTCCTCATATCACATATCCTGAGCCATGGGCTTGTTCACCATGCTCTTATCACAATTGGGCTACGGGCCTGAATCCGCACCTTGGAGTCTACAACCGAAGTTGCACTCTTACCTCCTCACTTTAGGCTAGGAGAAACCTCACATATTCAACAATATGCGCTCCGGGTTAGCCCGTAGGAGAACCCGTTTCACCATCACCAGCTCCTGACGATGATGGATCTATGGCCAGGGAAACTACATGATATATTCCACTGTGATTAATTAGTATCTTTTATATGGATTGCAAGATTCAACCAAGTTGTATAACATGCAATTATAACAAAAGTAAACAATATAAAACTCACATTGTGCTTTTACTACAATTCACATCAAACTGATCCATCACAAGGATCCAAAAGTACATGTTATAACTTGGCCTCTTGCCAATCATCCAGATCCATCTCAAGGATCACCACATACAATGGGATTCCAATCCCTCATCACATAGTGCCACTACCTTTCAAGTCTTACACCATCCTCATCATAGAATAGGAATCACATTATACCTATTGTTACTCATCACATATACCTCATAGCCCTTTTTAATTGGCTAAGCATCATCTGCATGGTTAGTGTATTCAATAATCAAAGGTTTTAACAGAAAGATCATGCTATTAATATATGGTGACATTAACGATTCTATATCAATCATACATCAACTGATAATCATGTGCATAAGACACATTATTAAGCAAACCATACTATATGCTTATTATTGTCCCTAGCATTATACAGATAACCATGATGATCAAGTTCATGTATATAGCCATGCTAAGTTAAGAGGACGACCATTATCATAATATATTCCATTAAGCATGCAAGGAGTCACCATCGTGTTAAACAAGAATATATACAAGAAAACTGCTTTCCATGATACATAAAACCCTCACTAGAAGCACCAAGAACCCTCACTAAAAGGTTGTATCGGGCAGCATACCCTCACCAAAAGCTGTAACGGGCAGTACTCACCCAACCATACATTTATCTCATAATGGCCGTCACACTAAGACCTATCGGCCAAGCTCACGACGTTGTGTCAGGCTAGCAACGCTGCGTCTAAGGTTTGTCGTGCACCTTATTCCTATCGGGCAACGGCTGTGTCGGGCATCTCAGCTGCAATGCCCGTCACAGGGTGCATATCGGTCAATACAAAGCCAAGGTGACGCCTGTCACCATCTGCTATTAACCCATCACAAGGATATATATATCAGGAAGGGTTATAACACAAGGGATATCGTCTAAGAGTACAGTTCAAACTAACGTCACAGCCCAACGTTCAGCCATCCAAAGCATGGCCTAACGGCCGTCACATGACAGAGTGAGGTTGTGACGCCCGTCACAGAGACCAGGTATCATCCACCACCAGCAAATTATATCGTCCAAGGGTCTAAGTCAAGAGGGCTATCGTGCAACACCTCCCCATGCTCAAAACGACCAAGGTACAACTTCACAAGATCATCTTCCACCTCAAGCACAAGGACACCCGAAACCCTAGTGGGTCAAGAAGACGGCTCACCTCAATCGACTAAGAAAGAGGGGTCTTGCACATCAACTATCACCAAACGGTCCACTCAAGGAAAAACCCTAGAAAAAGTCACCACTATCACCAAGCTCACCCTTCTAATCCATGGTGAGAGGAGAGTGTTGCTCAAGCAACTAGAACACAAGCTCACCTCAATCGACTAAGAGAGAGGGGTGTTGCTCATGAAACTAGAAGCTCAAACTCACTCCTCTAGACCAAGGAGAGAAAGGAGTATTGCTCACAAGAAACCCTAATCACAAGGATCGGCCAACATGAATACTTAAGCAAGATGCTAAACTAACAACATATAAATGAGATCATAGAAGGAGATAGAGTAGTTAGGGTTAGGAGTTATGTAACTCGCCTTAAGCAAGCTCCAAGCTCCTAGCTCCAAGCACCACCAAGCAAGGAAGAAGGAGACACCAAGGATATCGGTCACCAAGCTTGCTCCTCCAAGGGGGATCGGCCACCAACTTGCAAAGGAGAAGGGTGTGTCGTGCACACCAAGGTGGAGGAAGAACAAAGGAACCAAAGGAACTCCTAGCAAAGGAAAGGAACCACCTATATAGAAGGAAAGGGAGGAGAAAACAAGGTAGATCCAAGCAAGGTGTCACCTACCTAGGGACACTTGTCCTAGTGCACGAGCCACCACTCTAGCAAGCCCTTAACACATGTCCAAGGTCATTGCCACATGCAAGCATCATGCACCAAGTGTCCACTAGTGGTGACACAAACGGGGTCAAAGCTTGGTCAAAGGTCATGGGTGATACACCACCAGCACCATGGGCGATACACTAGGGTGACACAGATGGGCGATACACCACCAGGGCGACACAAACCCTGGGCGTCACAAGCTCAGGCCGACACAGCTTGCTCCTGCCCGACACAGGGCACAAAGAAGCAAAGGCAACACTCAACAAGGCCCAACAAGCTCAACCAGGCCCAAAAGAACTCAAACAATGACCCCAAACCTTCCTCTCTACACTAGAGGAAGCAAGGAGAGAGAGGAACACCTCATAAGGTGGCAAACTTGCCCACAAACCCTAGACTTGGGTTATTTGCAAGTAGCCCCTCCAACTCTCAACAAAGTTCAAACAAACCCTAATCACCACCAAAGGTGATTAGTGAGCAACAAAGCACCAAGGTTATGCAAAGCAAACAGGGTAAACCCTAAAAGAAGGTCAGGGTCCTTACATACATGGCATACACATGTGTCTCAAGTCTACTAATAGACTTGAATGTACATTTTAAGCTGACAATTCCAATCATCTTGAATACCTCGTATCACACATCTAGTTTCTAACTTGACTGTGTGACTTACTTCAAGAAGTTTGAGTGAACCAGATTACAACCATTACCAACTGCAACAATCATGTCTCATTGTAGGGTAGCCATCCCCAACTTGTGATTGGAAGACCCTCACAAGGAACATGAGGAGGATAATGATGAAGAGCATCATGAAGTATAGGAGCATGATGAACACCATGAAGAAGAAGAAGAGATACCACATGATAGAGAAGAAATCCCACATGATCGAGCAAGAAGAAATAGGAGGAACAACAACAATGATGATGATGATGATAATGATGATGGGGGTCCTTCCCTTTGAGATATGGTTGCTACAACAGAGAATGAGTTAAGATGTCTAGTCATCATTCCTCCATTCAATGCTCTAAACTTTGAGCTAAATCCAGTTGTCATTAGTATGATCCTATACAAGACTTTTGGATGGAAATCCTTAAATGAAAACCCTTATCACCACTTGGAAGCTTTTAAAAGTATTTATGACACAATCAAGATGAATAGGGTGTCACGGGAAGTCATCTATTGTAAGGGATTCGACTTCTCTCTAAGGGAGTAAGTCCCTAACTTGGTGCCTTGCCCTACTAGATAAAAGCATCAATGGATGGGTATCTCTGAATGACGCACTTATCACCAAGTTCTATATGGTTGAGAAGACTCTTAGAAACAGGCACAAGATTGCTATCTTCATCCAGAAGCCCGGTGAGAACTTGTATGAAGCATGGGAGAGATCCCAAGAATGTCAGAGGGATTGCCCTCACCACAACCATATAAAGGATTCTTGGTTACAACTTTCTATAATGGCCTTACCACTGTCAAAAGTACCTCATTAAATGCAGGTGTAGATAGTGATTTCCTAGGTAAGAACCCAAAGAAGACCATGAAGATGATTGACATCATGGCTTCCCCAAGCCAGTGTGGAATATGATAGGGGAACAGCTAAGAAGGTATCATATGAAGGGACAACTTTTTAATCCAAGTCTTTATAAGATATGACTACTCAGATTCAAAAGATCGCTTCATATGTGATACAATTAAAGGATTCTCGAAAAAAGGGGAAGAACAAAGAAGAAACTATTATGAAGTGTGTCACTTACGGAGGAGGCCATGGAGTGGATAATTGTATCCATACCCAACTAGAAGAAGATGATCAGGAAGATGATACATAGAATGTTTCTTATGTTAACTTCAAGAGAACATACCATCCTAGCTTATCTTATGGAAACAAAGATGGTACTGAAAATTCTCATGAGTTGAGTGACCCACCTAAAAGATTGCTAGGCTTTGGCAGAGGCAATAGACATATATTTTTCACTCGTAACATGAGTTATCAGTAGAAATGGAACAATTGACAAGGACAAAGCCAGAGACAAAACAAAAACTCAAGAGGATCAACCCAAGGTCAAGATCATAACAAAAACTCTAACCAACAAAATCTAATTTCTGAATTGTTCGATTTTACAAAAAAAGGAAAGCAATTGTAAATGATCAATTGAGCCAAATCATCATAAACAACATGGAACTATTGTGAATAATAAAAACCCAATTAGGGGGTGTCACTACTCAAATGTCCAATATGCAAGCCCAAATTAACGATGCCATGACCAAAAAAGAGATGTTGGTGATAGTTTTTTCTTTTGACAAATTCAAATCCTACCTTATAGGGTCAAAAATGAAAGTATAAATGGACCACAGAGCTATCAAATATCTTATGCAAAAGAAATATACAAAGTCGAGACTCCTAAGGTTGGCACTTTTTCTACAAGAGTTTGATCATGAGATTATTGATAAGAAAGGGATAGATTACATCATGTCTGACCACTTGTCCCAAATCATTCTTTCCAATGATAACTCGTTGTTGACTAATGACAATTACATTGATGAAGCATTGATGATGGCAAGATCAGTTGAACCCACTTGAACTTGGTTTGTAGATATTTGCAAATGCTTGGCATGTCAAGAACTACCTCCTGAAACTACTTACAATCAGAAGAAGAAGATAAATTTCTGATCTGAAAAACTACTATTGAGACAATCCACCTCTTTAAGAGACACACTAATATATGTATCATTGTTGCATTTTGAAGTAATAAGTGTCAAAGATCCTACAAGAGTGTCATTCCTCACCTTATGAAGGACACTTAGGTAGAGACAAGACCGCTGCTAAGATTTAACAATTTGGTTTCTATTGGCCCACGCTGTTCAAAGATGCACATGCTTTCATCAAGTCCTAGAAAGAGTATCATTACACAAGAAATATATCAAGGAGGAATGAGATACCCATGTCTGATTGGATAGAAGTAGAAATTTTTTATGTTTGGGAGATTCACTATATGGGTCCCTTCCCATCTTGTAGAGGAAAGCAGTACATTTTAGTCATTATTGATTATGTGTCCAAATGGGTAGAAGAAATAGATACCCCATCTTGTGATGCAAAACCAATAATAAGATTCTTGGGAAAGGTTATCTTTTTCTGATATGGGGTTTGATGCACCATCATTAGTAATGGGGGATTCCACTTTGTGGAAAGATAGTTTGTAGCATTTTTGAAAAAATATGGAGTAAGGCACAAAGTTTTCGCTCCTTATCACCCACAAACATGGGCCAAGTGAAGGTTTACAATCGAAAGATCAAACAATTTTTAGAAAAGACATTCAGGTACACCTGAAAAGATTGGTCGGTGAAGTTGGATGATGCTCTTTAGGCATATCATATAGCCTATAAGACTCCAATAGGGACCTCTCCCTACAGATTGGTTTATGGCAAGGCAAGCCATTTACCAATTGAATTATAGCACAAGGCCTTTTGGGCAATTCAATTGTTGAATATGGACCAAAATTTGGTCGGCAAGAAGAGGTTTTTACAACTATAAGAGAAAGAGGAACCTAGGCTCCATGCCTAAGAAAATGCCAGGATTTACAAGAAAATAATTAAGGTGTGGCATGATGCCCACTTGAAAATAAAATATATGTCTGAAGGAGACAAGGTTCTTTTATTCAATTCAAGAATTAGACTTTTCCCAAAGTTCAAATGAAGATGGTCAGGACCCTTCACTGTGTGAAAGATATATCCATCAGGCATGATGGAACTGTTTAGTGTAAAGATAGGGACCTTCCCTATAGATTGGCATAGAGTACAAGGGTATTATGAGGATGAATATTTTACCATAAGAGTTGAGGAAACCACCACCAGCACCACCATAAGAAGAATGAGGGTGCTACCCAAATACAATCAAGCTAAAGATTGTAAATTAGTGCTTCTTTGGAGGCAACCCAAGGCTTCTTAAACATGTTTTCCTAATTTTAGTTTACTTTATTTCTAAGTAATTAGATTTTACTAATTTCTATCCTAGGATTTATTGGGTTGCTATTAGGTTGCCTTTGTTTCTTAATTTCTAGTGTACATAGAATAAAGTTAGTGATAATCTAAGATATGTGCCCTTATTACAGGTACCATCAATTGATGAAAGGATCGTTGGGTTCAGGCCTCAGTCAAATCATCAGTTTCATGCAAGGACCTAGACCAGTCCACCTCCAGAGGCTAAGGTAGGATAGCCATAAAGTTCTCAACTCCTACCAAACCACCGATAGATGATAGTGAGATAATCGTAAGATAATAAGTCTACCTAACTATCAGGTTTCAAGACCCATTGAACCCATTAGAAGGTAAAGGGGTTCAGTGGGTCTATCAATAACTAATGCACAAGGGAAACCATTGAGTCTCCAACACACTCATGCCATCAGATCCTCAAGTTAGTGGAACCATCAAATGACATGGTATGTTGAACCATTTGAAGACAGCACAGTGGAAACCATTAGTTTATGATAATTGTATGACCATCGGAAGGCACCACACTATGAACCATCAGAAGGTGTAACTCTACACCCGACGGCTATGTAGGACCCATTACCATTTGAGCAAATACTATAGAAGCAAAAGGGGAACCTGACGCTTTATACAATCATACATGAGTCGTAAAAGAAAAGTAAACCCTAGACACCCAATTGTGCAAGTTAAGACTAGTAATTACCATCTTTGAATCCATCAGAAGATATGTGTCATCTTCAACCTCCATCCTTAAGAAGATGGTGAACCTCAGATAAAGACCCCTTCAATAATGACTCTTGCTAGCCAGGTTTAAAAACATGTCACGGCAGAGGGAGAGATCCATTGAAGGTTGTACACCGACTATAGGTAGAGCTAGGAACATCGGTGATGCCAACAACAATGACAACTGGTAAACTCATTCTTGACCTCCATTTTGTTCTTGTTTCTTCTTTTGCCCCATGCAAACGTTGGCTTGAATCTCTATTGTTACACCTTCCTAACCTTCCATCTTTTGAAGCACAAGCTTTCCTCTAAGTGTAGGCCATCAAATGGTGTTTGTTCCTCCACAAACCATCAGATCACACAAATTACCGCCTTGACTCCTCACTAACCATCGGTTCACAGTACCCCCCTATGACCATGATTTCATTGCATCACTTAGCAAACCATCGAATCACCATTTGAGAGGCGGTCCTTTATGAACCATTAGGGAAATTGTCTATGTAAACCATCCATTTGTACTGAACACTATTAGTCATATTCGGTAAACTATCAAAAGATTTTCATTCTTTGAGAAACATCAGTTCTTTATGCCTCTATAAAAAATCATAGGTTTACACTATTTCTTAAGCTACCTTGGTAGAACCATCAGTTTACAGTCTCCTCAAGCAAACCATCAGTTCTCTGTCTCCTTAGGTAGAACCATCAGTTGTCTAACCTTTCTAGATACACCATAGTATTGCAGTCTGAAAACCTACCATTGGTTTGCTTACACTCATTCTTAGACTTAATATTTGAAGTTACATGTTGGCCTAATCCTATAATAGATATACCTATATCTACATCACATCCAAAAATTGAAATAGTATGTCATACAGGTGAAGGACAGAGTGTCAACAAAAGATTGGTTAGTCAAGAGAGGTATGAGGGTCATAATGGATCAAGATGAGGTAGATAGAATAGAGAAATCAAAAGATGAAGTTGTTGCTTATATCAAGCTCCATAGGGATCACACTCCCAAAAGTAACTGGGCCAGGATAGAAGCATGTAGACTCAAGTTGCTAGAAGAGCCCATTCTTGAGGAGTCCTCCTGCTCTGATGAGTCTACGAGGACCAAGACTTCTGAGTATACACCTTCTATTGAAGTCTAGAACCCCAAGAAGAGAGGGGCACCAAGTCCCCCTCCTCTTAATATGTCAAGAAAGATGGCTAAAGCATTAGCTAGAGACGGTACCAAGGGACAAACGAAGCCACAACCAATGATAACCACATATGTTGCAATTCTTGCCAGGACAGTCCCATAAGGAACAATAGTAGTATATAGGGAACAACCTAATAGCTACTTCCTTCCCAGAGACAAAGACCACCTGGACACCTAGGACTAGATGTTCACAAACAAAACCTTTAAGGCCATGAGGTTTGGAGATGTGGATACCCTAAGAAAACTGGGAATTTATCAAAGCATGAAGGAAAATTTGGAAAGGATATGAAGGAAATGAAAATGCAAAAAGAGGTGAGATCCTATCAAACCCTGACAATGAAAGGGAGATGCCAATGAAGGAGAAATTAGGAAGTGGACAGCCCTTGCCAAGCCATGAAGGTGAGCAAAGAATACACATAAGTAGGGGATACAAATGATCTATACAAGCGAAGGAAGTAGGTAGAAGGAAAGCTCAATGAAATGCAAAGATCATCCATAATGAGCCCCTACTGCAGCTAAAATCATGGAGATAGGGCAAACAATCGACGACCTCTATGAGATCATCTCAAATTCTGCTCTAAATATTTTTAAATTTAACTTCAAATATGTTTGTGCTCACTTCATAGGTTGAGAAGATAACATCAGACATGCGGTTGCTGCAACATTGCCATAGAAAATGCAGCTCTTGACTACTAATCAAATGCAGGTAATGGAGACTATGACGTGCATTGCTAGAGAGGTTGTTCTGCTATGCAAGGATCAAGACAACCTACAATGAGAAAATGAACAGTCGTGATCCGATGAGAGAAAGCATAAGAAGGCACCAATGACGTTGCCTTCCAGTGAAGAGGCATTATCGAAGTGATAAATAATCTCTGACAAGGATGCCTCATCATCTATAATAGAAATGGACGTGCATATGAAGGTGAACATGTTGTTTGCCAAATAAAACACTAGAAAAGTCTCACCACACGTAGAACAAGAAGCAACAGTAGAGCTATCCATTAAACATGGGGAAGAAAACATTGTGAGAGATACAGGAGTGCCACTTGGGGATGTAGTGACATAAATTCCTCAGCCTCTCCAGGGCACCAACAAACAAACACCTGGGGGAGGAAATCGTAGAGAAAGGAGACCAACATTTCCTAAAAATCCATGAACAAGTTGTTCCCGTTCGAATTGTTGAGGCGATTAGTGAGAATGACATCATCCTAAAACCAACAGAGTCAAGGTAAAAGGTACTATTGAGGAGGTGATGAATGGGTTGAATTCTCTATTTGTGTATGACACCACCACCTCCACTTGACTATGAAGAATTTTTTAGTGACTTACTTTTGGATGAATCAATATATGAGGCGTTCATCCAAATTCTTTTGAAGTGGAGATTGAGGAGCAAGTTGTTGAATAAGATGAGGGAAACATGAAAATGATGTTCAACAATGCACTGAAGCAACCAAATATTCTAGTGTTTTCTAAAACCCCAGTGATAGCTAATTCAAACCTGGAAGCACTGACACCGCTATTATGTAAAATGAAGGACATGGATATGATGTCAATGTTGAGGATGTTACTCTGTGACATCCATGTTCTGGCAGATATCCTTGATGATGATAAACTAGGAGAAGATTTCATCTACAACAATAATAGATACAATCTAACAAGATATGACTTGCATTTAGCCTTTAGACACAAGGTGGATATAAGCATAGTATTCTTCAAGGTCCTATGCGGACCTATAATTAAATAATATATGTACAAGGACAAAGTAGGCCCCTTTTCAATGCCACATCAATTCTGGATGCTCAGTTGTATAAGGAAAATTACAATGCACCCCTCGTTAAAGAGCTACAAGACACTCTGCTAAAGACAAAGAAAGTACATTTCATAACATTACCATTCAAGTCCTTCAACCACTAGCTTCTAATTGTGGATGATCTTTCCACAAGGTGGGTCATTACTTACAATTATAATGTAAAGGACCTATCATGTGAAAGGATGGTTTTCAAGAAGCCAGAACATAAGATGATACAAGAAATAGCCACACACTTGAAACGCCTTATACAGGGAGTAAGCAATTGGTATCGTCCCAACTTGAGGGAGATTTACATAGATTGCATTGTACCCCAAGAAATGCAAGATTCAAGGGACGACACATTCATGCTGCTGAGAATGATCAAAGCCATAAACATGGGAATTCCTCTAGAGCATATTGAAAATGAAGACTTCCACACTCATACCCTTCCCTATATAATGTACTCACTCATACCCTTCCCTAAATGACTACATGGAGGGAGCAACTAAAAAACTAAAAAAAGAAACATAATTCCTTCCTTATAAAGAATGTATAACTAGCCTGGTAATCCCTCCTCCTCAGTCACAACACTTGTCACCTCTTCAGAAAGAAACAAATATCCCTCACAACCCAATCATAGAAGAGAAGGAATCCAAATTAGTGTCTCTCAAAGTGCCTCCTAAATAGTCCCTGGTTTCCCCCTCCAAAGTACATGCATCTACTCATGCAATTGTAGGAGCTACTTCCTCGCCTCAAGATGAGACCCATGACCCAGAGGTAGAAGAGGAAATAGCATCATATGAAGAAGATGAAGCCCCTAACCCCTCCAACTAGGAAGTAAAGTAGAAGGGGAAGATAATGATGATGTATCCAACAATGTACATGAACTGGCTCCAAGCAATCTGATACAACCTAACTTCAAAAATTTTGATAGAATAGCTTGTTATGGATTATCGGTTGAAGACTTGACTTTTATCATGGATGACTAAGACCACAAGAAGACAAAATCATCACCATCTTTGAAAGGAATAATGTTCAAGTCCTCTGTCCATACCTTGTGAGATACTTCCAATTGGAGGTTATATGACAGTCAACATCATGTTGGCATACTAGTTACTCTTAGCTGATGGGCTCGATGATCTTTACATGGTCTTCTATGACATCATTGGGGGCATAGTTTAGAATAAATAGTCCATCGAGCTCCAGTGACTAAGAGATCACTTGAAGTATGATGTCACATGTTTTATATTTTAGCCTACCTTTCATGATGGATGATGTGCACAAATCATATCATATTTTGGATCATGTTTGGTTGCATTTACATGTTGTTTTGACTCAATTATCACTCTCATTCATGCTAGATTCTATATTTTTTTCTATTCTTACGTGTCTCATGGTTTGAATTATAGGTACTACATTTTACAATGCAATGATGAGGAATATATCATATTATCACTTATCAGATCACTCCTCAAGTATCTACATGTTTTGGGGTTTGAAAGTGCACAAATACCACTTTTACAGTATGTAAATCAAACTTACACACTGAAAGTTATGAACAGAATACACAACAGCCCAGAACAGCCAGGTGCACATCATGCACCTAGGAGCGTCAAGCAGACCAAAGTTTCTGGAAAGCTACACAGTGTGCATTACTTCAGCGCACGCCATGTGCAGTGCATTCTGGAACAGACTGAAAGTTTCTAGAAAGTTGCACGACATGCATTACTTCAGCGCACGCCGTGCGTAGTACATTTTGGAGAAAACTAAAAGTTTCTGGAAAGTTGCACGGTGTGCACTTTGGGTGCACGGCTGATAACACCAAATTTTGTGATGTTTTGGCCCTTATTTCGTTATCAAAACTGCCCTTTTTAACTTTTTTCCTCTCTCTTTTGTCATGTTTTTGAATAAACAGGCCACGCTACACTATTAACTCAATTTTATCATCTTTTGCAGAGTTTTCCTCATTTTTGAACTCATTTAGCAGCAAAAAGGCCCGTCCCGACCCACGAACGTGTTCCACCTACATCGGCCTTCTTACCAACTGGTCGGTCGATACGCTCGTTGCCCGACACGGGTGCGCGATACCATCCCGCGCGACACAAGGATGATGTGCAAGAAGGAACAAACGAGTGAAATGCCACTTACCCGACAGGGAGACGGGCTCACCACGACAAATGAAGCGTGTCACACGATACAGGCTACCCACCGCAGGCGCCACTCATCACGGTGACTGACAACCCGACATCCTTGTGTCGGGTGATACACATATCGGGCGTCCCTGAAGCCGCAATAATGGAGTTGAAGGAAGAACACGTGGCGTCTGGAGCACCATAACTTCCCCCAACCGCTGCCTATAAATAGCAGCTACAGGACTCCGATGGAACAGGTTGAAAAAACCCTTGAAGGCTGACTTAGGAAAGCTTCAGGAGCTAGCGTATCGTGCCTCAGAGGTGTGTCGGGTGATTCTAGGTGAGCACTTCCCCATCCGAAGAGGGAGGGAATGGTTCACTTAGGGTCATCGTAGGAACCACTACAGGCCGATATCGGACAACAAGAGTACCCAATACTGGAAGCAACACTCTGACCCGACACGATACCGAACCCCGATACGCATCGCCAGTCGTGGCGTGTCGCCCTAGAGGGTGCCGCCCGACACGATCGTATCTGTCAAGGGTGCCCCGCACGATACGTCCAGCCGTCACAGTGTGTCTCCCAAGAGGGTGTGCCGCCCGACACGGGCGTATCAGGCAAGGCCCCTACCCAGTATCGGGATGGAAGATCGGTTACCGCCTGTCTCCCTTCTATATCAAGAAGGCGGCATTTTTCTTTACTCATTTCAATCAAATAATTTATGTTCTTATGCAATGTAATCAAACCCTTTTATGCTAATGGAATTAGAAGAGCCTTAGTTATCTACTGCTTTATGTTTGGTCCCTTTTGTTGGATGATTGCTATGATTGACATCTGAACTCTAGCTTGTATGCTTGGATCACGTTTCGATTAGCTACCGAATCGTGTTTTCCTATTGCAACATCCTTGAGAGAGGTGTTGTGGCTCTAGTGTTTGGTCCAATACTGGAGTACGAGAGTGCTCGGGATCGGAGTTGTTGTAGTAACCTTTCCACTCTAACTTAAGTCCGGCAACCTCGAGAGGGGTGTTGATGCTTAGTTAGAAGTACCCGCTTTGAGAGGAGGGGTACAGGATGTTTTCTACTGCCGCTTGTTTTACCAAAGTTTTCTCCTTCGTTCCTTACTAAAGAAATAGTGTTATCTCTCTGTTTCTATCTGGAGTTGCCCCACCAAGCTCTGAATGGATGAAGTGCACTAGAAGATTCCTTTGTAAACAAGTTCTATCCTACTAAGAAAACCGTCCGGAATAGACAGAGGATTACATCCTTCATGCAAAAGCCAAGCGAGAATCTCCATGATGCCTGGGAGAGATATCAAGAATATCAGAGGGACTGCCCTCATCACAACTATAAGAAAGGTTTCATAATCACTACCTTCTACAATGGTCTAATACCCGAGGAAAGGGTTTCACTGAATGCAGCAGTAGGAAGTGACTTTCTGGGGAAGAAGCCGAGCAGGTCTGAGAAGATCATCAAGAACATGGCCGAGCTGCAAGCCGACACTGACTATGATAGATCCTACAGGGGGTAAGCTAAGAAGGCTAGTGAAGGACCTTCTCTTGAATCCAAGGCTCTAGAGACTATCACCTCTCAAATCCAGAGGATAGCAACTGATGTAAAGTAGCTAAAAGAATCTGGTGGAAAGGGAAAGAAGCATATCGAAAAGGTCATGAAGTGTGTCACCTGTGGAGAGGGTGGACACGGGGTGGATAACTGCATCTACACCCGACCTAACGCATCGAGCGATATTGAATCTGAGGTTGAGGAGACTGAGAATGTCTCTTTTGTAAATTTCAAGAGGCCGGACCATCCTGGTTTCAGTTATGGCAACAAGGATGCAGCTGAAAACTCACATCAGCTACATAACTTCACCAAGCCACCTCAAGCTTTCGAGAAAAGGGGATGACAGAGTCAATTCGCCAAAAACACCTCCTTCCATTCAAACAAAGAAAATTTCCAAGGACAAGTTAAATACCAAGGTCAAGCCAAAGAGCAGGGAAAGGACAAGGTTTCAAACCAATCAGACATGGTTGGACAATTGTTTGATTTTGTAAAAAGACAAGATACAATTAATAACCAGCTAGCGCAGAGTGCGCTTTCATATTCGGAAGTTCTTAACTCACTGCAGGTCCAGATGGCAGATATACAGACGCATCAACACCAAATTGATCAGCAATTAGCTCAGATGGCCGAATTGATGAAGAATCCCTCAGGCAAAATACCCTCTAACACTGAAACTGCCAAAAAGGCAGGGCTGTAATCAGGAGGAACAAAGATCGAGTTTGGATGTTGTTGGAGGCTAAGGTGAAGAACCTGGAGCCGTCGAGCTGGCGACGCAAACTACAATGATCCTCGGGAGGCAGCCCGAGCTTTTATTTTTCCTAGAATAGGATGTTATTTACTTTCTTGCAAAACAAACATTATGAACATTTGGACTGTAATAAGGCCCGAGTCAGCACATGCACCACGTGCGCTGACTCTTCTGTTTTATGGGCCACCGCTCTATTTTATAGACCTTGATGAGTAATACCATCTGAGGCTGGGAACTTAACCTTAGGCCAATGATGTTTTACTCATCGACAACTTTTTCCCCGCTTTGTTTTCAAGTTTTTCATTTAGATTTTGTTCTGAAGGTATCGTATCGGGCAGCAGCTCAACCGGCGCACAGAACGCGCTCATATCGGGCGATAGTATTTCGGGCATCACAAAAGTCGTAACAGATGACTTGCTTGGGTGGCGTGCACCCGTATCGTGCAAGATGAGTAATCACCCTTGTTCTGACGGATGGACTGTCTGCCTCGGGAATGACTTATCTCAACGGCCGACACGCATCCCAGAATTACCTGTTTTACCCCTGATTGGGATTGCTATATATAGTACGGAGGTTTTACCGTGTCGGGCTACTGCCTTTACTCTTTTCACCTACCTGTATCGTGTTGTGATTTCCTTCATTTGCTCCCGTGTCGCGCAACCCTCTTCTGTTCTCGTTTCGCGCAGAAAGCTTAAGAAAACAGCAAAGGTATATCTTGATAGCCCGCTTGCCCGACACGACCTTCCTATCGCGCATAACGTATTGGGCTGACGGCTCGGGCTAATTTCCGTGTATCGCCCGAAACATGTGTCACACGACACGCCTTTAGCACGCGCTAGCCCGATACGTCGTATCGGGCGATAACCTTGTCGCCCATCCTCGTGCCGCCTCGCTCGTTCTGGTTATCAGGCGATACGTTACTTTTCTATCAGGAAGTCCCTATCGGGCAGTTTGTTTCACACAACCGTATCACACCCATGTCGGACAATGGGTATGACTCATGGTTTACTCTTTATCATCCAGATCTGTATCGCCTATGGTGTTCCTTTTGATGAACGACACTTGAACCTCGTATCAGGGAAGACCCTACGGTGTTTTCTTGGAAGGCATCGTATCGCCCTTTGTTAAGACCCGATACGGTGGTGTAGAGTAGTTTTTGTATCGGGCTGTATCTTTATCTTGTGATCAATTTTAACATTTAATTGATCAATGAATTTATCTAATGATAACAGAAATGGTGCGTACAAAGCAAACCGTCGTTCGAGTTGACGAACACGGCAGAAGAATCGGCACCGAGGTCGCAGCTGAAGCAACAACGGTCGGGCAGAAATGCCTGAATCCCGAAGCGGATGAGCCATCAACCGCCAAGAAGAGGGTGAGGATAGAAGGAATAACAACTCCAGCGACAACTTCAACTACAGTGGCATAACCCCTAGTTCACACACCAGGAAGGTTCGTACTGAGAGATGAGGAGCATGGACACTGGTACTCAGAACTGGCGACGAAAATTTACAAGCCGAGTAGATTCTGCCACCAATCATCCTTAAATCAATTGGGCATTTTTGAAAGACTGGAGAATGTCCTCGTCGCAGCAGGACTGAGGAAGATCTGCCTCAGCCGCTCCTCCTCCTACACTGAACTCACAAGGGAGTTCATGTCGTCTCTCCGCTGGGTGAAGAATACACCTAAGGACGTTGAAGAATATGGCGGAGCAGACAGACTGTAAGAGCGGATGTACAACTCAGAGCACGTCATCTCTGAAAGGCTGCTCAATGAGATCTTCTCTTCCAGCGAGGAGGAGAAGAAGATGTTGAATAACGGTGAAAGGATCACTAAGGGAGACGGGATCAACCCCATGGAACTCTGGAAAAGGCTGAGTGGCGAGTCATCATTCAAGCCGGGAAGCAAGGTGGCGGCGGTGCACTCATGTTTCTGGAGAATAGTGCACAAGCTGGTGGCATGCCTACTCTTCAGCAAAATTGAGTCCAGCAATATCTACACCGAAGAACTCCATGTCATGTGGCACATGATGGAGGGCAGAGTGATTAACCTGGGGCATTTTCTGCTGAATAGACTACACCCAATAAAGGTGTGGCATTGAGTTCCTCTAATTTTCCAAGAAGGACAACTAGAGTCAGCAGCTCCCGTTCTTGTCTATTCAGCCTCTGCTGGAAAAATGAAAACTTGCGGGTTAGAGAAGTAAATGTAGCCGAGTGGCTTTCTGTTACCTCCCGCAAGTGGTCGAGTTCGTGCCCCAGCATTTTCCCGAGTGACGGAGGGGCTCCTGCAGGTCTCCCTCTCATCCTCGCGATAAGTCTCTCGCGTAAGGGTCTACCTGACAAGGTAGAACCTATCTCGATCGTCCGCGAGGTGGATGTTATTGGGTGAGGCATCGACACCCCTGTGGCCGTTGCCACCTCGCCTTCTTGTGGTGGTGGAGAAGGCTATGGTGTGGGTGGATGCTGCTCCACCTCTACATTGTCGGCAATTTGTTCAACAACCACTCTAGGGGACACCAGTGGTGGTGTCGGCGTTAGCTGTGCAGCTCCGAGCTCCATCTCGAGTATCTCGACGAACACCCCATTATCGGCGTTCAGCTGTACATCTTCGTCTGCCTCTAAAGGCACCACAGAAGTTTTGGGGGCTGCGGCTGTCTCTTCCGCGGTAGCTCCCGTGGTTGTCTCAGTGACCTCAATGATTGTCAGTTCTTCTTTAGCCACGGCAGGTGTTGTTGTGACCGTGGCTGGTATAGCAAGAGTGACGACAGCTCTATCAACTGTTGTTGTTGGTGGCTCTAGAGTGGTGGTTGTCTCGGCAAAGGTTGTTGAAGTTTTGTCCTTCCTTGGGTCGAGAGGGATTGATTCTCCTCTCGCAGCCGCCCTTACTTGGATACTGGTGGTGGCGGGGTAACCTACTTCTACCGCCACAGCTTCAATTTCTACTGTGGTGAAGACCATATTTTCTACGTCTTAGGTGGTGCAGCGAGGGAGTGGAAGGAGGGTGTTTGTCCTTGTGAACTTGTAGAAGTAGCTTCGCCCCTCCTTCTTTATAATGCTAGCCCTCATTAGGTACTTGAGGTCAATTAGCTCATCACCCCTTGTCCTCAAAAGACTATGTGACTCCCGTGGGTACCCAAGCCCAGCCGCGATCAGGTTGATGATGCCACCCATGCAGTATTCCTTAGTGACATCAGCAGGCCCTCCAGTGCCTTGACGTGATCGAGGAGAGGCTAAACAGGGGAGACGACCATCTGTGCCCAAGGCAGCCGAGAAGGTCTCCATCGCCTCCTGGCTCAGGCTCTCAACCTTCCTCGTCAGAAGCCTCATCTAGATCATTGTCCTCTTCCTCCTCCAGTAGGCCATCAATAATGCCCGAGGAAGGGACACCACCAAGGTCAACCAACGGAGCTCCAGCGAGATAGGCGAGCTTCCGCGGTCTGGAAGGAATAACTCTCTCAGTCCCCCTAGATGAAGCTGAAGATGACTACGAAGACATCAGTGTCGGGGAGGACTCTTCTGATGAATCATAGGGAGAAGGGGGGGACATATGTGCCACCAATGAAAGACACACACCCAGAGGAAGACGCTCGACGGCAGATGTGTTCTCTGCGCCGTCAGAGCTACCTTCCTTCGAGATGGCCGATTTCGACAGAAGGGTCATCGGCTACCTGACGATCAGGGACCATAAATTACTGAACCAAGTCCTAAGGTCACAGGCAGATGAAGAATATGTAGTCTGGAGCGACGGCTACTTCTCCGTACGGCGGGGAGCACTCAGAAGCATTTTCCGCTTGCCATCCGTCGTCGGAAAAAGGCTTTTCAGGGTCCTAGAAGGTGCAATAATAGATAACATTAGCACCGGGACAGGCCGGACAACAGTATACAATGCCACCCCGACCTTGGCAAGAAGACTGATGATGGGAGTGCCAGACTCCACTGCGGTGGCCAACATGCTGCAACACATAGAAAAGCACAACACAAACCTCATGTTGGCCCCGTACAAGCACTGCAATGTATGGTTCCTCTGTGTGGAAGACCTCAGGAACCACGACGTCCAATTGCTTAGCTGCAGCAACAATGAGGTGCCACGCTCTGGGGATATCTTTAGTCACCCAGAAGACAAACATCTCAGGCTTCTACCACTGCGTCTTCTGCGAGCCATCAAGCAAAGAGTCCAACGTTACATCGGCATTTGGAACTTCTTCTCTATTAGAGACTTCCCCGTCCAAGCAGAAGAGGGAAGCGGAAATAGTGCCTTCATCATCTTACGTGCCATGGAGTTGCTCAACATATTCATATTCATAAGGCATCTCCAGGGCCTAAACGTTTACCACCTCATGAGCATATACGCCCTATTGCTGATCAAAGACAGGCACTATTTCTGAGATGCAGGGGTACCAGAGAGGCTGCTGAATAGAGATCAAGAAGACGAATCTTCACAACCCAGCAGCTCTCCAGAGAAAGAAGCTGAGATGGACACTGACACCTATGAGGCAGGCAAGCAGTTAGAGATCCTGCAGGAAGTGCATGGATTCAAAGACCCTACTTCGCCTGAAACACCAGAAGGACTGATCAACAATTTCGACCGCTTCTCGTGTGCTACACTCACGTAGGAGCAGGTCAATGAAATTCTTATGAAGTTAGTCGACTCTACCCCAACTAACGTAATCTATGAGGCAGGCAATGTCATAGTCCCGGTTGATGACTTAAGGGACATGGTAAAAGATGGAGGATGCTTGGCGATAACTGTGGCGGCCGCCTACATCCAGACACTACAGATAAAGTTTGAACATGCATACATTGCACATCCAATTTTGTTCAACGACATTTGCCTCGCCGATGAGTCAGGAGCAAAGCAATCATTCCTGGCAGAGTTGGAGCACAGGGTTCCATATACAATCTTCTTTCTCATCCTTCATTACAACCACTGGACGCTCCCGACGATGTACACTTGCCAACGAGCAGGTATCTTCTACAACAGCTCGGACAGTAACAAAGATCATCCAGTGCAGTATACATCGACGGCGCTGACCTCCCTTGAGCGCTTAGTTCGAAAATACTACGACGAGGTGGCAGCGCTGATACAACCATTCCTGGAGATGGCAGCAAGCAAATGGCATGAGCTCCAGTTTTGCCACCGCAGTCCATAACAAATTCCTCTATCCAACGACTGCGGCATCTTCATCTTGGAATGGATATCGAATAAAGAGACACCTGGCCAACTCCACCACATCGACTAACACAACTAATGAGGAGAATATGTGTGGGAGCTTCTATCTGGCACAGGCACGCTCACCCGCTAACCCTCACTGAGTTAACATTACCCTACCTTATCTACTTCACAACTCTGGGACAGAGTGTGGAGTAAGTTTGGGGGGGTACCATGTACCAGTGAGGGAGGTATAAAAAAAATTGTTCTTCTTCTATATCATGTGTACATATACATGCTCATACAAAAATTTTGAAAAAAAAGTTGCTTCTTTTTGTCTTCATACATATGTACAAAGACACTATATAGTAAAAACCTGATACGTCTTCTTGCAAATTTATTTTCTATGTACCTAAGGAGATGCAAGTTTTGTTATGTCTTTCTGATAATGCAGCCTCAAATGACAAAAGACTATGACTTTCCACGCCAAAAATTTTGAAAAAAAAATCTCATCACAGCTAAGAGACATGTATGGAGAAGGAAAAAGCTACCCAAATAGCAAAAATCCCTTTTGTTTTCCTTTACCCAACAAAATCCCAAAAAGAGAGAATAGCCTTATGAGAGTGAATAAAAGAATGAGAGTTGTGCCAAATGAAAGGAAAGAAAAAAATATATATACACACTTGTTTTCCAAAAGTACCCATCTTTAGGCATGGTAGATCTGGGGCAGTGGTACGTAGGATGTGAAATCACTGCTCTAAAGCCAACTGGCTTGGACTGCAGGGACCACTTGCCCATTAATGTAACCGTACCTGGATGGACTGATGGGAAACAAGAAAAACCCAAAAAGCCTTAAGCCTACCCAAACACACAACTTTCTTCCCCTAAAGCTGTTTGGTGTGAAAGCTAACTTTGGAATCATGCACCAAAGTATCACCGAAGTTGTAGAGAAAAATTCTATTGAAATAATAAGGCAAGAAATTCAAAGTCTTTTGTTCGTGGTCGGGCAGTATTCTCTCTAAAGACATCTCAATGCTCGCTCAACCCATGGTCTGAAAACTATACCGGTCAAGAAGAAGCATCACAAAACAAAGTTTAAAGATTGATTGAGGACAATCAAAATGCTAAGTTTGGGGGATTTGATAACACCAAATTTTGTGATGTTTTGGCCCTTATTTCGTTATCAAAACTGCCCTTTTTAACTGTTTTCCTCTCTCTTTTGACATGTTTTTGAATAAACAGGCCGCGCTACGCTATTAACTCAATTTTATCATCTTTTGCATAGTTTTCCTCATTTTTGAACTCATTTAGTAGCAAAAAGGCCCGTCCCGGCCCACGAACGTGTTCCACCTACATCGGCCTTCTTACCAACCGGTTGGCCGATACGTTTGCTGCCCGACACGGGTGTGCGATACCATCCCGTGTGACACAAGGATGTCACACAAGAAGGAACGAACCAGTGACACGCCACTTACCTGACAGGGAGCTGGGCTCGCCACGACAACTGAAGTGTGTCGTGTGATACAGGCTACCCACTGCAGGCGTCACTCGTCACGGTGACTGACAACCTGACATCCTTGTGTCGGGCGATACACATATCGGGTGTCCCTGAAGCCACAATAATGGAGCTGAAGGAAGAACATGTGGCGTCCGGAGCACCATAACTTCCCCCAACCACTGCCTATAAATAGTAGCTACAGGACCTCGATGGAACATGTCGAAAAAACCCTCGAAGGCTGACTTAGGAAAGCTTCAGGAGCTAGCGTATCGTGCCTCAGAGGTGTGTCGGGCGATTCTAGGTGAGCACTTCCCCATCCCGAGAGGGAGGGAATGGTTCACTTAGGGTCGTCCCGGGCACCACTGTAGGCCGATATCGGCCAACAAGAGTACCCGATACTGGAAGCAACACTCTGACTCGACACGATACCGAACCCCGATACGCATCGCCATTCGCAGCGTGTCGCCCGAGAGGGTGTCGCCCGACACGATCGTATCAGGCAAGGGCGCCCTGCACGATACGTCCGGCCGTCACAGCGTGTCGCCCGAGAGGGTGTGCCTCCCGACACAGGCGTATCGGGCAAGGCCCCTACCCGGTATCGGGCTGGAGGATCGGTTACCGCCTGTCTCCCGTCTATATCAAGAAGGTGGCATTTATCTTTACTCATTTCAGTCAATTACTTTATTTTTGTATGTAATGTAATCAAACCCTTTTATGCTAATGGAATTAGAAGAGCCTTAGTTATCTACTGCTTTATGTTTGGTCCCTTTTGTTGGATGATTTCTATGTTTGAAACTCACTTGCACAATTGCTACAAAAGGTAATCTTCAGGTATGAAACTCACATGTTTTATATTTCCTTATTTTATATTTAGGAAATGTTTGTCATCTTCAAAAAGGGGGAGATTGTTGGCTAAATTGGACATTATGATAAATCCCTTTGTTTTGATAATGACAAACATTTCATTCTTGTTGATCTATCGTGCTACTTGAGTGTTGTAGGAATAAGGTGGATGACAAAGCACTAGGGAATCTATATGCTTGAATGCTTGTAAATTTCATGAAATGTAATCAATTGTAAACTTGTACAAATATATAATGTACAAGTACTTAGACTTCATGTAAATCAAGTGTTAGATCTTCCCTAGCTAATCACCAAACTTAGATAGGTCATCCCCTTCAATAGTGTCATATATGCACACTCATACACACACTTAATGTCTTTATTTGAAACATTAAAATAGGGTCAATCTCGTTCGACAAAATCCTCGACCGAGACACTCTCGGTCGACAAGCATCTCGACCGAGAAAGACCCAAGTAGCCATTAGACACAACCGACAACGTAGTTGGCAATTGGAGATGAACGTTGCAAACACTTGATCTAGAGAGCCTGTCGGTCGACAAAACCTTGACCGAGTAGGTATCTCGGTCGACCATTTCTCGACCGAGATGGAATCTGACAGCAACTGCAGAATTAATTAACTAGTCGTTGCTAATGCAACTAACTTGTACCTAATGGCTAGTTAAGCACTTAGAAACCCCTAGAAAGTGTCTAGAATGTCCTTAAGCACTTGTAGGACATTCCTATAAATAGGACATGCCTTGAGACACCTAAACACACTTGTTTTTTACACTTGAGCAATCTTTGAGCATACACTTGCATTTAGCAACCTGTTTGTGAGCAATTGAGCATATTTGCAATTGGCTACTTTTCTCTTGGCTCAAATTTCGTGTCCTATAGGCTAGTATCTCCTATCCACAACAATCACAATTCCATATACATTGGTTAGGAGATCTACACGCTTGATATAGGCAAATCAAGCCTTTTGCTTCAAAGGATAAGTTGTAATTTCCATTTTCCTTTCTTGTTCACTTTTATTGCTTGTACTCTCCTTGCTACTCCTAGGTTGGAGGCTGCGGATTGGAGAGGATCGTGATTTACTTCAAGAAGGCTACCTCGAGTTGGTGCATCTACTTCAAGTGAAGGCTGTTCAAAGGGGTGTAAGAAAGTATTGTATTTTGTGTAATTCCTTGAGAAGGTAATAAAATTAATACTTTCAAAATCCCGGTTGGGTAAGGAACCGGGTAGTGGACTGACAACCTTAGTATTTGCTAAGGTTGGAACCACTCTAAACCTTTTGTCTCCTTCTTGGTTTCTCATTGGTGGTTGTTTGAGTTAAATAATTGTTAAATTTATTTAAAACCCTATTCACCCCCCCTCTAGTGGTTTTTCAATTGGTATCAGAGCAGGCTTCAAGGAACCCTAACCAGGTCTTGAAGAATGGAGGGTGATGGTGATTACAACCGCAATAAAAGGAGCAGTCTGGACAATTCTACAACATGTTGCAATTGGTGCTTAGGAACAAGCCACACAACATCTAGCTGCCCATGGAGATCAAAGAAGGAAGATGAGCACAAAGATTGTCTTATTGCTACAACAAGTGAAGAAGAAGAAGAGGTAAGTCTTTTTGATTTATCTAAAGAAGAGCTTGTTGCTAGTCTTGAAGAGACACATAATAAATATATTGAGTGCAAGAAGAAATTAAAGAAATCTAATAAAGCAAATGATGAATTACATGCTAAGCTTCTTGCTATTACATCTGAAAATGAAGATCTTAAAAAGATCATTGAAGATCATAATATTAAGATAAAATCTATAGAGGCAGATTGCAATCTTCTTTCTTTAGAAAAGATTAATTTGCAAACTCAAGTGAACGATCTTCAAAAACAACCCGTCTTGTGCTCACATCTAGATTATGATACTATCGTGAAAGAAAGAGATTCATTATCATCTAATCTAGATCAAGCAAAGCTAGATATCAAGAAAAGAATGGAGGAGATTGCTAAGTTACAACAAGAAGTTAGTAGTCTAAGTAACAATGGCATTCTTGATAAAATCTTAAATAATCCTTACCATCAAATTGGAAGGAGAGGACTAGGTTACAAGCCTAAAGGAAAATCTTATCAACAACCTAGCAAGGGAAGAACACAAGTGCCAAAGAGTCAATCTATGTATGTACCTAAAGGCACAAATACATACATACCCAAGAACAACCTAGAACAAAATCATAGAAAGAGATATGAAGTTGACTCTATATGTTGTCATTACTGTTTGCGCCTTGGTCACTATTCCTTTTCATGTCCTTACAAGAAAAAGGATGTCGAGTTAGTTTGGGTCCCAAAACCCCCAAACTAAATGAGCAAAAATAAGTTGAGATATGACCAAGGACCTTAGTTGCATATTTCTATGTCTATCTCAACTCAACATAATGGCATAACAAATTAATACAAGTATCCAAACATCTAACTTGGATATATATATAATTCTTTTAAATCTTTCTGAAAAACAGTTCTGAAATAGTACAGAACCTTTCTCGATCGAGAATCTGTCGACCGAGAACAACAGTCGGTCGAGAAATGGTCGACCGATCCAGTCTCTGTTGTCAAATCTAAAATAAATCTGCTGATGTGTTTTCAATTGATAAAATTGCTTTCTATTTATTGTTAATGACTGATTTTACAAGTTGAAGACCATTTCTGAAAAACTTATAAATATAAATGAGATTAATTCGATTGATCCTATAAATAAAAACTGAAAATCATGTAAAACTTAATAAAAAGAAATTATTGTTTTATCATTATTTTTTGTATCTCCTGGTCTATCCATATAGAAATCATGTAGTTTAAATGATCACTGTATTTCATGGAATTATCATTATATGTTTGTATTTTTCTATCATGGATCTGCTTTTACTAATTTTATCATTCAGCTCATAAAGATGATGCTATGTTACAATTGATAATGATTTTTGTATGCATGGATCCTTGATGATACATAGGCAAGCAAAATGATTCATTTGTGATATGAAAAAGAATTATGCTTGCAACACATAAGAGAAAAATTTCTCAATTGGTATCTATAAGTACTTGAGATATTATTCTTGCTTTCAAGGATATATACTTTCTTGAAGAATCTTATATGAAAATAAGGGTACAAGAAGAAATAGAATTTGATATTCATGTACCTACAACAAAGCTTATATAAATATTAGAATTAAGGATGGATATCTTCATATTGAGTATCACTCAAAATGCCTCAAATTGATATCTAATCAAGTTAGATGCAGACATTATACTTCACATATGAATGTTCAAATTAGAAATCTGCAAAATTGCCTCTTGGTTAAAATCAAAGTTTGACCAAGGGCACTATGGTCGTAGTCAAAGATGACCTAAAATAAGTTTGGCACAATACTTATTTGAATATATAAAAATTGTGATCAAAAGACCAATCAAAATTATGACCACAAAAATTGTCCAAATATTGGTAATAATAATCAAAATATTACTCCCTTAGAAAACATATATATACTCTTCCAAAGTAGTCAATGAGTTCTATGCAAAACTTAACCTCCAATCCCGAAAATGACTCTTTTTCCTCTATGGTCAATGGGCATAGCTTTCACTTTACTGAGGAGGGTATCCTTGACATGCTCAACATAGACTTAGAAGAATACCAAGACGCTCTTGACCTTACCACTGGTAATCCACTCAATAAATTTTCCCAAGATGAAAATACGGTCAGTCTTAGTGACATTAAACGAGCCATTTTTCAATCTAACACAACTTGTCACGAAGATAGGGGTACCTACTATGCCATTAACCTCAAACCAGCAACTAGGATTGTCAACCTTATTGTTTCCACAAACATACATCCTAGAGCAAACAAGTCTGAAGTCCCTATCTTTCGCATGTGTCTAATTTATGCCATTATCAAACGCATCCCGATAAATTTTATCCGCATCATCCTTAAGAATATGCTTGAGTTTTCTGGAAATCCTCCTTATGCTGATTTTGTATGCCAAATCACTCAACACTTTCTTAAGACACAAATTGAGGATATGGGATACACATGGGAAAGAAGACCACAAAAAATAAGCAAAAACACAGTAGAGAAAATGGGAATTGATTTTGGTCACAAGAGGGCTAGGACAGAAGGGGAGACATCTACTCAAGACATACCACCACCTCCTCCTACTAACCCATCCTATGATCCCATCCAAAACACCCTAACCTATATTGATGGGTCCCAATATCATCTAAGCAGACAATTAGATTATAGCCATCATGCCATGACCTACTTAAATCAAAGGATGCAAACCCTCTCTCCAAATCAACCGGATGAATATCCTTATTCTTTAAATCCTGGCATGATCAACCCATATAATCCCTCCTACAACTACTACCAAATTCCACCTCCACCATCCCATGATCTCACACATACTCAATTTTCTCATATGCAACTACAAGACATTGCTGCTCATTTCCTCTTTGATCGTGTTCCCACCTTCTTGGAAGCATATGCCTTAACCAAGACAGGTGCTTTGGAGTGGCAAACTTTAGTCAAGTATTATGGAACTGAGCCATTTCTTGGAAAAGACCCAGATATTGATGTAATACTTAAGTCTTTCCAGTGAGATTATGATTGTCCTTTGTAGAAATTGTAATGAAATGGTTATCTTTACATGATTGTAATGAAATGGTTATCCTTCAATGATTGTAATGAATTGGTTATCTTTGCATGATTATAATGGATATCTTTCAAAGCATATGAGTCATCTTGTCAAATATTACACTATTATGAATATGTTCCTTCTATGGCATCATTTGAACATGGCTTGTAAGACTATTATAGTACAGCATACAAAGTAAGGGGAGTAATATATATGTAATAAATCACAAAGGATAAAATTTTTTGCAAATACCTGAAATTTAAAATTGTGGCTAAATTGATCATCTATTGACGTGCATTCATACCTTGATTATAATTGGGATATGTATTTAAGTGGGAGCAATACACATATTTCATTTTGTTCTTAGTGGAATTGATATCTAAGCTTAAAGGGTTCTCATATCACCTTCAAGGCTTAACATCCTTTGCAAGTGATTGAGTAATTACTTATGACTAAAGGACACACAATTATTTATCTTGGATATCTTTTTGAAATGACAAAGGGGGAGAAAGAATATAAAATCAAAAACATAGAATTTAACATGAGTTTCATAACATCTCCGCCAGCACTCACTTGCACAATTGCTACAAAAGGTAATCTTCAGGTATGAAACTCACATGTTTTATATTTCCTTATTTTATATTTAGGAAATGTTTGTCATCTTCAAAAAGGGGGAGATTGTTGGCTAAATTGGACATTATGATAAATCCCTTTGTTTTGATAATGACAAACATTTCATTCTTGTTGATCTAACGTGCTACTTGAGTGTTGCAGGAATAAGGTGGATGACAAAGCACTAGGGAATCTATATGCTTGAATGCTTGTAAATTTCATGAAATGTAATCAATTTTAAACTTGTACAAATATATAATGTACAAGTACTTAGACTTCATGTAAATCAAGCGTTAGATCTTCCCTAGCTAATCACCACACTTAGATAGGTCATCCCCATCAATAGTGTCATATATGCACACTCATACACACACTTAATGTCTTTATTTGAAACATTAAAACAGGGTCAATCTCGGTCGACAAAATCCTCGACCGAGACACTCTCAGTCGACAAGCATCTCGACCGAGAAAGACCCAAGTAGTCGTTAGACACAACTCACAAGGTAGTTGGCAGTTAGAGATGAACGTTGCAAACACTAGATCCAGAGAGCCTGTCGGTCGACAAAACCTCGACCGAGTAGGTATCTCAGTCGACCATTTCTCGACCGAGATGGACTCTGACAGCAACTGCAGAATTAATTAACTAGCCGTTGCTAATGCAATTAACTTGTACCTAACGGCTAGTTAAGCACTTAGAAACCCCTAGAAAGTGTCTAGAACGTCCTTAAGCACTTGTAGGACATTTCTATAGATAGGACATGCCTTAGGACACCTAAACACACTTGTTTTTTACACTTGAGCAATCTTTGAGCATACACTTGCATTTAGCAACATGTTTGTGAGCAATTGAGCATATTTGCAATTGGCTACTTTTCTCTTGGCTCAAATCTCATGTCCTATAGGCTAGTATCTCCTATCCACATCAATCACAATTCCATATACATTGGTTAGGAGATTTACACGCTTGATATAGGCAAATCAAGCCTTGTGCTTCAAAGGATAAGTTGTAATTTCCATTTTCCTTTCTTGTTCACTTTCATTGCTTGTACTCTCCTTGCTACTCCTAGGTTGGAGGCTGCGGATTGGAGAGGATCGTGATCTTCTTGGTGAAGAAGGAGACTTTGAACTACTTCTAGAAGGCTGGTGCAACAGGAGGTTACTTCAAAGAGGAAGGCTACTTCAAGGGGGAGCTTGGAGTTACTTCAAGAAGGCTACCTCGAGTTGGTGCATCTACTTCAAGTGAAGGCTGTTCAAAGGGGTGTAAGAAAGTATTGTATTTTGTGTAATTCCTTGAGAAGGTAATAAAATTAATACTTTCAAAATCCCGGTTGGGTAAGCAACCGGGTAGTGGACTGACAACCTTAGTATTTTCTAAGGTTGGAACCACTCTAAACCCTTTGTCTCCTTCTTGGTTTCTCATTGGTGGTTGTTTGAGTTAAATAATTGTTAAATTTATTTAAAACCCTATTCACCCCCCTCTAGTGGTTTTTCAATTGGTATCAGAGCAGGCTTCAAGGAACCCTAACCAGGTCTTGAAGAATGGAGGGTGATGGTGATTACAATCGCAATAAAAGGAGCAGTCTGGACAAATCTACAACATGTTGCAATTGGTGCTTAGGAACAAGCCACACAACATCTAGCTGCCCATGGAGATCAAAGAAGGAAGATGAGCACAAAGATTGTCTTATTGCTACAACAAGTGAAGAAGAAGAAGAGGTAAGTCTTTTTTATTTATCTAAAGAAGAGCTAGTTGCTAGTCTTGAAGAGACACATAATAAATATATTGAGTGCAAGAAGAAATTAAAGAAATCTAATAAAGCAAATGATGAATTACATGCTAAGCTTCTTGCTATTACATCTGAAAATGAAGATCTTAAAAAGATCATTGAAGATCATAATATTAAGATAAAATCTATAGAGGCAGATTGCAATCTTCTTTCTTTAGAAAAGATTAATTTGCAAACTCAAGTGAACGATCTTCAAAAACAACCCGTCTTGTGCTCACATCTAGATTATGATACTATTGTGAAAGAAAGAGATTCATTATCATCTAATCTAGATCAAGCAAAGCTAGATATCAAGAATAGAATGGAGGAGATTGCTAAGTTACAACAAGAAGTTAATAGTCTAAGTAACAATGGCATTCTTGATAAAATCTTAAATAATCCTTACCATCAAATTGGAAGGAGAGGAATAGGTTACAAGCCTAAAGGAAAATCTTATCAACAACCTAGCAAGGGAAGAACACAAGTGCCAAAGAGTCAGTCTATGTATGTACCTAAAGGCACAAATACATACATACCCAAGAACAACCTAGAACAAAATCATAGAAAGAGATATGAAGTTGACTCTATATGTTGTCATTACTGATTGCGCCTTGGTCACTATTCCTTTTCATGTCCTTATAAGAAAAAGGATGTTGAGTTAGTTTGGGTCCCAAAACCCCCAAACTAAATGAGCAAAAATAAGTTGAGATATGACCAAGGACCTTAGTTGCATATTTCTATGTCTATCTCAACTCAACATAATGGCATAACAAATTAATACAAGTATCTAAACATCTAACTTGGATATATATATATATATATATATATATATATATATATATATATATAATTCTTTTAAATCTTACTGAAAAACAGTTCTGAAGTAGTACAGAACCTTTCTCGATCGAGAATCTGTCGACCGAGAACAACAGTCGGTCGAGAAATGGTCGACCAATCCAGTCTCTGTTGTCAAATCTAAAATAAATCTGCTGAATGTGTTTTCAATTGATCAAATTGCTATCTATTTATTGTTAATGACTGATTTTACAAGTTGAAGACCATTTTTGAAAAACTTATAAATATAAATGAGATTAATTCGATTGATCCTATAAATAAAAACTGAAAATCATGTTTAACTTAATAAAAAGAAATTACAGTTTTATCATTATTTTTTGTATCTCCTGGTCTATCCATATAGAAATCATGTTGTTTAAATGATCACTGTATTTCATAGAATTATCATTATATGTTTGTATTGTTCTATCATGGATCTGCTTTTACTAATTTTATCATTCAGCTCATAAAGATGATGCTATGTTACAATTGATAATGATTGTTGTATGCATGGATCCTTGATGATACATAGGCAAGCAAAATTATTCATTTGTGATATGAAAAAGAATTATGCTTGCAACAAATAAGAGAAAAATTTCTCAATTGGTATCTATAAGTACTTGAGATATTATTCTTGCTTTCAAGGATATACACTTTCTTGAAGAATCTTATATGAAAATAAGGGTACAAGAAGAAATAGAATTTGATATTCATGTACCTACAACAAAGCTTATATAAATATTAGAATTAAGGACGAATATCTTCATATTGAGTATCACTCAAAATGCCTCAAATTGATATCTAATCGAGTAAGATGCAGACATTATACTTCACATATGAATGTTCAAATTAGAAATCTGCAAAATTGCCTCTTGGTTAAAATCAAAGTTTGACCAAGGGGCACTATGGTCGTAGTCAAAGACGACCTAAAATAAGTTTGGCACAATACTTATTTGAATATATAAAAATTGTGATCAAAAGACCAATCAAAATTATGACCACAAAAATTGTCCAAATATTGGTAATAATAATCACAATATTACTCCCTTAGAAAACATATATATACTCTTCCAAAGAAGTCAATGAGTTCTATGCAAAACTTAACCTCCAATCCCGAAAATGACTCTTTTTCCTCTATGGTCAATGGGCATAGCTTTCACTTTACTGAGGAGGGTATCCTTGATATGCTCAACATAGACTTAGAAGAATACCAAGACGCTCTTGACCTTACCACTAGTAATACACTCAATAAATTTTCCCAAGATGACAATACGGTCAGTCTTAGTGACATTAAACGAGCCATTTTTCAATCTAACACAACTTGTCACGAAGATAGGGGTACCTACTATGCCATTAACCTCAAACCAGCAGCTAGGATTGTCAACCTTATTGTTTCCACAAACATACATCCTAGAGCAAACAAGTATGAAGTCCCTATCTTTCGCATGTGTCTAATTTATGCCATTATCAAACGCATCCCCATAAATTTTATCCGCATCATCCTTAAGAATATGCTTGAGTTTTCTGGCAATCCTCCTTATGCTGCTTTTGTATGCCAAATCACTCAACACTTTCTTAAGACACAAATTGAGGATATGGGATACACATGGGAAAGAAGACCACAAAAAATAAGCAAAAACACAGTAGAGAAAATGGGAATTGATTTTGGTCACAAGAGGGCTAGGACAGAAGGGGAGACATCTACTCAAGACATACCACCACCTCCTCCTACTAACCCATCCTATGATCCCATCCAAAACACCCTAACCTATATTGCTGGGTCCCAATATCATCTAAGCAGACAATTAGATTATAGCCATCATGCCATGACCTACTTAAATCAAAGGATGCAAACCCTCTCTCCAAATCAACCGGATGAATATCCTTATTCTTTAAATCCTGGCATGATCAACCCATATAATCCCTCCTACAACTACTACCAAATTCCACCTCCACCATCCCATGATCTCACACATACTCAGTTTTCTCATATGCAACTACAAGACATTGCTGCTCATTTCCGCTTTGATCGTGTTCCCACCTTCTTGGAAGCATATGCCTTAACCAAGACAGGTGCTTTGGAGTGGCAAACTTTAGTCAAGTATTATGGAACTGAGCCATTTCTTGGAAAAGACCCAGATATTGATGTAATACTTAAGTCTTTCCAGTGAGATTATGATTGTCCTTTGTAGTAATTGTAATGAAATGGTTATCTTTACATGATTGTAATGAAATGGTTATCCTTCAATGATTGTAATGAATTGGTTATCTTTGCATGATTATAATGGATATCTTTCAAAGCATATGACTCATCTTGTCAAATATTACACTATTATTAATATGTTCCTTCTATGGCATCATTTGAACATGGCTTGTAAGACTATTATAGTAGAGCATACAAAGTAAGGGGAGTAATATATATGTAACAAATCACAAAGGATAAATTTTTTTGCAAATACCTGAAATTTAAAATTGTGGCTAAATTGATCATCTATTGACGTGCATTCATACCTTGATTATAATTGGGATATCTATTTAAGGGGGAGCAATGCACATATTTCATTCTGTTCTTAGTGGAATTGATATCTAAGCTTAAAGGGTTCTCATATCACCTTCAAGGCTTAACATCCTTTGCAAGTGATTGAGTAATTACTTATGATTAAAAGACACACAATTATTTATCTTGGATATCTTTTTGAAATGACAAAGGGGGAGAAAGAATATAAAATCAAAAACATAGAATTTAACATGAGTTTCATAACATCTCGGCCAGCACTCACTTGCATAATTGCTACAAAAGGTAATCTTCAGGTATGAAACTCACATGTTTTATATTTCCTTATTTTATATTTAGGAAATGTTTGTCATCTTCAAAAAGGGGGAGATTGTTGGCTAAATTGGACATTATGATAAATCCCTTTGTTTTGATAATGACAAACATTTCATTCTTGTTGATCTAACGTGCTACTTGAGTGTTGCAGGAATAAGGTGGATGACAAAGCACTAGGGAATCTATATGCTTGAATGCTTGTAAATTTCATGAAATGTAATCAATTGTAAACATGTACAAATATATAATGTACAAGTACTTAGACTTCATGTATATCAAGTGTTAGATCTTCCCTAGATAATCACCACACTTAGATAGGTCATCCCCTTCAATAGTGTCATATATGCACACTCATACACACACTTAATGTCTTTATTTGAACCATTAAAACAGGGTCAATCTCGGTCAACAAAATCCTCGACCGAGACACTCTCGGTCGACAAGCATCTCGACCGAGAAAGACCCAAGTAGTCGTTAGACACAACTGACAAGGTAGTTGGCAGTTGGAGATGAACGTTGCAAACACTTGATCTAGAGAGCCTGTCGGTCGACAAAACCTCGACCGAGTAGGTATCTCGGTCGACCATTTCTCGACCGAGATGGACTCTGACAGCAACTGCAGAATTAATTAACTAGTCGTTGCTAATGCAACTAACTTGTACCTAACGGCTAGTTAAGCACTTAGAAACCCCTAGAAAGTGTCTAGAACGTCCTTAAGCACTTATAGGACATTCCTATAAATAGGACATGCCTTAGGACACCTAAACACACTTGTTTTTTACACTTGAGCAATCTTTGAGCATACACTTGCATTTAGCAACCTGTTTGTGAGCAATTGAGTATATTTGCAATTGGCTACTTTTCTCTAGGCTCAAATTTCATGTCCTATAGGCTAGTTTTTCCTATCCACAGCAATCACAATTCCATATACATTGGTTAGGAGATCTACACGCTTGATATAGGCAAATCAAGCCTTGTGCTTCAAAGGATAAGTTGTAATTTCCATTTTCCTTTCTTGTTCACTTTCATTGTTTGTACTCTCCTTGCTACTCCTAGGTTGGAGGCTGTGGATTGGAGAGGATCGTGATCTTCTTGGTGAAGAAGGAGACTTTGAACTACTTCTAGAAGGCTGGTGCAACGGGAGGTTACTTCAAAGAGGAAGGCTACTTCAAGGGGGATCTTGGAGTTACTTCAAGAAGGCTACCTCGAGTTGGTGCATCTACTTCAAGTGAAGGCTGTTCAAAGGGGTGTAAGAAAGTATTGTATTTTGTGTAATTCCTTGAGAAGGTAATAAAATTAATACTTTTAAAATCCCGGTTGGGTAAGCAACCGGGTAGTGGACTGACAACTTTAGTATTTTCTAAGGTTGGAACCACTCTAAACCCTTTGTCTCCTTCTTGGTTTCTCATTGGTGGTTGTTTGAGTTAAATAATTGTTAAATTTATTTAAAACCCTATTCACCCCCCTCTAGTGGTTTTTCAATTGGTATCAGAGCAGGATTCAAGGAACCCTAACCAGGTCTTGAAGAATGGAGGGTGATGGTGATTACAACCGCAATAAAAGGAGCAGTCTGGACAAATCTACAACATGTTGCAATTGGTGCTTAGGAACAAGCCACACAACATCTAGCTGCCCATGGAGATCAAAGAAGGAAGATGAGCAAAAAGATTGTCTTATTGCTACAACAAGTGAAGAAGAAGAAGAGGTAAGTCTTTTTGATTTATCTAAAGAAGAGCTAGTTGCTAGTCTTGAAGAGACACATAATAAATATATTGAGTGCAAGAAGAAATTAAAGAAATCTAATAAACCAAATGATGAATTACATGCTAAGCTTCTTGCTATTACATCTGAAAATGAAGATCCTAAAAAGATCATTGAAGATCATAATATTAAGATAAAATCTATAGAGGCAGATTGCAATCTTCTTTCTTTAGAAAAGATTAATTTGCAAACTCAAGTTAACGATCTTCAAAATCAACTCATCTTGTGCCCACATCTAGATTATGATACTATCGTGAAAGAAAGAGATTCATTATCATCTAATCTAGATCAAGAAAAGCTAGATATCAAGAAAAGAATGGAGGAGATTGCTAAATTACAACAAGAAGTTAGTAGTCTAAGCAACAACGGTATTCTTAATAAAATCTTAAATAATCCTTACCATAAAATTGGAAGGAGAGGACTAGGTTACAAGCCTAAAGGAAAATCTTATCAACAACCTAGCAAGGGAAGAACACAAGTGCCAAAGAGTCAATCTATGTATGTACCTAAAGGCACAAATACATACATACCCAAGAACAACCTAGAACAAAATCATAGAAAGAGATATGAAGTTGACTCTATATGTTATCATTAATGTTTGCGCCTTGGTCACTATTCCTTTTCATGTCCTTACAAGAAAAAGGATGTCGAGTTAGTTTGGGTCCCAAAACCCCCAAACTAAATGAGCAAAAATAAGTTGAGATATGACCAAGGACCTTAGTTGCATATTTCTATGTCTATCTTAACTCAACATAATGGCATAACAAATTAATACAAGTATCTAAACATCTAACTTGGATATATATATATATAATTCTTTTAAATCTTACTAAAAAATAGTTCTGAAATAGTACAGAACCTTTCTCGGTCAAGAATCTGTCGACCGAGAACAACAGCCGGTCGAGAAATGGTCGACCGATCCAGTCTTTGTTGTCAAATCTAAAATAAATCTGCTGAATGTGTTTTCAATTGATCAAATTGCTATCTATTTATTGTTAATGACTGATTTTACAAGTTGAAGACCATTTCTGAAAAACTTATAAATATAAATTAGATTAATTCGAGTGATCCTATAAATAAAAATTGAAAATCATGTTTAACTTAATAAAAAGAAATTACTGTTTTATCATTATTTTTTGTATCTCCTGGTCTATCCATATAGAAATCATGTAGTTTAAATGATCACTGTATTTCATGGAATAATCATTATATGTTTGTATTGTTCTATCATGGATCTGCTTTTACTAATTTTATCATTCAGCTCATAAAGATGATGCTATGTTACAATTGATAATGATTGTTGTATGCATGGATCCTTGATGATACATAGGCAAGCAAAATGATTCATTTGTGATATGAAAAAGAATTATGCTTGCAACACATAAGAGAAAAATTTCTCAATTGGTATCTATAAGTACTTGAGATATTATTCTTACTTTCAAGGATATATACTTTCTTGAAGAATCTTATATGAAAATAAGGGTACAAGAAGAAATAGAATTTGATATTCATGTACCTACAACAAAGCTTATATAAATATTAGAATTAAGGACGGATATCTTCATATTGAGTATCACTCAAAATGCCTCAAATTGATATCTAATCGAGTTACATGCAGACATTATACTTCACATATGAATGTTCAAATTGGAAATCTACAAAATTGCCTCTTGGTTAAAATCAAAGTTTGACCAAGGGGCGCTATGGTTGTAGTCAAAGACGACCTAAAATAAGTTTGGCACAATACTTATTTGAATATATAAAAATTGTGATCAAAAGACCAATCAAAATTATGACCACAAAAATTGTCCAAATATTGGTAATAATAATCACAATATTACTCCCTTAGAAAACATATATATACTCTTCCAAAGTAGTCAATGAGTTCTATGCAAAACTTAACCTCCAATCCTGAAAATGACTCTTTTTCCTCTATGGTCAATGGGCATAGCTTTCACTTTACTGAGGAGGGTATCCTTGACATGCTCAACATAGACTTAGAAGAATACCAAGACGCTCTTGACCTTACCACTGGTAATCCACTCAATAAATTTTCCCAAGATGACAATACGATCAGTCTTAGTGATATTAAACGAGCCATTTTTCAATCTAACACAACTTGTCACGAAGATAGGGGTACCTACTATGCCATTAACCTCAAACCAGCAGCTAGGATTGTCAACCTTATTGTTTCCACAAACATACATCCTAGAGCAAACAAGTCTGAAGTCCCTATCTTTCGCATGTGTCTAATTTATGCCATTATCAAACGCATCCCCATAAATTTTATCCGCATCATCCTTAAGAATATGCTTGAGTTTTCTGGCAATCCTCCTTATGCTGATTTTGTATGCCAAATCACTCAACACTTTCTTAAGACACAAATTGAGGATATGGGATACACATGGGAAAGAAGACCACAAAAAATAAGCAAAAACACAGTAGAGAAAATGGGAATTGATTTTGGTCACAAGAGGGCTAGGACGGAAGGGGAGACATCTACTCAAGACATACCACCACCTCCTCCTACTAACCCATCCTATGATCCCATCCAAAACACCCTAACCTATAGTGATGGGTCCCAATATCATCTAAGGAGACAATTAGATTATTGCCATCATGCCATGACCTACTTAAATCAAAGGATGCAAACCCTCTCTCCAAATCAACCGGATGAATATCCTTATTCTTTAAATCCTGGCATGATCAACCCATATAATCCCTCCTACAACTACTACCAAATTCCACCTCCACCATCCCATGATCTCACACATACTCAGTTTTCTCATATGCAACTACAAGACATTGCTGCTCATTTCCGCTTTGATCGTGTTCCCACCTTCTTGGAAGCATATGCCTTAACCAAGACAAGTGCTTTGGAGTGGCAAACTTTAGTCAAGTATTATGGAACTGAGCCATTTCTTGGAAAAGACCCAGATATTGATATAATACTTAAGTCTTTCCAGTGAGATTATGATTGTCCTTTGTAGTGATTGTAATGAAATGGTTATCTTTACATGATTGTAATGAAATGGTTATCCTTCAATGATTGTAATGAATTGGTTATCTTTGCATGATTATAATGGATATCTTTCAAAGCATATGACTCAACTTGTCAAATATTACACTATAATTAATATGTTCCTTCTATGGCATCATTTGAACATGGCTTGTAAGGCTATTATAGTAGAGCATACAAAGTAAGGGGAGTAATATATATGTAATAAATCACAAAGGATAATTTTTTTTGCAAATTCCTGAAATTTAAAATTGTGGCTAAATTGATCATCTATTGACGTACATTCATACCTTGATTATAATTGGGATATCTATTTAAGGGGGAGCAATGCACATATTTCATTCTGTTCTTAGTGGAATTGATATCTAAGCTTAAAGGGTTCTCATATCACCTTCAAGGCTTAACATCCTTTGCAAGTGATTGAGTAATTACTTATGACTAAAAGACACACAATTATTTATCTTGGATATATTTTTGAAATGACAAAGGGGGAGAAAGAATATAAAATCAAAAACATAGAATTTAACATGATTTTCATAACATCTCGGCCAGCACTCACTTGCACAATTGCTACAAAAGGTAATCTTCAGGTATGAAACTCACATGTTTTATATTTCCTTATTTTATATTTAGGAAATGTTTGTCATCTTCAAAAAGGGGGAGATTGTTGGCTAAATTGGACATTATGATAAATCCCTTTGTTTTGATAATGACAAACATTTCATTCTTGTCGATCTAACGTGCTACTTGAGTGTTGCAGGAATAAGGTGGATGACAAAGCACTAGGGAATCTATATGCTTGAATGCTTGTAAATTTCATGAAATGTAATCAATTGTAAACTTGTACAAATATATAATGTACAAGTACTTAGACTTCATGTAAATCAAGCGTTAGATCTTCCCTAGCTAATCACCACACTTAGATAGGTCATCCCCTTCAATAGTGTCATATATGCACACTCATACACACACTTAATGTCTTTATTTGAAACATTAAAACAGGGTCAATCTCGGTCGACAAAATCCTCGACCGAGACACTCTCGGTCGACAAGCATCTCGACCGAGAAAGACCCAAGTAGCCGTTAGACACAACTGACAAGGTAGTTGGCAGTTGGAGATGAACATTGCAAACACTTGATCTAGAGAACCTGTCGGTCGATAAAACCTCGACCGAGTAGGTATCTCGGTCGACCATTTCTCGACCAAGATGGACTCTGACAGCAACTGCAGAATTAATTAACTAGTCGTTGCTAATGCAACTAACTTGTACCTAACGGCTAGTTAAGCACTTAGAAACCCCTAGAAAGTGTCTAGAACGTCCTTAGGAACTTGTAGGACATTCCTATAAATAGGGAATGCCTTAGGACACCTAAACACACTTGTTTTTTACACTTGAGCAATCTTTGAGCATACACTTGCATTTAGCAACCTGTTTGTGAGCAATTGATCATATTTGCAATTGGCTACTTTTCTCTTGGCTCAAATTTCGTGTCCTATAGGCTAGTATCTCCTATCCACAACAATCACAATTCCATATACATTGGTTAGGAGATCTACACGCTTGATATAGGCAAATCAAGCCTTGTGCTTCAAAGGATAAGTTGTAATTTCCATTTTCCTTTCTTGTTCACTTTCATTGCTTGTACTCTCCTTGCTACTCCTAGGTTGGAGGCTGCGGATTGGAGAGGATCGTGATCTTCTTGGTGAAGAAGGAGACTTTGAACTACTTCTAGAAGGCTGGTGCAACGGGAGGTTACTAAAAAGAGGAAGGCTACTTCAAGGGGGAGCTTGGAGTTAGTTCAAGAAGTCTACCTCAAGTTGGTGCATCTACTTCAAGTGAAGGCTGTTCAAAGGGGTGTAAGAAAGTATTGTATTTTGTGTAATTCCTTGAGAAGGTAATAAAATTAATACTTTCAAAATCCCGGTTGGGTAAGCAACCGAGTAGTGGACTGACAACCTTAGTATTTGCTAAGGTTGGAACCACTCTAAACCCTTTGTCTCCTTCTTGGTTTCTCATTGGTGGTTGTTTGAGTTAAATAATTGTTAAATTTATTTGAAACCCTATTCACCCCCCCTCTAGTGGTTTTTCAGGTGTTCCTACTAATGCAGTTTGTCTTCTTATTTTCCCCTTCTCTTTGAGAGGCAGAGCCAAGGTGTGGCTCTATTCATTGCCAGGAAACTCCATCAACATTTGGAACGAACTCCTCAATGTTTTCTTAGTCAAATACTTTCCACCAAGTAAGACCACACAATTGAGGAGTCAACTCATCAATTATTCTCAAAGGGATGGAGAGACCTTGTATGATACATGGGAGAGGTTCAAAGATCTTCAACATCTTTGTCCATATCATGGTCTAAGCAATTGGCTTCTATTGCCATCTTTCTATAATGGTTTATGCTACAATATAAGGATGTCTATTGATGCAGCTGCAAATGGAGCTCTAATGAACAAATCTTATAGAGAAGCCTATGCTATTATTGAAGATATGGTAGCAAATCATTGCTAATGGAGTCTGTCTATAAGCTACCACCCATACTTTTCACATACTACTTCTGAAATGCAAGTGGAAGATCACACAGTTGGTGTTATAGACATAATTGCAGCAAAGCTAGACACTTTATCACAAAGGTTTGAGAAGCTAAGCACACAGCCATTTCAAACAGAAAATATTATGTGTGATGCATGTGGGTTGCTTAGACACTTATCTTCTACATCTTATGCTTCTTCTATTTATTCTCCAATGGGCTACACTCCATCGGACTTCTACAGCAATGTGAACCCAAATTTCATTCAGCCACAACAACCACAAGTAACTTCTAGATTAGAGTTCATGCTTGCAACATTTATTTCAACTCAAATGCAGCAAAATGAGGAGTTCCATCAACAAAGACAATTAATGAAGGGTGCCATTTCCCAACTCTCTTCTAAGGTGGACGATATTTCCACTCATGCTCACATCTTGGAGAAACAAATTGCCCAATAAGCTCTTTCTAGCAAAGAAGCATTTCCACCTTTTTTGCCTAGTCCACCGGAGATGAATCTTAAGTATTTCGGGCCATTGACATTCAAGAATGGTGTTGTCATAGAAGTATATCCTTCAAAGTATGATGATGTTGATATCCATGATAATTACGAAGTTGCAACTAAAGGGGAGAAAGCTACAACACATGCTCTACATGTTGCTTCTTCAAGCAAGCCACATGTCCTTCCTCCTCACACTCTAGATGACACATTGCTTTATAATGAGAACACTCTTCCCAACTCATATTTTGATGATGCTTCAAAGGGGAATAAAAAGACAAATCATATTGGTATACAAAAGAATATTCTTGCTGCAGCTCATAGGTGTTTTTACTTGCCCCAAATCAAGTACATATTTGCAAGGAGGCATAAATCTTTAGCACAACAATTTCCAATTGCAAATCAGAGCACCGGTCCTCCATGGACTTTGATGTTTCCACCATGATGAGGTACCCGGTTGCAACCTTTTTAGTTTGATTTATGCAGTGAGGACACTGCATATTTCAAGCTTAGGGGGAGAAACCAGATGGTAACCTAGTTCTTTTAGCTTTTCCCTTTCATGTTATTTGCTTCTTGTCGTTTTCTTTTGTTTTGTGTTCACATTTCAGTCTTTTGTTTTCAATTCTGCTCTTCTGGTGGAAAATCTAGTATGATATGAGGTTTATCTTTTATATGTGGATAGAACTTCTATGCTTAACTGATTGTCCTCTTTTAATGAGAAATATCATTTGGATAAATTGTAAAAGGCATGCATTAATCAAATGAAACATTTTGTCCATCAACATGTGCTTAAATCTAGTTTATGCTTCTAGCCTGAACATTCATCTTTCACATCCTTGATTTCTTAAAACATGTAATGGTTTCAATTTTTGTGAGTAAATCAACTTTACAACATCATTTGGAATACAGGATGCCCTTGCCAAGCTCTTAGTGCCTTTTCAACCACTCTTTCAATGAAAAATTTTCAAAACAAATTAATGAAATCTAGCTAATGTTGCAATTTAGTTGACTCTCCTATGTTTTAGAAAAATTAAAATTTCTTTTGACTTATCTCATCTTTATACCCCATAAAAGATGGCTAAACTACCCACATATCATGCTAGCCTAGTGTAAGTCTGATCTGGCCACGATGGTTAGGTGGTATGTCTTAAAAGAGGGTAAAATACCCCAACCGACATTCCACATGTGCATAAGCCTACATTAGCAGCCGAGTGTCGGAACCCATAATCCATTGTCATATCATTTTTGGGAAAGAAGGAGAGTACAGCTAAAATTGTCAATTTTAACTAAGATTTCATCATTTGTATCCTTAATAGTTGAGAGTTTGAGTTGCACATCCACTAATTGCTTGGCTTGGTCATCCAAATTCTACTTAGTGTTGTTTAATTGCTTAATTTATTTTATTGTGACCACCCCTACTGAACTAAAAATCTCTTTCTTGGGTGTTTAAGTTGAATTGATGGCTATGAGCATAAACATGTTGATCATGGTTGGTTTGGTCTTATACACATCTTTCATTTCATTTTATCTATTCATGAACTTGACAATTCTTCATTTATGTTTCTATGCTTTTTTTGCTTGAGGACAAGCAATGGTTTAAGCTTAGGGGGATTTGATGTGCACAAATCATATCATATTTTGGATCATGTTTGGTTGCATTTTCATGTTGTTTTGACTCAATTATCACTCTCATTCATGCTAGATTCTATATTTTTTGCTATTCTTACTTGTCTCATGGTTTGAATTGTAGGTACTACATTTTGCAATGAAATGATGAGGAATATATCATATTATCACTTATTGGATCACTCCTCAAGTATCTACATGTTTTGGGGTTCGAAAGTGTGCAAATACCACTTTTTACAGCATGTAAATCAGACCTACACACTAAAAGTTATGAATAGAATACACAACAGCCCAGAACAGCTAGGTGCACGTCGTGCACCAAAAGTGCACGTCGTGCACCTGGAAGCGTCAAGAAGACCAAAGTTTCTGGAAAGTTGCACGACGTGCATTACTTCAGTGCACGCCGTGCGCAGTGCATTCTGGAGCAGACTGAAAGTTTCTGGAAAGTTGCACGGCGTGCACCTGGCAGTTTCAGCATTTTGAAAAATACGAGTTTTTGTTTAAAATGAAGTGGGAACTTAATGGGCAGTTATGGGATAAAGAGAGGCATTCTCTTCCCCTCTCCCATGCCCATTACGGAGGCCGAACATCTGGGAGGGTGATAAACCAAGATTAATGGGCAGTTATGAATAGTCATTTGTAGAAGTTCTCTCGTCCCAGAGAAAGTCTAGAGCAGAGGAGAACAATTTTGAGGAGAAAGGAGGTGGTTTCTTACCAAAGGAGTCCATTTCTTCTTCTCTTCTTCTCCATTTTCTTCTCTGAAGGTGCATCAGAGCTTCTTCACTCTACAAAGCTTTTCAGGAGGGAAGTTTGTCTGGTTTCGAGCAGCTTTAGAAGTGGTATTTTGTCCTCAAGTCAGAATTCTACCTTTCTTTGGTTACACATTGGGATTTCTTAGCTTTTCCTTCTCTACATTTTCTATTGTACATCATTATGGACGAGTAGACTCTTTTTCTTGGGCATGGGAGAGTAACTCCCATGTCATAGCTTGTATGAACATATGAATTTTGTACTAAATGTTAGTTTCTTGCATGTTCCAAGAATTATTTCAGATCTAAAATGCTTGTTTGTGTGATTGGCCGTCATACTTGCATATTTTATGCTTTCTTTCATAATCTGAGAAGATGTGTTTGAGAGTATGGAGTTACTCTTTTGGCAACTTGTCCTTCACCACGAGAGTGGTTGGGATTAAGTTGAGGAGTAAGGTTTGTGATTCAAAAATAAAATACATACATGAGAGTGATGTATGGAGTTAGAATCGTCATCACTTCATCGGGAGGTGAGTGATGACTACAAACCTCCTTTGCCAGTCAATTAACATGTTTAAATTCATATTTTAATATAATCTATGATGTGATAGTGAAATCCCAAATTCAAGATCCTTCCATATTTGAATCTTAACCTTTCTTAAGTTATAATTTACTATTTTGTTTTAAATCTATAATTTAGTTGTTCAAATCCAATCATCTTGTGTACAATGATCTAGATTATTGAAAATCATAACTCTTGCGCCTAACTAACGAACACTCCTTGTGTTCGACCTCGACTACAACTACTCTCGTATACTTACGGGATATAGCTAGTTGAGTAAAAGATCATTCTTAAGATTGAAACTCGTTAGCCTAAACAGCCAACAATGGACAATGGACACTTTTCTCAGTTAATACAAGGGATCAAGCGACAATCTTATACAATATCCCAAACACTATGTTTAACATGAAAAGAACTATTTATCACACAAAATATAATAATGTCACTAAACAAAAAGTTGCTAAAGTGGCTACATGAATCATTGAGCTGATAAGAATGTATCATAGGGGACTTCCAAATTAAGGTTTAAAGTTTGAGAAACCAAGTTCTGCCACACGAGCCCACAAGTATCGGGCTCCAATGACAGTGGTTTCAACATATTATTCTGGATGTAAATGTTGGCTACTTCATATCTGAAGGTGGAGTACTATCAGGAATATTACGACCACCACCTTCATAGGATATACACACTACAGATCTTAATGTCTGAATGAGAATTAATAAGCTTTAAGCCTTAACTTGCATGTTCTCACTCAATCTCAATATTTGACACCCTAGGGATAGGGTGCATGATAAGTTTGAGGGGTCCAAACAGGCGATCTAGGTGCGTTTACTGGCCCAACATCCTAATTTTTCACACTTCCCATCCTATTCCTTTAATGCAACATTTTTTCTAAAATTTTGAAAGTGTTAAATGACAAAAATTTGCCAATGTATATATTTTCACATTAGGAGGAAAGATTCTTATAAATAGAAATTTTTGAAGGCAATTTTTGAATTCAATTTTCCTGGACGTTGTCACCACCCTTATCTTAGAACTTATTGTCTTCAAGCTACTTCTTAGCATAATTATTCCATAAGTGATGCTTTGGGCTACTAATTCACTAATAAAATCTACTTGACTATGTCTTTACATCATTCTTATCTCAAGACACCATAGGTAGCAAAAGAATGCTATTGTCTTAGGAAGAACTCTTTAAAATAAGGAGGACCCCATCTAGTGCACCTCTAATCAAGCACCTAGCCTCCCAGTATAGGTTGGAAAGTGCAAATAACAGCACCTGAGGAAACATCTACCTCTTCTAGTGCCCAATCTCCTCTATGGGATCAAAAGAGCTTGGTAGGCCACTCTCCCGTAAAAATCCTATAACCTTAGCCTTGTGAGAAAGAGTAAAAATGAAGTGAGAATAAAAACATGAGAGTTGTGTCTGCCAAGATGTCAAATGGCTCAACCAGGCTAGTGTATTATTGCACTCAAGAATGCAAATATGTCATGTTCGGTAGTGGAACCCATAAGCCAAACAAAAACCCACCTATCTTTTGACGACAATCTACGTAACCACCTCAAACTACATTAGGACTTACAGTTGAGTAGCACTATTTTTACAACATTGCTCGTGGTTGAGTGAACCCTAGAATGATAGGAAATACAAAAAACCTTGGCCCACCTTTCCACCATTAGCTAGGAGTATCTAAAAAAATAAAATTTGGGTGTGAAAGCTACCTCTAAAGGTATTTTACATAAATACAGTTTGGGAACAGAGTTGGGTGCAATTTGTGAAGGGGGCACTCCTCTTGCAAAGAGGATGTTGTGCAAGACAAAATGAGGTCAAGCAACTTTAGATTGAAGAGGAAGAAACTTGGGAGTATAGTAAGCCAACCTAGCCACCATGCAAAAGTTTCGACTTAATGATGGTACAAGAACATGGTCAATAGTTGAAAAACAATAAACAAATACAACCTTTAACATTTTCTTGATTCCTTGATTCTATTTATTAGCTTGAGAATAAGGTAGACTCTAAGTTTGGGGGTTTAATAACATCCAATATTTTGGATATTTTGTGCCTAATTTTGTCCCTAGTTTCCTCCCATCGTACAATTTTACCTTTACTTTCTTAATTTTTCTCATGTCTACCACTTATACCTTGATTCAAAGGTAAGCACTTCTACCCATGTAGGTAACTCACCGAACGATAGTTTTAACCATCAAACAGATGCCCATTGATTTTCACAACTAATGGAGACCATCCACAACACCAGAACCAAGGAGCTGCTACCACTGACCATCCATCAGTTCCCTAACCTTGATGGCCCCAAATAGTGTTCACATCTACCATGGATTGTCATTCAAACTGATCATCAATTCTCAAAAGTTGATGGCTAATCAGAGCAACCATCAGTTTTCATAACCAATGGTCCACCAGGACACACAACTGATGGCCCGCCTAGGCCCAAGGTGGAGCCTACCAATGACTACAGTGGATGAGTCAACTGATAGCCAACCAAAGGATGACATATGATGGTCTTCCTGATGGACCTCAACCAATGGTTAGGCAAACAATGGCTCACCTATGTGACCTGTCTACTAATGGAAGTATTGGACGTCTGTCATTCAAGACTGTTAAGCATGTGGCCTGAGGCATGTGCTTAGACTTGCAGCGCAAGAAAAGTACACCCTTGAGAACCTCGAGTACCTCTACAAGAGCTATAAATAGGAGACCCTATGCAACGTTGAGGGGGGGCCAACACAAGGGAGATGCTGGAGTGCTATCACACAGTCACCTAACAATAGACCTTCAAGTCATGACTGCTGCCCATCAATTCATATCTCCAAGTACGAGAGTCTAAGGAGAAGCACACCTCCACCACTGTCTAGAAGTTTTAAAGTTCTTCTTCAAGAGGAGGGAAGCAGAGTAGTCATTTTCACGACTGATGCCAAATTTAGAGTGGAGAAACCCTCCATCAACCTTGACCCGTCTGTGGTCACTATTGGCATATCTTTCTCCTTCTTCTCTGAATCTATCCATATCCTTTCATTCCCTTCATTCCATCTCATGTTCCATCTCTATGTATCACCATACTTGTGACTTTGCCATGCTACTCATCACCATGAGTGGCTAGTCATATAAATTGGGTTGGGAGTAGCCACTAAGGCTCTCCCAACATGTAAACACTTAAATCCATTGAATATATGCTCTTAGAAACCTTTATTTACATGCTCTTATTCTTAATGTTTCACTTGTATGATTAGCTACCATCTTGTATTGTTTGATTGTTAATGCCTTGAGAGAGTATTATTAACCTATATTTAACAAATTATGGAGTTTTATAAATGCATGAAAATGTTGTAATACTTAAGCTAATGATCATATGGTTTTACTAGTGATTGTTTGTTTGCCATCTCGAGCGAGAGAGACACAACCTTATAATCTAGATTTATCCTCAGCTCGAAAGAAGGGGTAATAGACACTTATGATGATTGCTTGTAAACTTGCTAAGGGTATATAATGGGTGAAACCCAATCCAAGTTTCCCATCCATACTTGTGATAAATGTATATTTATCCCTTTTATTTACATATTTTTGATATTTTTTAGGATTATTTTGTTATTTATTCTCTTAGTTTCATAATTAATTGTGTTATTTTAGATTTTTCTCTTTAATTGGAGTTTTAATTCTATTTTCTTGGGTTTTGTAGGAAAATTACACAATTTGCAGCAGTCCTGAAATTCATATATACCCTCCACCAAAAGTGACATAACTCTTGCATTCGAACTCCAAATTGAGTGTACAAGTATTCATTGGAAAGGGAATTTAATTTTCTAAAACAAAATACTATTATTTGGACCGCTTTTGTGCTTTTCACTGCAGAGAAATATGTTTGAAATCGCTGCTGCGAGAATCTACATTAAAGGGAGTTACATGGTCAAGATAATTAATGACAATCAACTTTTGATTTGACTAGATCCAAAAAATTCAAAATTTGGTCTCCCTCTCTTTTTCCCCCCTCTTTTGAGGGCACCCTACCCCCTCCCCCTCCTATAAAAGGAGGGACTCTTCACTTGTAAAAGCATTCCATTCTTCATTCTATTTCATCCAATTTTAGTTGTAGACCACATCTTGTATAATGTTGGATCTCATTTTAGTTTGTGTTTCTTCTAGTCTTGTTATGTCTGAGTAAATTTCTCTGGGGTATGGAAGTAGCCCCTTAGCCCGGTTCTATTCAATATAATCAGTCATATTCATCCATCGAACAAATTTCTTCTCTTTGTTTCTTTGTGGTTATTTGGATGATCTCATATATTCTTATGGAGTGATATGACTGTGGATCTCTGTAAGAATGAAACAATAGTCCCTTAATTGCGATTATCATTTTTTCATCTATTTAATCTTATTCTTGTTATAATCCTTAGTGACGCGACCACCTGAGCCTTGGGTTTGAACGCCAGTTTGAATTCACATGCTTTTTGATATGATCGTGGATAATTGCATGTTGGACGGTTGGGCAATGATCTGTGAACGTCGGGACCAACGGGTTCACAGAAAGTCTGACCCTTGTGAGTTTGTCCGTAAGGACATATAAACACAAGGTCCTAATTTGATCCTTGGAGTTTAGAATTTGATTAGTTGAATAGGAACGTGGTTTTGGTGGTGATCTTCTGGACCCCAGATCTTTATTTCTTGATTAGTTAAATTTTATTTCGGAACTTTTATTTTTGTTCTTAGTATTAACAACTCTCTCAAATCGGGATTTAATTCTTGTACTTGCAATCGGATTTGGATTTCGACTTTTCTTTTCCGCCGTCCCTTGGATCGATACCTATCTATACTAAGTTGACTTGTTGTTCACAATAAGTTGACAACTACGTTAGAAGGTTAAACTCTAGGACTTTTCCTAGTGATTCTTGCGTGCACAACGACACACATCAATTTGGCACTGTTGTCGGGGATGGCACAGTTGTTTTTCAGATCTGGTTGCTTGTATATCTTGTATAATCCTTGTTCATATTCTCTATCTTTCATAACTTTAGTCTTTTTTATAATTTCTTTTAGATTTTTATAATTTCTTTTTGCCTTTCGAGCACAATTCCAGAAGCGTATCTCCTCTTTCTGCTGAGTTTCCATTCCAGCAGTACTGATTTCCAGTTACTTTTTTAGTAATTTTAGTTTATTTCATAATTTCTTAGATTTATAATTTTTAGTTCTCTTTGTAATATTTGACTAACCTCTTATCTCGTAATCTTTCTTCTCTCATTCGTTGATTGACATATCTTTCAGGAACTTTTCTTTTTAAATGGAGTGGGCATCCCAATATCCCCCACAATGTTATTACTGTGGTCTTTACAACCATGCATCTCTTGCCTGCCCGACTCTACCCCATTCTTACGATAACACCCCTTCTAATTGTGAGCCCTTTCATCCTGGTGGGTACAATGTGAATCTACATTTTTTTGAAAACCATTATGGGGAACCTTGTTGTTCATATTCTAATGGGGGATATGATCAACAATATTTTGTGGGGTGTAACCAACAAAACCTTGGGGGTTATGAACATGTTTATGAAACCCAATGTAATCATCAACAAGAAGAGAGACTTAGGACCTTAGAGAAGATAGTAGTAGAAGGAGAAACAAAATTAAAAACTAGCCAAGCCTTATTAACCGCCCTGCTAGAAGCCCAAACCCAAAATATAGATTGTTCAAATATGTTTCCTCATGAATTGGTGACACCTTATAATATTGAATCTTCCTACCAAGATGGACGCAATGGAAATTATAATCCACCATCTTATGGAGATTATTATGAGGAGCAATGCCACCCAAAAAAATATGAGGAGTACTATGGCCAAGGACACTATGGGGAGTGTGGTGAGGATGACCAAAATTTTGGGATGTATAAATCCTATGGTGAAATGCAAATTAATCTTGAACTGGAAGAGAGACTTAAGGCCCTAGAAAAGATGGTAGCAGAAGGACAAGCAAAACTTGAATCCAGTCAAGCCATGTTAACTACCTTACTAGAGGAACAATCACAAACTCTCCCTATAGATCTTGAGAAACCCAAGATGGTTCTTCTTGACGAAGATGATGATGATCCCTATTTTGTTTCATATATGTCAGATCCTAAAGAAATAGAACAAACCATGGAGCCATATTTTGTGTGTGATGAGGACGTTGGTATCCCTATCTTTCCTTTAGAGACTCTATTACTTGAATATGAAATGTCAAAGTAGGAGAGTCATTCTGAAGATCCAACAACTCCTCCCATCCTCAACATAAATCTGAATGATACCATAGACCAATACCCTTCTTTTGAGTCTATTTTGGATAATGAGCATCTAATTCCCTTTATGATTCTTCCCAAGTCATCACAGCCAATTTCCATCCCACACATGGCTGATCTAGAAGGGGAGATACCACCATTGGAAGAAGCCCACACACCCCCTTTTGTTGTTTGCAAGGAAGACATCATCATCCCTCCTAAATACTTGGGGAACCCTTATACAAAAGTATTAGAGACATATGTTATATCAATAATGAAACTTACCAAACCCAATGTTGATGGCATTATTTTTAAGGAGAGACAAAACACTTATGTATATGATTTTCAATTTTTTGTATTAGCATCAATTCTCCCATATGCAGGTCATCATGATGGTGGAAAACTTGAACCAGATCCTCCACCTGACTTAGTTCATCATGCTCTACTGGCATTATTGGTCGGGTACCCGCCAACCTCCCCCAATCCACATCCATCTTCAACACTTTCCTTGCTATCAAAACAAGATATATGGATATTATTAGAGGGAATGTGAGGTGAAAGAAAATATGAGCACCCCACTGAGCTTCTACAATTACCCTATCATAGGGTACATTATGAAGCTCCTCAGATAAAGGTCCCAGCCCTCATACACATCTCCTTTAGCTGGACATTTTTTGAGCTACCTGGGCCACCTGGAAATCCTCACTCTTCTCTTCCCTCCATCTCGGGTTTTGATTTTGCTCGGGACGAGCAACAATCTAAGTCCGGGGTGGAGATGTGTGGTATGTTTCTATTCCACCCCCTTATCTTTTTTATTCTTGCATTATTTCTACCTTTTTTTGTTTTGCATTAAAGTTACTTTGTTCATGGCCATTATCTAGTCGGCCAGGTTTTTATTTCTTTTGTTGCAAAATGGCCTTTATCTAGTCGGCCAATATGAATAAATGTTTATCATTGTACCCCTTTGGATTTAGTAAATATTTTGCAAAAATTGTTACAAATTTCCATGTCTGAAACCACCATGTCATCTAGGATCCCAAAATAGCAGCACTCCTTAGAAAAGTTGGCAAGTCGTATGGAATCAAACAAAACCAAACACAATTTTTTTTCTATTTTTAAACTATTTATTAACTTGATATAAATCTTGTATAATGTGATTGACATGAATGTTCTTTCTGATGTAATGACACTTTCAAAAAAAGGAGAAAATAAATGTGTGAAGTGATAAGCACAAGGACACCTTTTGTTTCCCCCTTATTTTCTTTCTAAAAAAAGAGAAGCAAAGAATCACCACCAGACAAAAATCAATTTTGGGGTGGCATGCTTCCCATATAAAAAATTGCATACCCCACAAAGGGGCGTACCATCAAAATATGCCAAAAGTGCACATAAAAAAAATTGTGACCAATGTAGCCACAACTCCACAAATTTAAATCCCAAGTCGAATAGAGGAGGGATAAAAATATCATCACTTCCTTCTTTGTTTCCACACCCCCTAATTTCGTTTTGTTCTTGTGCAACAACTCAAAAAAAACATTTATAAAAATGAAAGTGTCAAAGCAAAAGTAAGATGAAGCATGTTTTTCTACAAAATCTTGATTTAGAACCAAGATATGATATTTGTTTTTAATAGGGAATATAGAATTTTATATTTTGTGGTTTTAGGAGATTGGGTTTCTTGGCCAAATTTGGAGGTAAGAAATAAAGTGATGTTACAAGGGTGAGGATAGACATGTTGTTAGTATAAATTGGAATAATTTGTGATTTTATTTGTTTAAGGACAAACAAAGATTCAAGTCTGGGGTATTTTGATAAATGTATATTTATCCCTTTCATTTACATATTTTTGATATTTGTTTAGGATTATTTTATTATTTATTATCTTAGTTTCATAATTTATTGTGTTATTTTAATTTTTCTCTTTAATTGGAGTTTTAATTCTATTTTCTTGGGTTTTGTAGGAAAATTACACAATTTGCAGCAGTCCTGAAATTCATATATACCCTCCACCAAAAGTAACATAACTCTTGCATTCGAACTCCAAATTGAGTGTACAAGTATTCATTGGAAAGGGAATTTAATTTAATAAAACAAAATCCTATTATTTGGACCGCTTTTGTGATTTTCACAGGAGATAATATGTTTGAAATCACTGCTTCGAGAATATGCATTAAAGGGAGTTACATGGTCAAGATAATTAAAGACAATCAACTTTCGATTTGACTAAATCCAAAAAATTCAAAATTTATTTTCCCTCTCTTTTTTCCCCCTCTTTTGAGGGCACCCTACCCCCTCCCCCTCCTATAAAAGGAGGGACTCTTCACTTCTAAAAGCATTCCATTCTTCATTCCATTTCATCCAACTTTTAGTTGTAGACCACATCTTGTATAATGTTGGATCTCATTTTAGTTTGTGTTTCTTCTAGTCTTGTAATGTCTGAGTAAATTTCTCTAGCGCATGGGAGTAGCCCCTTAGCCCAGTTCTATTCAATATAATCAGTCATATTCCTCCATCGAACAAATGTCTTCTCTCTGTTTCTTTGTGGTTATTTGGATGATCTGATATATTCTTATGGAGTGATATGACCGTGGATCTCTGTAAGAATGAAACAATAGTCCCTTAATTGTGATTATCATCTTTTCTTATATTTAATCTTATTCTTGTTATAATCCTTGGTGATGCGACCACCTGAGCCTTGGGTTGGAACGCCAATTTGAATTCACATGCTTTTTGATATGATCGTGGATAATTGCATGTTGGACGGTTGGGCAATGATCTGTAAACGTCGGGACCAATGGGTTCACGGGAAGTCTGACCCTTGTGAGTTTGTCTGTAAGGACATATAAACACAAGGTCCTGATTTGATCCTTGGAGTTTAGAATTTGATTAGTTGAATAGGAACGTGGTTTTGGTGGTGATCTTCCGGACCCCAGATCTTTATTTCTTGATTAGTTAAATTTTATTTCAGCACTTTTATTTTTGTTCTTAGTATTAACAACTCTCTCAAATCGGGATTTAATTCTTGTACTTGCAATCGGATTTGGATTTCGACTTTTCTTTTCTGCCATCCCTTGGATCAATACCTATCTATACTAAGTTGACTTGTTGTTCACAACAAGTTGACAACCGGATTAGAAGGCTAAACTCTAGGACTTTTCCTAGTGATTGTTGTGTGCACAACGACACGCATCAAGTTGTTATCATATCTTTGGACTTCCTTGTTCTTTTATTTTACTCTTTCTTTTGTTTTACTTGTTTATTGCTTGTTTGTTGAAGTACCACCATTTCATATGGAACACAAAACTTTATCTCACCTCTTGGTTGTTGTAACTAAGCCAAGGCTCAAGATTCTTATGACATATCACCCTTGTCCTTGTGGATCGACCCTAATTTATTACATCAGACCCCGTTATTATCATTGTGGGGGTATGAGTCTCGGGTTATAAAATTAAAATTTTGATTAATCTAGATCCTCTCCATTTTGGACGTGTAATTTAGGTTGATCACCACCAAAAATATAGAAAATATGTTGATGTGCACAACAATAAAAGCTTTAAAAGCATTCAAGGAAAAAGGAAAAATAAAATTGTAATTTCAAGTTAAATTGAAGAGAAAGTTGTGCCTTCCTTCCACAGTGCCTTCTTTATGATGTCCGCATAAGGGTAGTGAATGCCTCATTTTAGCATTCCTTGATGCATACTAGTGTCAATTCATATGTGTACTTGTTCTTTTGTGGGTTCCTTTGAACCCTCAAGAAAATATTAGACATGCTTGATGTCGGGGATGGTCGTGAGGAAGTGCTTTTGGGAATAAAAATTAAGAATGACAACATGATTTTATGTTCCATGATCTCAGGAAGTTGGGCAGCTTGACCATATTAGGTGGTAAGGAAAAATTAATGATGTGAAGAAGAGGCGATGAGATGGGTCAAAAATATTAATTGGGTGACTATTCAAGTTTTCGGTTACTAAAGGTCATACGAGAAAATTTTAAGTTGTAGGGGTGTTTGATGAATAAATATTCATCCTAGTTCAGATACAGTTTTAGTATAGATTTTCATCACAACTAGGCAATTATCTCTCATTTTGGTTGATTTTAGATTTTTACTACCCTGGTTGTTTTATATTCTTTCTAATATAGACTATTCACTCTTCTTTAGATCATTTATTGAGGCACCCATCAATCATGCCTTCAGTCTTTTATCAATGGGTCATTCATCGATGACTCTACTTCTGCACAACATGCATGTTTATTGAAGGCAAAAAATCCATCAAGGCATCAAGCGATTGAACGATGGCCTATCAAGGCCTAAGCACCCATTGAGTTTCCTCCTATCAATAGATATCAAGCCCAGGTCTACAAAAACTCCCTTCTATAGGCACCACCGGATAGAAAAGTGTCAAGGCTCCCCACTTTTATCAATTAGGGACCCACCAACTCTTGAATCTCCTCTTCACACACAATCACCGTGTTTAACATCCATGCCTCTTGATAGCCTTCCACCCATCTATTGAGTCTTCTTCTCAACACCATTGACTATCATACTCATCGAGGCTTCTTCTCAATACCATTGACTATCATACTCCAGGAGTCATCAATGCACTACGCCAAGTACCCCAAACCTTTGGCATGCCTTAGTGCTATCGATACACCACCTAGTGTCATTATATGACTAGCCTACTAAGGTTGCCACTCCCCTTGCACTATTGAGATAGCTTCCATGATAGCAGCCCTATCCAAACATTGTGCACAAGCACTTTGTTGACCTCAGTTGAGATTAGAGAACGATAAGCTATCAAATCACCCTCATGCATACATGTCGTCAGTGCTCAACAATAGGTATTTATCAAATCTCTCAAACACTCAACCATAAACATTTGATAACATGCCCCACTTCTCCATCAATAGCTCACATGTATGTAAAAAAGATAGCTCTATAAATAGAAGACACATCTCCCATGCAATGGGGATCCATTTACAGATACCAAGAGGCTACTTACATCAACATCCAAACCTCTAAGAAAGACTACTTCCATTGATCGTGTCCACTAAGTGGTGACAAAAAACACAGTTCTTCCTCTGATGATGAAATACTCCTTCTTGACCAAAACTACATTCCTACCCAAAATCATAAATTGTCACCAACCATATGTTACTTCCTCATAAGACAGGGCTAAGTTAGGAAAGAAGATAAGGAAGGAGATCACTTGTTGTGATAGACCGTAGCTACATTGCCTCTCCCTTGTGATAGTGGTTTCATCTTCTTCCTCCCTTGCTTGTCTCAATCTCACCATGTGGAGTATAAAATCCATTTGTTGGGGTGTTGGGATTAGCCATGTTACCCATACTTCATGATCTTAATTCATGGTGTACTAGGACCATTGTGATTTATAATTAACCATTTGTTGCATTCTATATGGATTTTTCAACCTCTTACATGTCTATTATAATTCTAAGCCTAGAGAACTTTGAATCATGGAATACAAATATTGATTAATTCTAGTTGACCCACAAGTGAGAACTCCATTTGGGTGGTTTCTTAACAATGGATTCATGATTCGTAGGTAATACGACAACTATCTTGTAGTGATATCCATCTTGCAATTTCCTTGTGTCATGTGGATTGGAAATCACTTAAATCCAAGCTAATATACATATAAGCAGTCCAAGTGATTGAATGTGAGTAGTGGTGGTGAAATATGATTTTGTGCTAGTGTTTTCCATTATTTGTTCGATCTGAATTGAATTTAATTTTTATTTTTGATGCAATTAATGTAATAAACCAATAAACTTCTAGAAATAAATGTTGATCTTGAATCAAACTTGAAAAATTAATCAAGGTTTTTAAAAATGTAGTCACTTGGGATTCAATCCTTAATTATACTATGATAAGATCCATCCTCTTGTGAGTGGTGTTTGACATACTTATTAGTTTGGTAAGATATACAGTTTCCATTTCTTGAGGGTAAACAATATATCCACATCATTACCATATTCCATGTGCACTGAAGAACTTTCCTAGTGTTCAGAAATACAAGAAGGGAAATAAATATTCTTCTAATAGTATAGGTATTTGAGAAGGTGCCTAGAGTTGTAAATTGTTGAATATACATAAATTATCAAAAGTCCATATGAAGTATGGCCCCCCTTGTCCCCCTCAAATCAACCATTATATGAGTGTGGTTGAGGTTGTATGTCATGTTGTTATATGAAGGTTTTGCCAATGTGATTGATGTGATATGAGTGTTATATGTGTATATCGAAGTAATGTCAATGTGATATAATAGGTGATATGACATGTATACCCAAGGTAGATCTGATGTTTGTGTGGTTGTAGACAATGAGCCCCCAATTTTATATTTGCACTGACTATAAGATGGAGGAATCTTTTTTGTAACTTACAAAAGGTGATTAATAAGCCTACCCACTTTATGCAGGTGCTTCATCTTATTTTCCCTCACTGTCCCTTACACCTCCTTTTGATCTATGAGTCTCAGAAAGGAAGTCATGCCAATTCCTCCATTGATGCATTATTGTTTCCTACTTAGATGCTCGTCTTACCAAGTTGTCCTCTACTCTGTTCGTTCTTCTTCTATAGCACACACCAATATTAGTTGTCTTTTTCATTGACCTCTGACGCAAGTTAATAATGGGCTTGAATTTTACTGGCACATCAACATTATTTTGGAGCAATTTGCATGTCAGCTAGTTACCTATTTCCATTATGATTATTGCCAAGTGTTGCACATCTTCTATGAGACCCCTTCCAGCTGCCCAAAGTTCCACACTCAACACATACATGCAGTGAATATTTTGAGTACCCCCACTCAATCATTTTCATTTGTCATTTCTTAGCATAAAACTGGTAGACACCTTATTTAGATGTTTGATAAGTGCCTCACAACATTTATCTTTAGTTATCCTTTTTGTGGTGGTGCTTATCCAATTGTGGTGCATCTATGCTCATCAGATTGTTTTGGGTGAACCTGGGTTGGTGATGTCACCTTCCTTGCAATATCTAGGTATCTTTGATGAATAGGCACTTGAGTGTTGTTAAACACCAATTCGTTCCTAATTATCCATATTGCATCAGTTGTTATGGCCATCCAAATAGCTCTATCCATAATATTATAAATTATGTTTAGGTTGCTCAAAACCATTGTCCCAATGATTGAGCACTATTAAAAATGCCAACCATTGTGGTTCTCCACCTCTGAGCATAAGGGTTTCACTGAGGAGAAATTATAAAGCATGTGGATAGAGGTCTCAGGGTAAGCATTGCACCTAGGGCATGATGGGCAGGTTGTCAACCTACAGGCTACTCTATTAGCATTAGACAATAACCCTTCATGTAGGGTTCTCCAAAGGAAGAACTTAAATGATTATCCACCTTCAGCTTCCATATTGTCCTACGGCACCCCTGGGTTCGTCTTTATACTTATTGAAGTAGTTTTTTATGCACTATCTTTGTAGAGAAACTAACATTAGTCAATTATTTGAACATACAATCATCTCTTCCTACATGGGCCTTGGGAGGTACCACACTGAGGATCCTTGTTGTTGTATCCTCCTCAAACCGGTAGTTTATGAACTTTGTATCCCACAACATCTCATTCTCCATTGCAACAACTTTCATATCTCTATTATCCTTAGGGGTTACCATTCTCAATTTTAGCACTGATGCCAAATCACTTCCCTCCCAGTTGTTGTACCAAGATCATATATCAACCCCATCCATGAGGATCTTCCCCGTCTTTGGTTTCATAGTTTCTTCTCTTCTAAGGATGAATTTCCAAAGTCTTGAAGTGGTAAAGGCTCATTTATCCTTTAATTGGTAGTATTTAGCTTCCATAGCCTTAGCCCAATGGATAACTCTATGTATAGTAATATCCCGAACTATACTAGAAAGTAGTGCTTCATAATATGTTTGTACATGCTTAATCCCTATGCCTCCAATCCTCCTTATTGGACACTAGCTTTATCCAATGAATGATACTTATTTTCTTGCATCATCCAAAGGAGTAGTAGATGAAATTTATGATATTTCTGCATATATCATTGAAAATGGATGTAGGTAGTTGTGTCATCTGCATTAGTTATGTCAGTGTTGAATTTAGGATAGATCTTGCTTTTTTCACTCTTCTTATAAATGATAAGTTTGATTGGACCATGAATACTTTGTTGCATGTGACATTCAAGGAAGATAAGTACAACTCTTTGTTAGATCTTATATGTAAAGTGGGAACTCCCAAATGTTTCCCCAAGAAATCTATCTGAATTATGCCCAATCTTCTGCTAAATCTTCTTCTAAAAGAATTTAGGATAATCTTGGAATAATATATTGTTGATTTTTCTCATGAGACAATTTGTCCTGATGCCTTTCTAAACACCTCTATACATTTCATCATAGTACTAGCTTGTGCTATAGAGCCCTCACCAAATAGTAAGATATCATCTGCAAAATAGACGTGAGTGAACAAAGTTTCTCATCTAGCAATTTGCAATGCCTTCAATTTTCCAATGCCTTTTTCAATAGCAATGCATTAGCTCCGTCTGTCGGGGCACATGACGAAGATATATGGTGATAGCAGATCACCTTATCTCACCCCTCTGGTTGCCTTGTATAGGTTTAGGGTACCTCCTTCCCATGCAATAGAGATGTCTCTTGAAGTTATGGTTTCCATGATAAGATCGAAAGGAGACCATGGTAGAGTCGTTCTTGTAAGTGTATCATGTACATAACTCCAATTCATACAATTATACTCTATGGTGAGGTCAAGATTAACCACCATGCATTGTTTCCTAGGATTGTGTCCTCCTTCTATGGACAATTTCTTGGACTAATATTATGTTATCAAAAATTCATATGATCAGATAAAGCTACTCTAATAGGGAGAAATCTAGTCTCGTAAGTATGACTTAATCCGCTCTACTACAATCTTAGATAAGAGCTTCTTGACTACAATATTCAGAGAAATTTTCCAAATGTGATTACAAGTCTCAGGCATATTGATCTTTGGTTTCAGACTAAGGGTGGATTTCACCATTAAGTTTGTAATTTGGATACCTACAAAATTCTAAGAAATTTTTATTCATAATGTTTTCTTGATTTTCTCCCAATTTTATTGGAAAAAACTAGAGCCTACACTGTCGGTACGCGGTGCTTCAATGGGGTTCATCTTCATGAGGGTGTCTTATTCCATATTTAGATGGAATCCTACCAAAAGAAGCTTATTTCTTAGGAGGAAGTATGTGTAAAGTTCATGGATAATTCTAGGCAAACTGTGCAAGGTTACCACCTTCAACCCTAGTGAAGAGAATTTTAAAGTGGTCGTAAACAAGTGATTTTAGTCCTTCCTTGTCATCAATCCATAATCCGTAGTAGTTCCTCAACTTGAGGATTATAGTTCTTCTTGTCTTTGCTTTTATAGTTGTAAGGAAATAGTTAGTATTTGACTCTCCAAACTTTATCATGTTGCAACGGACCCTCTGTTTCTAGTCCTCCTCCTCTTTCTAAAGAAAATCCAAGTATTGTAGTTGTAGATCCTCTATCTCACAATCTACCAATCTTGAATAATTCTTACTCAACAATTCTTGTCTCCTTGAGAGTTTGTCAAGAAATCTTTCTTTCATTTTCCCTTATTTCTTCCATTCCTCTTCATCCTAACTAGCAACATGATTCATGAAAGTTTGAATGGGCATTGTGAAGTTAGTATCATTGTTCCATACTTCCTAAAAGAGGGTGGGTTTGAAGGGAAAACTTGACCATGTTGTCTTCATTTTGAGATGAAAAACACCTCTAGTATGCACACCTTGCGTACATACTAATAAAGGGTTGTGGTCATTGGACACCTTCAGAAGAAATTCAACTGTGGTAAGAGGCAAGGTATGAATCCATTCATAATTTTCATGGAGGAATTTTGATTAATTCACTTGGATACGTCCAAGATTCATTTATTTTGGGCTTTGATAAGAACCTATCACATCCATGTTTTCTTATCTTTTTATGCAAGTATTGCTTTATTTGAGCCCCATTTTATCAATAAATATATAAGTCTATGCTTTTTAGGTTTGGATTACTCATTCCATGAATTTTACTACAAGGATGCCTAATCGACACTTGTTTGATACTTGAGAAGCTTTCCAACTCAAATGGATTTCAAATGCAAAAAAAATTAGAGATTCAAAAGTCATATTGATCTTCATCATCAAACAACATGATGTCTTGAGCCACTTACATGTTGTGCTTCTATGTCATAATCAATACCTCTCGTCACACAACGTGGTATGTTCTATCTCTAGCATGTCGTGCATGTCATAATCAATACCTCTAGTCAAACAACGTGGTGTCTTCTATCCCTAGCATGTTGTGCATGACCTTCACCAACCTGTCACAAGTTTTTGTGGCACAGTTCATGCTCCCAAGCAAATTTTTCAGCTATTTGATGATACCACAACTAAAAGACATTGTATGCTCAAGCCAAATAAGTCATGTCCTACCTCTAACATATTATTCTTATTGTTGTTTAGTATAATTGACTTGAAATTTTCTCAAACATATAAAATTTTATATTGGACATACGAGTGGGGAATCCAAGACTATTCTAGGTCATATTTTAGTTTAACCACCAGTTTGAATTAGGGGAAGGATTTCTGTTATTTAAGAGAAAAGAAGATAAGTGATGCAAATCTCCTTCACTACAGAAGCAACTTCATATCTATATCGACTAGAGTTCTATGTACTTATATCTAGATACCAAGGATAGGAGTACAGACAACCTCTAGGTGTTCCTCAGGAAGTATTGGACCTTTGATTATTCTCTAGAATCTTCCTATACTTCTACTTTGTTTCTAGGATAGGATTTTATATTGAAACCATGTACTTCCTTGTTCTTTGTATCATTCTAGTTTGAAACTCCATCATGTACGTGTAGGTATTTATATCTCAGGCATCGAGGAGTAGATCTCATGTCATAGCCTGTTCAATACTATGCACTTCGTCATCTTAATGTAAGTTTAATTTAGAACATGTGATGAATGTATTTAGCACATATTTTTATCATTTTGTTTGTGTTTATCTATGTTTTATGATCTATCATACATAGTAACAACTTTCACATAGCGTAGGGAGAATTCACCAACAACTATTGGGATTTATAGAAGAAAATGACTTCATCAAGTAGAAGGATTTTTAATGCCCTAGTCTCAATATTTAGGAATGAAAGTGTTAGATTTGGAGTTTAAGATATTTTCCTCTACAGTTTATAGGGGTAGAGAAGAATTTATGAATACCATTATAATTGACTTGCATTAGGATTATAAAATGGAATATTTTAACATGTTCTAGTGTGGGAAGTGAAATCCTAAGCCTTTGACTTCATCCATAAACTTGATAACTGGTTTAGAATCATGGTTGATAAATCTAGTGGTGGATTATTGCATCAGTTCATTTCTTGATTTTATGCAACCCCAACCTCTTTGAAACTAACCTAGGTTGTTGAAAACCAAAAAGCTTTGTTATTAACAACAAATTATCCCTTAGTAGTCAACATATTCTACTTCGTATCCATATACTTGTGAAAAAACAAGTTGAGTCACAACAATAAACTTTAAAAGTCATAATTTAAGAGTAAAAGGTTTGTTACACTTTTTGGGAACTTTTGACACTTGTTAGAGTAAGGACTCTAGTTAGTACATGAGAATAATTTATTAATATTCACACCAATATCCATTCATTTATAGTCATGATTTTACCATTTAATCCGCTTTACTCATTTAGAAATCTATTTACTATCTATCCATCTCATTCCCCTTTGTCTCATTATAATCCACCCGATTATATTTGGAATGTCATTTTAGGTAGAATGGTACTTGATGTATGCCACACATTAGGAGAAAAGGTCACATAATCCCACTAGTTTGTAATCTAGAGATCAATGGACCCTTCATGAGAATTACACTATAAAGAGGACAAGGTCACCAGTTCCACCACCTCTTCTCAATCGTAATCAAGAGGATTCTACACCAAGAATGGTTGAAAATTGTATTTTATAGGAGTTTGGCATACCTATTTCCATAAACCTTGTTGGGCCATCAATTGTCTATGAACTGATGAGATAACTTTTCCATCAACCCTCAAATAAAGGAAATGTTGTAGAATAATCACTTTGGGGAACTAATCTAGAAAACTCCAATCTCCATGTGGTTGAATTCTTAAATTACCTCAATATGTTAAATATCAACAAAGTACCACTATGGAATACACCTACTATTGTTCCCTTTCACTTTAAGGGACAGATACTAAGAAAAGAGACATGTACTCATCACCGTTATAAGAAGTGTTAGTCATCATTTCAACCACAATTACATCACTAGTTCTAGGTTTCTTGGACTCCCTAGGTCACTCTTCATCACAATGACCAACCTGGCAATACTTAACACGTAGTTTGGTTTTCGATATTGGATTTAGGTTTGTGGTTAAATCTCTACATTTCCTATTTTTCTTTTGACTTAGATTATCTACTTTCCTAGAGAAAGTTTGGTCTTAGGAATATATTTTACAAGCATGACCCTCTTATGACTGATATGCTCACCCTTTATTACTATTCTATTATTAAATCACTTTATGAAATATTTCCCTTCTTATTCTCGAGACTCAAACCTAAGACCTAACAAGATTTTTGGAGTTTCAACTAATAGAAATAACAATAGCTTTGTTATGTAAGTTCATATCAACATCTCACAGTCCATGAATAAGAAATAAAAGCATGCATGCTTATCTGACTATTGTCTTATACTCAACTATTTAAAATTTTAAAATTTTGATGACAATTTATTTCTCAAACCAGTGTCTTTGATATCATACTTCTTGTACAAAATAATCCTAAGTTCCTTAGATGTAGTGGAGGAAGATGCACTACTACAGATATGAGTTATGGTGTTGGTTTTTTTTTTCAAGGGAAACCGATGAAGTAACACATCTTGTCAGATCCTTAAAGAAAACGGCCATGGTTGGCCAACTGAGAAAACACGGGCTGCATTTTATTTATCTTATTGGTTGTTTCACAAAGAAACTGAAAAGATAGATCGACCATAAAAATACAATTTTGCACAAGTTTTTGGGAGGCATTTCATTTGCCTCCAAAACCCCTATTTTGGTGGTTTCTTGTACAATAACTGATGAGATAAAGGGGTACGCATCAAACATTGCCTTTTATTTCTCATTTTTCTATCTCATCAGTTTTTCCTACACGAACTGGAAAAAAAGGTGTACGCTCCAAACTTCCCACAGAAATTTTTCCCCCAAATTGGATTGTCTTGTCAATTGTCATGACCAATCTGATGATGTAGGTGTTGTTGGGATGCTTCGTTAGTCAAATGACATATTTTTACATTTTCAAATTTTTACAATAATTGATGAGGTAATACTTACTTAAATCCCACAAGAAACCCCTCTTTTCCCTCCCAGTGTTTCTCTGGAACCACAACCTCAGGTGATTTTCTTCTCCTCTGTTCTGCTAGCCACAACTACTCATTGTCGGATGCCACAGCTACCTCCACTGCTGCCACAGCTCCTCAGCACCAACCACAGTCCTCTGATGCTTCCTCTACTAGCCACAACATCCTCCACCAGTGCTTGCTCAGTTCTTCCTCCTGCTCTACCGCCGTCGGCCACATAGGTATTTCCTCTCCTCCTTCTTCCTCTCCTCATTGTTCCTCTCTCCTCCTTTAGTTATCTCTATATCCATGTCCCCTCTCCTCCTTCCTCCTCTCTCCTCCTTCCCCTACCCTATAATTTGTTCTCAATATTGAGAAGAAATCATAATGTAGGGGAAGGAGGAGAGAGGAGGAAGGAGGAAGGGGGAAGGGAGATGTAGATAACTAAAGGAGGAGATTGTGATGAAATGTATGGAGAAATATTTGCTATGTTTTAATTTTAGTGAAGTGTGATGAAATTGAACTCATATGAATTGTGTGAAAATTGTGATGAATTAATGGATATTGTGATGAATTATTACATTTTTATTGATTATTTGGCTTTGTTAGGATTATTACATGCTTTTTATTGATTATTTGACTTTGTCAGGTTTCTAATTTGTACTTATGTATTTCTAAACCCTAATTTATAAATGTTAATCTATAAAAATCTGATCTATAAACCCTAGATTTTAAACCATAATTTCTAAACTATGTTGTTGGCCTAGAAAATGGTCCAAGATTTACTCATTAGGAGTAAACCTTAGATAGTCCCTAATTTAGGATTGTTCTTGAGCACTTCATTTCACTTAGGATGTAGGTGTATAATGCATGTTCAATTTTGATAAAATTTGACAGCATTTCTACTTTTTTCTCTGGGTACATATGTAGATGGGTATTTTCTCATCTTCATCGGTGTACTTGGAGAACTGCGGGAAATGATGCCAAAATTTATCAAAATCAAACACACATTATACACTTACTAGTGAGATGAAGTGCTCAAGAATGGGATAGGTGGTACACATTCATCAATGTGAATGCTAACACATGATTAGGGCTCAATTTACACATGTTGTTGGCCTACAAACTCATCCAAGATTTACTCATTCGGAGTAAGCCTTGGATAGTCCCTAGTTTGGGATTGTACTTGATAACATCATCTCACTTAGGATGTAACTATATAATTCATGTTCAGTTTTATTAAATTTTGACAACATTTCTCCTTTTGTTGTCTGGGTACATTTGTAGGTGTGTATTTCCCCATCTACATCAGTGTACTTGAAGAACTATTTGGAGATCCTGCAAAAATTTATTGAAATCGAACATGCATTATACACTTACTAGTGAGATGAAGTTCTTAAGAATGGGATAGGTGGTACAAATTCATGAATGTGAATTCTAATAGATGATTAGGCCCCAATTCAAACATATTCTCTTCTAAAATTAACTTATTAGCTAACACCTAATGAGCTATTTATCTCCCATCTGATCATAGAATGGATCGATCATGGATGTCTAATTCAAATCATTTCACATAGGAGTTTATTGATGGTCTCGATGAGTTTGTAAGATTTATAGAGGAACATAGCAAACAACCTTGAGATAGGTTCTATTTCCTCTGTAGGAATTGTAGTAACAGCTTGAAAGTTGACACTATTGACATGATCAAAGATCATGTCATGTGCAATGGGATTGTACATGGCTATACATAATGGTATTGGCATGGAAAGATTCCTATTATGAAATCAGCAAATGTCGGTACTGGTAGTTGTGTCGAAGATTAAATGGCTGACGATGTTGATGAGAACAAACCAATTCCAATAGACATTGTTGATGCGATGCTAGATAGTTGCAGGGTAAATGTTATAGATCAACTTCCCTCATTTATAAATAGTGTGCATGATGCTAAGAAACCATTACACTTAGGTTGTACTAAGTTTACAAAGTTGAGCGTTCTATTGAGATTGTATACTCAGAAGGCTAACAATAGATTAAGCGACAAAGGCTTTACTTCTATGTTGTCTTTGTTGAAAGAAATTCTCCCTAAAGGTCACGAGCTTCCAATCTAAACATACAAAAAGAAAATGATGTTGTGCCAATGGGAATGGAGGCTAAGAATATACATGCATACCTGAATGAATGTTTGTTGTTTCAAAAGAATGTTTGAAATGTGGGGCATCTAGATATAAAAGGACAACATCAGGTAAGACCAAAATTGAGTATCCTACCAAGGTGATGTGGTATCTGCCTATAAAACCACAGTTTCAATGCTTGTTTGTTAATACCGTAGATGCACAAATTTATCTTGGAATATAGACATAAAAAAAATATTGATGGCATGCTACAACATGTGTATGATTCCTCATAATGGAAGAAGATTGATTTATTCTATTGTGAATTTGGAAAAGAAGCCATGAATTTATGACTTGTATTTTGTACTATCTAGATGAATCTATATGGAATATTAAGAAGCCAACATAGCACTTGGCATGTCATGATTTTTATATACAATCTTCCTCCATGGTTGTGCATGAAGAATAAACACATCATGTTTTCCTTGTTGATATTGAGCCCCAAAACACCTGGCAATCATATTGATGTTTACCTTAAACCTCTTATTGATGACCTAAAGAAACTATGGGGAGAAGGTTTGATGACTTGTGATTCTTTGCTCGAAGAGACGTTTAATTTACGCGTTATGCTGTTTTGCACTATTAGTCACTTTCCTACTTATAGGAACTGAAAGATCTAGAGGGGGTGAATAGAGCTTTTTGGAGTTTTAAAGTTAATTTAAACAATTAAAACACTTGAACAAGAAGTATAAGGAAACAAGGAAGACACAAGGATGTAGAGTGGTTCCTACCTTAGAAATCTAAGGTAGTCAGTCCACTACCCGATTGTTTCCAATCGGGATTTTGAAAGCAACTTATTTTATTACCTATTGAGGATGTTACACAAAATACAATTGCTTTCCTACACCCTTTAAGTATCCTTCGCCTGAAGTAACCCCAATCCTCCTAGAAGTAGCCTTCTGAAGTAACTCCAAGCTCACCCATGAAGTAGCCTTCACTTGAAGTAGCTTCAATCCTTGAGGTATCCTTCTAAAGTAACTCCAAGTCACCGGGAGAAGCCTTCACCACTTTAAAGTATCCCCACGAACCTCCTTTCAATAGCCTCTTAAGGAGAAAAAAATATAATAAAAAGGAACAAGATTGGAAGAAAGAAACAATGTTACCAATGAGTACATCGTTTTGATCCTATATCAAGCGTATTGATCTCCTATCCACTGTAGATGAACAAGGTAGTGTGGTGGATAGGAGATAGTAAGCTATAGGACACTAATGAAGAGCTTAAGAAATTGAATTGCAAGTGAAACTTTGCTTGTTGCTCACAAGGATGATTCTCATGTTGCAATTATGTATGCTCAAGTGCTTTGAGTGTCCTAAGGCATGTCCTATTTATAGGAATGGCTTACAAGGGTCTAGGGACGTTCTAGACACTTTCTAGGGTGTTCTTAGTGCTCAACTAGACGTTAGGTGTCCACTAATTACATTGCAATGGCTAGTTGTTTAATACTAAAAAATGCAGTCCAGAACCTTTCTCAATCGAGAAGTTTGTCGACCGAGTGTATCTCGGTCGAGAATTTCTTCGACCGAGGGAAGGTCTAGAGTGAATGTATTGCAACGTTCATTTCCAACTACCAACCACTTTTCGACTCAGTCTAACGTCTATAGAATTTGGTGGAAGGGCTATTCTTGATCGAGAATTTGGTCGACCGAGAGTGTCTCGGTCGAGCATTTTGTCGACCGAGAAAGCCCATATTTTAACATGTTGAATCATTTACTAAGTGTGTGTATAAATGTGTAATTGTGATTCTATCTTAGGGAAGGATCTATCTAAGTGTTGTGAGTGGATAGGGAAGATATAACGCTTGATTTACATGATATATACGTACTTGTACATTATATTCTTGTATAAGTTTTTACATTGAGTACAATCATGAAAATAAAAGTAATCTAAGCAAGTTGATCTTCCAATTTGTATTGATCTTCAACTATCCACTTCTTTATTTGTTTGTCTATAAAACACTCAAATAATAAGTTAGATCCACAAGAATGAAATGTTTGTCATCATCAAAACAAAGGGTTTAATAATGTCCAATTTAGCCAACAATCTCCCCCTTTTTGAAGATGACAAACATTTCTAAAATATAAATCAATGGAATTTAAATGGCATGAGTTTCATACCTGAGTTTTACCTTATGTAGACATTCTCTTATTTATTCATGGAGTGTGTGCTAGTTATTCCCAAAGAGGTGTGGAACATAGTATCCAACTCTTTAAGGAATAGAGCAACATTTTATGTGAAGCCAAGAGATTTTGAAACTCATGCTCAAGTACATAAAAGAAAGATAGTCCATTACAAAGTGATTACAATCATCTTACTACATGATTACAACTCACTGAAAAGATCTCAGAATGTCATCAACCTCAGGATCCTTTCCAAGGAAAGGAGCAACACCATAGTACTTCACCATTGACTGCCAATCTAGGGCACCTGTCTTGGTGAGGGCATAAGCTTCCAAGAAGGTGGGTACGTGATCAAAACGAAAGTGGGAAGCAATATCTTGAAGTTGCATTGGTGAGAATTGGGTGTGGGAGAGGTCAAGTGATGGTGGAGGTGGAACTTGAGTGTAGTTGTGAGATGGATTGTAAGGGTAGAGAGGACCAGGATAGCGTGAATAAGGATAGTTGTCAGGGTCATTTAGAGTGAGAGCTTGCATTCTTTGGTTGATGTAGGTCATGGCATGTTGAGTATAGTCCATCTGTCTTGCTAAGTGATAGGTAGCTCCAGTTAAGTAGGTAATGTTATTGGATAGGTTATCAATTGGTTGGCTAGGAATATTAGGAGGTGGATGAATATCTTGGGTGGATGGTTCCCCTTCAGTCTTAGCCCTTTTATGTCCAAAATAAATACCCATTTTCTAACCTGTATTTCTAGTTATATTTTGAGGTTTCCTATCACTTTTAAATCATAGGTCCTCAAGGATTTTCTTAAGACAATGTTGGGTAATTTGGCAAACATAGTCAGCATAAGGAGGATTTCCAGTAAAGTCAACCATGTTTTTTAGAATAAGGCGAATGAAGTTTATGGGTATGCTTTTTACAATGGAATAAATGAGATACATTTGAAAAGTAGGTACCTCTGATTTTTTAGATCTAGGATAAATATTGGTTGAAATAATCAGGTTCACTATCCTAGCTTTGGGTTTTATATTAATTGCATAATAGGTACCTCATTTTTCATGGCAGGATGTGTTGGGTAGAAAAATGGTTCTCGAAGTATCACTAAAACTAATGGTAGTTTCATCTTGTGATATCTTATTAAGAGGATTTCTGGTGGTTAGATCAATAAACCTCTTATATTCTTCTACATCATTTTTTAGCATAGTAAGAACAACCTCCTCAGAAAAGTGAAAACCAAACCCACTAACCATAGAAGAAAAAGAGTGAGCATGGTCAGGATTTGTGGATATATTGGCATAGAACTCATTCACGGCTTGGGAGGAGTAGGAGCGGAAGGATGGAGTAAGGAATTTAGATAGATGTTGCACCTCAAAGAGTTCTTCTAGATCAACGATAGTGATGAAGTCGTTGACGTCCACCGGCCGTCGAGGAGGAGGGGTCTTTGAGGATAGCTTGAGATAGCAATCTCTGACATCAATGTCGTTGAAGGGAATGTCATTGATGATTGTTAGTGTCAGAGAGACCATACTTCCTTTCCTTGTCGCAACTTGCTTCTTTCCACATGAAGAAGAGGAAGCCATATTGAAGATATGAGATGGGAGATAAGCAAGGCAAGATTATGGTAGAGAATAGCTAAAAATTTGCATAAGAAAGCACTAGAGGGGAGCTAGAGAAGTGAGATTGTGAATTGGTGAGAAGTGTGGCCATTTTGGGCTCTATTTATAACAAAATAGAACCCTTCTTAGTCGATGAATTTGTCGACCGAGAGTGCCAACGGTCATTTTTTGGCACGCTCCTCTCAGTCGGTCCAACGGTCGATCGGTCAGAGTTTTGAAAAAAATAGTCGTTGTGCCTTTTTTTATATAGATCAAAAATTACATCTTATATCAGTCGAATGGTGGGTCCACCAAGATGTTCTCAGTCAAAAATTTTGTCGACCGAGGCCATTGCTGAGTTAGAATATATGAATACACTCAGTGGGTGTCGGTCGAGAAAGGGGACCAACCGAATGATTCTCGGTTGACAAACTTATCGAATGAGATAGTTCTCGATCGAGGTTTTTTAAGACCGACTGAACTACTGTGAATGGTCATTGTGAAGGATGTTTGAGCTTGTTTTTAGTAATAGTCATGAAAAGAAAGTATGAGACTGTAGTAATTTATAAATTTTAAGAGTGTGGATCACATATATCAAAGAAGACATCATGTAGGGGAGTAATAAGTAACTTCTTTTGAATATATTAAAATTGATCAAGAGGAAGAAGATTTGTAAAAATATCAGCCAATTATTCATCAGTGTCAAAATGATGTCGAATTTCAATATATTTAGCACGACTATGTAAAACATGATTGTGTGCCAAATTTATAGCACTTGTATTATCACATAAGATTGGCGTAGATGAAAATGTAAAGCCATAATCATTCAAAACTTGTTGCATGTAAAGAACTTGAGCACAACATGAACCAGTAGCCATATATTCGACTTCAATGGTAGAAAGGGCAATTTTGTTTTATTTCTTACTAAACAATGATACTAAAGCTCGTCCTAATAAGAAACAACCACCACTTTTGCTTTTGCGATCAAGTTCACAACTAGCATAATCGGCATCAGTAAAAGCTTTTAAATCTAGTCATTGACTGTTAGGATACCATAATCCATAGTTGGTAGTACCGGTGAGATATCTTAAGATACGTTTAATAGCTTGAAAATGAGATTGCATTGGTTTAGATTGAAATCTAGCACAAAGTCCAACGGAAAACATAATGGCTGATCTAGAAGCAATTAAGTATAATAAGCTTTCAATCATAGCCCTATATAAGGAATCATCAATGGGTTCTCCATCTTCATCCTTGTCAATTTTAGCAGAGGTGGCCATTGGTGTTGTAGCATGCTTGCAATTTTTCATTCCAAAGCATTTTAATAGTTCATTAGTGTACTTCTCTTGGCTTATGAAAATCCCAATGGGCATTTGTTTTATTTGAAAACCAAGAAAGAATGTTAATTCTCCCATAAGTCTCATTTCAAATTCCTTTTGCATTATTTCACTAAATTGTTTGCATAAGGAATCGTTTGAGGCACCAAAAATGATTTCATCAACATATATTTGTACAACAAGAAAATCAGATTCATATGTTTTGAAGAATAATGTAGATTTCGAATTTCCTATTGAGAAACTGTTATCAAATAGATAATTTTTAAGTCTTTCATACTGGTTTCGAGGTGCTTGTTTAAGCCCATAAAGTGCCTTTTTAAGTTTATATACATGATCACTTTTACTAGGGATTTTGAATCCAGGTGGTTGGGCAACATATACTTCTTCTTGTATGATTCCATTTAAAAATGCACTCTCTACATCCATTTGGAATAGTTTGATGTCTTTGTGGGCAGCTATGGCTAATAGCATTATAATAGCTTCAAGACTTGCCATGGGTGCATAGGTTTCATCAAAATCTATTCCTTCTTGTTGATTATACCCTTGAGCCACCAATCTAGCTTTGTTTCTTACTACCTCCCCGGCTTCATTAAGTTTATTTTGAAAAACCCATTTAGTTCCAATGATGGTTTTGTCTTGTGGTTCAGGAACTAAGTCGGATACCTCATTTTTTGTGAATTGATTTAATTCTTCTTGCATAGCCATTATCCAATATTCATCTTTTAGTGCTTCATTTACCTTTTTAGGTTCAATGATCGATACAAATGACATATTTGCAAAATCTCTAAATGATGATCGAGTTTTTACTTTATCATGAGGATTTCCAATGATTAAATCTTGGGGATGATCTTTAATTAATCTAGGAAGATGTTGTTGTGTCTCATTTTGTTGATTATTTTCAGTATTTTGATCATCTTTTGTGGTTATACTTAAGTCTTCTATTTGATGAGTAATGTCATTTTTATCCTCATATTCATTTTCAGCATTTTAAGTTGTTACCTCATGAAAAGTGATATGGATGGATTCTACAACTTTTCTAGTAATAGTATTGTAAATTCTAAAAGCTTTTCTAGAAGTTGAATATCCCAAAAAGAATGCTTTATGTGATTTAGAATCAAATTTGTCTTTATCGTCTTTGGTATTTAAGATATAACAAGTTGTCCCAAAGGTATGAAAATAATCAACTCTTGGTTTTTGTTGAAGATGAGTTCATATGGAGTTTTCTTTAGATGAGAATGTACCGTTACTCTATTCAACACATAGAATGATGTATTTGCTGCTTCATCCCAAAAAGTTTTAGGTGTATTATGTTCAATTAATATTGTTCTAGCCATTTCTTGTACGGATCTATTTTTCCTTTCTACTATGCCATTTTGTTGTGGAGTGTGTGGTGCTAAAAAATTATGAGTGTATCCTTAAGATGTACAAAATTCTTCAAAGATATTATTTTCAAATTCCCCACCATTATCACTCCTAATTGTACATATTTTATTTTGCAATAGATTTTCAATCTTAGAACAAAATTTAATGAATGTTTGAATTGTATCATCTTTGTTTGCAAGAAAATGGACCCATGTGTATCTACTATAATCATCTACAATGACAAAGCAATATCTTTTTTCCACCAATAGATTGAGTTCTCATAGGACCAAACAAATCTATGTGAATAAGCTCTAATTATCTAGTAGTTCTAAGCATTGTTTTTTATTTGAAAGAAGCTTTGCTTTGCTTTCCTAGGGTACAAGGTTCACAATTTTTAGGTTTATTAAAAGATATCTTAGGTAACCCACATACAAGATCATATTTAATCAACTTTTTGATAACATGTGAACTTGCATGGCCTAATTTTCTATGCCATAGTTGTAAGGATTCATCTTTTGCAAGAAGGCATTTTCCAATAATGGCTTGCATAGAATTAGGCCTAAGTATGTATAGATTTCCTATTCTTTTTCCTTCATAAATGATTTCATTAGTGTTTTCAATCAATAGTTTACAACAAGTTTTATTGAATAAGACATCATAGCCACTGTCACACAGTTGACTAACACTAATTAAATTATGATGTAGGCCATCAACAAGTAAAACATTTTTTATTTGAAGATTTTTACCAATGTTACCTATTCCAATAATCTTTCCTTTTTCCATTATCTCCAAAAGTGACTATGCCACTTTTCTTTTCTTCAAATGTTTAAAAGGCCTATTTGTTGTCGGCCAGATGCTTAGAACATCCACTATCAACCACCCAATCATGTAAAAGAGATAGATTTTGGTACCCGTTTGATGGTCCTCTTTGGTTAGAGTCAAACTAAATATAGACACATGATTTAACAATTGAATGTTTTAAGCTGAACAGAATTACATTCGGTCGACAAATATCTCGACCGAAGAGTGTCTCGGTCGAAGATTTTGTCGACCGAGTGTGTTGCTATTTTTACAAGTTGATATATGCGTGAAACAGTAACTTTCTTGGTCGACTATTTTCTCGACCAAAGATATCTCAGTCGAAGATTTTCTCGATCGAGATTGTTATTGTTGCTACAGCAAGTTCAGGTTCGATACAGGCATTCCCTTGGTCGAATATTTTCTCGATCGAGGAGCTTCTCGGTCGAACTCTTTGTCGACTGAGTGTGTTTCTGTTTGATTTCAGCAATCTCATTTGTTCCAATTTACTACAATATGCTAAGTTACCAATACATTTTGTTTAGATAAGACATTATGATATTCAAAATGAAATTTTAGGTCAAATCTCAACTTAATCACATTCAAGTTTGCTAGGTTTGGAGTCTTGGAACCCAAACTAATTCAATATCGTTTTTCTTGTATGGGCATGAGAAAGAATAGTGTCCAAGATGCAAGCAATAATGACAACAAATGGAATCTATTTCATTTCTCTTTCTAAGGTTTTGGGTTGAGTTGTTCTTGGGTGCATATATGATCTTGGTTTTGGGTGCTTGTGCTTTCCTAGGTTTAGGTTGATGAGATTTTTCTTTTGGAACATATCCTAAACCTCTCCTTCCAATATGACCAGAAGAATCCTTTAGGATCTTATCAAGAACACCATTATTTTTCAAGCTATTAATTTCCTTTTGTAACTTAGAAATCTCATACATTTTTTTTATATTTGACTTTGCTTTGTCTAGATCAGATGATAAAGCATCTCTTTCTTTGATAATAGCATCATAATCTAGATGAGTACACAAGATAGGTTGAGTTTGAAGATCATTTAATTTTGCAAGCAATTCAACCTTTTCTTGACAAAGCAAATTATAGTTCGATTCAAGAGTAAGCAACTTTGTATTGCAATCATTAAAAGATGATTTCAAGGTAGAATTTTCAGAAATAATACATTCCTTTTCAAAAGCAAGACCATTTAATTGAGCATACAATTCTTCATTAGTTTTTGTAACTCTCTTTAGTTTCTTTTTAGAATCAATATATTTGTCATGTAATTCTGTAATACTAGAAAATAATAATTCTTTTGATAAATCAAGTAGACTTACCTCATTTGAGTCTTGCTTTTCATCTTCTTTGGCCATAAGACATTCTACATTTTCTTCTCCACTTTCACTATCATCACTTGACTCATCCCATGCAGCTTTGTATGCTTTCTCTCCCATCTTCTTGGAAGAGACTTTCTTCCCTTTCTTTATCTTAGGACACTCATTTTTGACATGTCCTTTCTTGCCACATTCAAAATACCTAAGAGAGGAAGAAGAAGAAACACTAGAATTTTTGTTGGATCTATACCTTTTATATTTTTTACCATGACAATAAGTGCATCTTCTTCATCATCTCCTTCACTTGTTTTATCACTTTCTTGAGTGATGACTTTTGTTGCTTTTAGGGCTACGTCCTTTCTTCTTTCTTTTTGAAGTTCAAGCTCCCGTCTTTCTTCCTCCTCCAAGGTAACCTCATGTGTTTCCAGATTGCCAATGAGCTTTTCCATCTTCAGTTTGGTGAGGTCATTTGCTTCTTCAATGGTTGTCACTTTTGGCTTGTATTTTAGAGGCAAACACCTAAGAATATTTGAGACTTGATCTTCTTCACTTATGTATTTTCCTAATGCACTTAAGCCATTAATGATAGTAGAAAATTGTGCATACATATCACTAATAGACTCATTTGGTTGTGTACAAAATTGTTCAAATTTTTGTTTAAGCATACTAATCTTAGAATTTTTAACGTGTATGGTTCCTTCATGTGTAATGGAAAGTCTATGCCATATATCATATGCAGTTTCACATGAGGAAATTCTATGAAATTCACTTACCGAAATAGAGCAATATACAATACTTATAGCCTTGGCATTCAGTTGAGCTTGTTTTACTGTATTGGCATCCCATGTGACATACTCGGTTTCCGAAAGCTCATATGGAGTAGACACCATCCTCCAAAGCTCCCAGTTGATTCCTTGAAAGTAAAATTGCATCCTTCTCTTCCAATAGTTGCAGTTGTTTCAATCGAACGGTGGTGGACAAGATATGTAGGTTCCCTCCAAGTTCAGGTTGTTGAGGACACCATCCCCCATGCTTCAAGACCTATTAAGGCTCCTTGAAGACCTACTCTGATACCAATTGAAATATCTAGAGGGGGTGAATAGAGTTTTTTGGAGTTTTAAAGTTAATTTAAACAATTAAAACACTTGAACAAGAAGTAGAAGGAAACAAAGAAGACACAAGGATGTAGAGTGGTTCCTACCTTAGAAATCTAAGGTAGTCAGTCCACTACCCGATTGTTTCCCATCAGGATTTTGAAAGCAACTTAATTTTATTACCTATTGCGGATGTTACACAAAATACAATTGATTTCCTACACCCTTGAACTAGCCTTCACCTAAAGTAGCCTCAATCCTCCTAGAAGCATCTTTCTGAAGTAACTCTAAGCTCACCCTTAAAGTAGCCTTCACTTGAAGTAGCTTCAATCCTTGAGGCAGCCTTCTGAATTAACTCCAAGTCAATGGTAGAAGCCTTCACCCCTTTGAAGTAGCCCCATGAACCTCCTTTCAACGGCCTCAAACCTAGGAGTAGTCAAGGAGAACAAAATACAATAAAAAGGAACAAGATTGGAAGAAAGAAATAATGTTACCAATGAGTACATCGCTTTGATCCTATATCAAGTGTATCGATCTCCTATCCACTGTAGATGAATGATGTAGTGTGGTGTCTAGGAGATACTAAGCTATAGTACACTAATGAAGAGCTCAAGAAACTAAATTGCAAGTGAAACTTTGCTTGTTGCTCACAAGGATGATTCTCAAGTTGCAATTGTATATGCTCAAGTTCTTTGAGTGTCTTAAGGCATTGTCCTATTTATAGGAATGCCTTACAAGGGTCTAGGGACGTTCTAGATACTTTCTAGGGTGTTCTTAGTGCTCAACTAGTTGTTAGGTGTCCACTAATTACATTACAATGGCTAGTTGTTTAATACTGAAAACTACAGTCCAGAACCTTTCTCGGTCGAGAAGTTTGTCGACTGAGTGTATCTCGGTCGAGAATTTCTTAGACCGAGGGAAGGTCTGGAGTGAATGTATTGCAATGTTCATTTCCAACTACCAACCACTTTTCAAATCAGTCTAATTTTTATAGAATTTGCTGGAAGGGCTATTCTCGGTCGAGAATTTGATCGGTCGAGAGTGTCTCGGTCGAGAATTTTGTCGACCGAGAAAGCCCCTATTTTAACATGTTGAATCATTTACTAAGTGTGTGTATCAATGTGTAATTATGATTCTATCTTAGTGAAGGATCTATCTCAAGTGTTGTGAGTGGATAGGGAAGATCCGACGCTTGATTTACATGATATCTATGTACTTGTACAATTTTTTACATTGAGTACAATCATGAAAATAAAAGTAATCTAAACAAGTTGATCTTCCAATTTGTATTGATCTTCAACTATCCACTTCTTTATTTGTTTCTCCCTAAAACACTCAAATAACAAGTTAGATCCACAAGAATGAAATGTTTGTCATCATCAAAACAAAGGCTTTAATAATGTCCAATTTAGCCAATAGGAACTTGTTTGGCTATACCGTCAAAGGAACCAATGCATGTCCTATATGTGAGGAAAATACTAATTCCATCTAACCAAAACATGGTTGTAAGAGAGTATATCTTGATCATTGAAGGTTTATACCAAATGTGCATCCATACCAAAAGTTGCACAAAACATTCAATGGCTCAATCGAGGAATGGAGGACCCCTAAACCTATGTTAGGAGAGGATGATTATGCAAGAGTAAACAACATTGTAAATCATTTTGGTAAGAGACCATATACTACTCCCACTGGTGAAACGTTTTTATTCAAAAAGAGGTTGATATTCTGGGATCTTCCTTATTGGAGTTCTTAGACAGTTTGACATTGTACCAATGTCATGCATGTTGAGAAAAATGTTTCTGATAGCAGCATCAGTACTTTTTTTAATATAAAAGGCAAAAATAAAGATGGCATCAATTCCATAATGGACCTACGTGAAATGGGCATAAGGAAAGAATTAACAAAAGAAGTTACAAAGGGTCTTGCACATATTTACCTCCTACTTTTTATACCTTTTCTACATAGGAGAAGAGAAGTCTTTGTGAGTTCTTGCTTAATGTTAAGGTACCATAGGCATACTCAACCAATATATGTAGATCGATATCAATGAAGGATCTGAAGCTGGTAGCTCTTAAATCTCATGATTTTCACACTCTAATGCAACATATATTGTCTGTGGTTATTCAATCTATCCTTCCTAAGAATGTAAGATTTGCAATCAATAGGCTTCTTTAACACTCTATGTAGCAAAGTAATTGATTCTAAGATTCTAGATAAGTTGCAAAAAGAAGTGGTAGTTACTGTGTGCCAACTTGAGCAGTATTTTCCCCTTTCATTCTTTGATATCATGGTATATTTGGTTGTCCATTTGACTAGGGAAGTGAAAGTTTTGGGTCTAGTTTTATTGAATTGGATTTATCCTTTTGAGTGGTACATGAGTGTTTTTAAAGGTGATGTTTTCAATCATTTTTTTCCTTAATGGAGTATAATTGAGTGATATGTTTATAAGTAGGTTATGGATTTTGAAAATGACTTTTTTAGTTGCAAAGAAACTCCTGCTAATAATGTGAATCTTGAAATTTATCCCGAAAAATGTACTTTGGGAGAATGGCAAATAAATATCAGTAGTGAGCAGTGGGAACAAGCACACTTGTAGGTTTTACACAACATTGATGATGTGGGTATTTATATCACCGAATACACCAATGATCTCAAGACAAAACATCTCTTGTCCAGTTCAGTGTGGCTTGCTAGATAGCATAATCGAACATTTATTATGTGGTTTGAAGAGAATGTATTCAATCAAGTATCTTAAAAGATTGCATATTAGCTAAAGACACTTGTTACATCTTACAAAGGGTTTGACATAAATTGATTTTCAAACTACACAAAATGTCAAGATGATAAGAGTGTCATCCAAAATAGTGGAGTCACCCTTCAAATGTCTTCATTGTATTTTTCTAGTGCCAAGGATAAGAGTCCACATGAAGAAAAGATGTCTTATTATGGTGTCATTGATGACCTATGGGAAATTGACTATACAGAGTTTAGAGTTCCATTATTTAGGTGTAAATGAGTTGTACCAACAAAGAAGTTGTAGCTGATGAAATCGGTTTTACAATAGTGAATTTTGAGTTGACAGGCGAGAAGGATGAACCATTCATCATGGCATCGCATGTAAGAAAGTATTCTATATCGAAGATCCTACAAAATAAAATTGGTCTTCATTCTTCATGGGAAAAGATAGTTCATTTCAAATCCTCTTGATGAAGAAGAGTACTATGACAAGTATGATGACTCTAGTCAATTATATGTTGGCTTACCAAGTGTAAATATTGAATTTAACACTGATGAATATACATGTGAAGATCACACATAAGGGATATTAGTTTAAGGTATACAGCATGGAATATTTCATATGTTATTTGCATTTTATAACATATTTATTTTTTTCTAACTTTTTCATATGTGGTCTAACTTTTTCAATGTGATCTGACTTTTTCATATGTTTGATTTTGATTTTGTAGATGGCATATGATAGGAGAATGTCTATCTCGAGCATCAAGATCTTGAGCGTAAGGATCCTATTGGTCCTCCTGACCAGGGTGTTGAGGTTAATTTCTATAAATCAATACATAGGAGAGGAATAATTTTGATGAAAATTTTCCTTAAATAGGGATGGGAAGAAGGGTGTCGTTGAATTTATAGGTCGCTGATTACTAAAGTGTTCGTCATCTATTTTGGGGTCCTTGTTCAAAGCAAAGTGTTTGTCCTTTTTGATGATTTGAAACAAGCAAGTAGTGTCACTAAATACCTCATCGAAAGGGAGTTAGAGGTGAGATATATGCATTTACATTTTTATACACTTTTTTAATTCTTTCTTTTCACATTTCTAAAAAGTAGTGAATGTTCAACCTTTTTAGGGTCGATATGAGCTTGATGAAAAGTTGCATCGCAAGTCTGTTATGCAGCTTGTTAGAAGAAGACATAAAGATTGGAGGAAAATCGTCACAAGAGACTACATCTTTGGAGACAAGTAGGATAAGGACCCACTCTTAAATGGTCCTATCTTGATAAAAAAAGAATGGGAAGAGTTTGTTCAACGAAGAAAAATAGATGCATTCAAGGTATTGAATTAATTACATTCTTATGATTTCTTATGATTTCTTGTGAGCCTGAGGAGTGGGGTTTTTACTGCAGGACAAGCTGCACTTAAAGCTACCTCATCCATAGTGGCTAAGCATGAGAAGGCATGTATTGACAATCAACATGATTTCATACCTTTTGGGTTTGACACTTTTGGTTTCTTGGCACTAGATGTTGTGGAGCTCTTCAAAAGGGTCCAAAAAGTTATTCATAGTAACATAATGGCCCCTAGGTCTATGGATATAGTTTTTCAGAGAATTGGTTTTGCTATTCAGAAAGGTCTGGCTGTGCAGCTTGTTGCTCGCCTACCTTCCATGTCAAATTAACTTTATTGTATTTGTCATTTGGAAATTTTGGATTAGGCAAATGGATAACTTTCTATTAACAATATTTCTTATTAAATTAATCAGTCCATTCATTTCTCAAAAATAAAGGCATGATAAGGATGTGCACAACCACTTGTTGGGTTCAGATGGTTATATTAGACGCCACCAGTTGAGAGAGTACGGGCCTTCTCCTTCTACTCCTTTTACTGCTAAGTCTTCTAGTGCTTTTGCACAATTGCCTTGCTATATTGAGTGGATAGTTGTGAGGAAAAACAAATCCAAAGAAATCTCCATCTAATCAACCTAAGAGGTGGCTGCAAATGGTAAATTTCTTGGTCTCACAATGCATGCCCATGTTCTTTTTCCCCTAGATTTTTAAGTTTTACTTATTAGTTTGGTTTGATGATGATTAGCTGGAGTTGGGTGAGCAAACAAGGGAGGTGAAGTTCACCCCTCAGGGCACACACGATGAATTGATGGTTGTTCTAGGGATGGAAGAGAACCCTGGACATGTTAGGGCCGCTGGAGCTAGTTTAGGCTAAAATATATTTTTATCATCCCAGCAATAGTGTAAATCTGCCAAGAAAGAGGGAATGGAACAAGAGGATGTGTAAAGATTGATAAATGTAGCCTTGGAGTATATTAAGGATTCTCAGGAAGAACAAGCTTCTCTAGCAGTCACGTGACATGTATAGCATCACACGCCCATGGAGTGTATTGGGAGTAGTCCTCCGGACCCACATGGCATGGCCATGGTAAGATTCAAGTTAAGTCAATTTATATATACATTGTGATAAAGTAATCCCTCAAATCATTATATATGTGTGTCAATTTAAATGTTGTTCATCATAAAATTGTAGGGGGGTAGAAAATGTCTTCTTATCATCGATGATCCATCATACAATATCATGGCAGATGGTGAGGTTAATCCAAACACTGATAGATGATTATAAAGGTAATTTTGTGTATTATGTTTTTCTCAATCATGAGATGATGACACAAACATGGTAGATGTATAAATAATGATGTTACTCAATCACATTTGTCTTCAGGTTGAGGACTTTAACAATGAGATCATATGTATGAAAAGAGTATGTATATTCTTGTTATGTCCCTAGTTGAATATTACTGTGCAAGAAAAATAAACAACAATAATACATAAGACTAGAGTGTGTATTGGTTGATGATATAATCTCGTTATTCATGATATGTGTTATCAAACCAAGCACATAGGTACTTGTTATAGAATAGTGTACTGGACAGACCCACCTTGAGAGTGATACATGGAGACTAATGGATGGTAGTCAGAATCGGCTCTCGTAGTGATAGTGGTGATTGTAGTTCCTAGACTTGAAGTCACTACACTCATCACATGTCATTCTATGAACTTTGACATCATCCAACATTACCTTCAATAAGGGTTTCCATAAATGTAGTGCTCGAGTACATTGTGACACGTGGGGATTGAGTGTGAGTGGTGTAGATGTGATTTGTCCCTCCTATAGGAGACTGATATCCAGGCCACTTGATAAGAGAGACTGAGAAATGTATGTCCATACTCATGTGAATCAATATATGATATGTGAGATCACATGCATCTCATATATTCTGCTCCAGTTCAAGGAACACGGATTGAATGTTGAAGAGGACGACAGTTCCACACCTTGAGTTCAATCTGGATATCAAAGACAGGGGAATTATATAATCACAGTAACACTAATCACAAATTGTAGGTTGAAGTTGTTCTCCAACTTTCCAATTACTTAGTTAGCAATGATGTGTTGCTATATACCGCTCATTACTTGTGATGTCATAATTTGGTTATGGATATTCAATGCCAACGAAACTTGGGACCTATAGGGTCACATGCAAAGGATGCACCTAGAATAGGAGTTTATTCATGAATGATGTTTAACTTGATTACTAAATTGTTTAGGTATTCAATCTAAACAACGATGGTTAAAAATTGACTAATTGGACTATAAACTGATTGGTTCAAGTGTTGAATCAATCGATTCAAGTGCTAGCTCAATCTAAACTACATTGGTTGAACATTGGTTGAACTGGAGCATGAACAGACCGGTTCAGTTAGTGAATCAGTCGATTCAAGGTCTAAAACAACCAGTTTAACTTGTGAATTTCCTGATTCAATGATCAATATTATTGGATCAAGCATTGATGTTGACGTCATGTTGTGCATTAATCAGATATTAAAAGCCAATATGTTTGTGAATGGGACACATGGTGAACCAACTAGTTCAAGTGTCGATTGTTTCACATGTGAAGCGGCCAGTTCAATAATGAACCGATCAGTTCATCATTCATAGTTTCCAGAAAATTCATGAAATTTTGTCTCCTCAATCCTAGATGAACTGGATATCCTAACCTTGGTCATCCTATATAAAGAGGGGTAGTTTAGGCTTTAGAGATACAACAACAAGCTCTGACAATTGTTATCCACTCTGGTTGTGGTAACTGGAGATCCTGAGCAAGTACTACCCATAAAAGTGATGGACAATAAGGGAGAGGCAACATAAGAGAGTGAATTAACCCTAGCAGGTTGACATTTGAAGAGAAAATTCCTTCCCGTTTTCTATAGCAGTGCAGCATGGAGTTACCGGTGGTCTTCCTGGATGACAATAGAGGTGAGGAGGATGTTACCACCCTCTAGGAGGACAACAACCACCACCATTCATGGTGCTACACCAGGATGTTGTCATCGCCAATTGTTCATTTGTGTCTTGTAAAGAGTGCACATCGTCATGCAAGAGTTGTCACTAGACTTGCTCCAGGACCAGGTATATCTCTTACTACCTTCTTTCCTAGATACATTATTGTTGATGCGATCTCTTTAGCAAGGAATAGGGGTAAAAAATTTTGTTTCTGCAACCTTATTTGTCATCCCTATTCCCCAACAATGGTATCAGAGCCACATCAATTTATGGTGTATCTTGATTTAAATCGATATGATAGGATTTATTTTATTTCATACGATGTGAATAATGAACTGATTAATGTGCATATCCAATTAAAACCACATACAATCTTGATATATATACATATATATACATATATATATGATATGATATATATGCAATATATATGTGTCACCTTTAAATTATTTTGATGGTGATTGGAAGCATGGTTATGGCTTATACCCCCTGGACTTTTGTGCTTGGTTGTTTGGTTTTCTTTCCTATTGTTACTTGGTTTGCATACCGATACTCTCCCCTCATTTCCAAATTTAAATTAATGCTCCTCTTCCTATATTTCCCTTGAATGTAACTCGAGGTTTTCCCTTATTTAATTTTATATGGAATAGTGTAGTTTTAATTTATGTTTCATTGTGAGAAGATGTTTTGCACCATACAAACTGACCGGTTTAGATATCAAACTGATCGACTGGAAGATCGAGGAGTTTAGATGATAGGAGGAATCAATCAACTGGTGACCCAACCGATTGAGTAGAGGAATCCAGACATCATTTGAACCAGAGACCAGATAACCAATGAAAGAGACCAACTGACTGAGCAGGAAGCCAATCGATTGCTCACGAGTTGAACTGATCGACCAGGACTGGTTCCAGCATAGATTTCTACAATAATAGGTTGTACATATGATGTGGATGTTAGGTTGTAGTAATTCTTTGTGGCTCTAACGAATTGCATTGGTATGGACATAACCATCTCTCTTATGTTTTATGATTGCATGTTTTGTTTGTGGGTATAGAATGTATCTGACACATACTATAAGTATGTGGTGATTGGAAATGTATATGTAGTATATTTATATAAATCAATCAAATATTAAGTCTTAGATGCTTTCCATAACTGTGACGTCCCCAATTCTTATATACTTTCCATGATGGCATTCCCTAGATATGCGTGCACTCTAATCTATAAGATGTCCAGAGGGAAATTATAAGGGATATTGATTATCATCAAGGATATATGGAAGCCAGATCGTGTTCATAAAACATCATATAAAATACCACACAACAACATCATCCATAGGGATAAATAGTTGTGATTACATTATTTGATGGAAAGAAAGACTAGTTCTAGGATATGAAAAGTATGTAGGACATAAGATATCCTATGCATCATCTAGAAGGAAAAGAAATGCAACTAGTTATAAGCAAATAGAGATGAACATCCATCTAGCCAATATCCTCCAAAGGAACTTTATTACATGTCTCCTAGTACTTTGATGTGCATCACTTGTCCTTTGCACCTAGAAAATGCATGAATCGGCCGAATCAATAAAACTTGTATATGTGGGTGAGATACTTGTATAGTAACTACCATATTGAAAGATTTGAAGAAAGAAGGTAAAAGAAAATACTATTTAAGGCGAGAATCAGGTAAACCATTCTTTTATATATGACTTCAGATGTGGTTGTACTACTAAATGAGTCAGTACCTTATCTTACATATATGATGGGCCCTCCCCGCCCCTTGGTATATGGGGATCCCCACCCCTAGGGCTATGGGGATATGTTGACCTTAGTGTTTAGTATAGGAAGAAATACTTATCTCACTTCAATAGCTACAACCCATCTATTCATTTATGTTCTTTTACGTTTTGACCAAGCATATACTACTAATATGCATCCAATAACTTATATACAAATAAATCATCCAAAGTATTCCATATGTTATGCATCCATGAAAACTAGTCTTATAGTTATAAAACCCACATACCTATCGTATCATATATGGATTCTGAAGAGTCTAGAGAAATAGTAAGTAGATCATCCTAAAAGGAAATCAACGGTATAATGTTACTATGAGTCCATATGACCCAAGACTAGGGTTTCTTCTTTACACAAGTTTATTGTCACCCTCTTATGCTTAGATCATGGATTATTTATTGATTCGTCTCATTTTAGAGTCATAGGATCAAATCTCAGATTTAGGGTTACACATAGATTATGATATCCTTTATTATTTAAAAGGAACATTTAGGATTGAGGTTTCTATAGGACCTAGGTCATCATTAGCTTCCTTTTAAGGTTAACATGATCCAACATAATCAGAGTTGAATATATGGTTTTAGGAGTCGTACATAACTCATAATAGATCATTGATTGACTAGGGTTTGACAAATAATACATAAAGGTTCATTATAGGGAGAGAAAATCTTAGTATTAGGGTTTCCATAATCTTTGGATTACTAGTCATTACCTAATTAAGGTTTCATGATGTATGAGCATCAGAGACTCTATTAGGGTTTAAATGTCATGAATATCAGATTCTAAATCATGAATAACAATGATTACACAAAATAATAATAGTATGATCACTAAGGCTTTAGGATACTATCTTTAAAAAGGGGACGGATTCAGGTTCTGAAAGTATTTTTTTTAAGTTCCCCATATTTTTGTGATGAAAATTATATATAGGTTTGCTATTGTTCGATATTCCTAGCATTCTCTATGATTTTTCTAAGATAAACATGTTTCTATTTAATTAAATAAAAAGTTTCGAGAATATACCTTGATCAATTGCCTGATCTGACTAGATCAACGGACCATATTTATTAGGTCTTGTGAGGTTAGGCACAGCTTGACTGCTGACCCATACATTCTCTGCTGACATGGTGTCACGCGATTGGCACTAGTACATAACCGACCTTTAGTGTCGGTTATTTAAGGCCTTTAGCGTCAGTTTTAATGCGACACCTATGTGGGCACCGCTAAAAGGCAAACTGTTAGGAGTCGGTCTTCAAACCGATACCACAACCCTTCGCGTGCCACCGAAAATGCACTTGTAGGGGGGTATAGGCTTCGGTTATTAGTTTTGAAACTGATGCCATAAACCTTCACGCCACAGAAAGGGCACCATCTGGGGCACTATCAGCGTCGGTTTATTAGTGATAACTGATGCCAACTCACCCGCTGCCACGGTCGTGCTGGCCAGCACGGTTGTTTTGTCTGGCCCGCTGCCATGACTGTGCTGGCCAACACGGCTGTGTTGTCTGTCCCGCTGCCACGACTGTGCTGGACAGCACGGCCATGGTGTCTGGCCTCATTAGGGAAATCGACATCGGTTACTAGTAGGGCGATCAATGCCAGAACCATCAGCATCGGTTTATTATTGATAATCAATGCCACATCACATGCATTAGGCGTCAGTTATAAATATTTATTCGACGATGTAATCATTTGTCATTGGTTTTAAACAAATAACCAACGCCTATTGCATGTTTTTTTCTTATCAGTTTGCAGGCCTATTGTGGCTGGTCGCATGATGAGAAACCTGCAGTTCAGTTATGAACTGCAGGTTTTACGACATCCATTGATATCATCCAACAATAGGCCACAAATCTACAAAGTCAACAACATTAATTTTCACACATTTAGCAACCTACATTTCCATTCGATTTTCACACATGTAGAAACATTCATGTAGCAATTTGTAGTTCCATTCATTTTCACATTCACACATGTAGAAACATTCATATAGCAACCAGCAATTTCATTCATTTTCACATTCACAAATGTATAAACATTCAGACACATGTAGAAACATTTAGACATGTAGAAACATTCACACATATTACAATTCAGAAATTCATTTACAAAATACCATTCTTTAGTCATTATTCACTATCAACATCCCAATTATATTTTAAAAACCTCACTACTTGTATGGCTTTTGCCCATTCTTCTCTTACATCATTTAATTCTTCCGTCGTATAGGGAGCATGTACATCTAATAAGGCCTTTGTTGTAGTGTGGTCAGTTTTAAACACCTTCAAAGAGAATGATGTATATATAATTAATAATATATAAATAAGATTGATATATTTCATATTATCTAATGAGACTATATATAATACCTCAGGAATTATCGATGTCCACTGCGGCATATTTGATAATCATGTGCATAAATCGCATCACATAGTATGCACATGCCCATCAGTTGTCTTGTGTAGCACACTATAAATTGAAACATACAAAATATTAAAAAATACAACTAATTAAGAATTGTTCACATAAATAATATATACATTGCTGTAAGGAACTTACTTCCACATTCTTCCAAATTATTGGCTGGTTCTTTTTCCTGGGGACCTTTCCTCCAGCCTTTTTGAACTCATCTAAACCCCTACATGTTAATGTAACACAGTACATTGCATAATAAAATAGTAATGTATTAACATATGTTAACGGATATGAAAATGAAATATTTCTCACCAGAATAATGCCATTTTCATTGTGTGTCCATATTTTGAATTCAATTTAGTCCCCTTAGGATCAATATAATAGACAGTGAACGTCTCGGGGACAATAACTAGTAACTCATAATGCATACCACTAGAGGTAAAAAAGTTAAAAATTAATAACTCAAAATCCACAATAAAAATGTAATTTTCCTAAGTCCAAATTGTAAGCAAAGTAAACTTACTCCACATTGAATGGAGCTATTATCACCGTCTTGTTATTTTAAGCAAAATTTGTAAAAGAATCACAGTAGTATTGTTGAACTGACGAAGGGTCTTTAGCTACTAGACTAATCAAAGATGGAATCAAAAATCCTACATGTTTGAATGAAAAATCTACACATATCTTGTCTAAGTAGTTGTAAAACATGTATTACGTATGCATTAATAAATAAGAAACCAGATCACCAGATCCTACACAAGGTATATGGATGTATAAAGAAGATCTCACCTTATCCATAGATCTATCACAGATGTATTCGGCCAATCATATCAAAACAACTCCAAAATATCTTGTATAAATAGTTTACTCTCGTATGATTGACCTGCAGCATCCGCATCTATAGAAACCGTTATAGAGAAATTTATATCATGTTCGCCTAACCATATTTCCATACCCCTACAATTAGGACCTAACGGGACAGGTAGGTCATGTGGAACCCAACTTGGTAATGTAGGAGGTGGAGATTGAGGCCTAGATGCTCTAGTTGTTTTCTTTTTAACCTGTATATGTATATAATTTCAGATCAATTGACATCATATACACACACTAACAATTTAACGTAATGTAAATTTACCATACAGTTTCAGTATAGAGGACATCTGCTTTTTGCCACAATATCACTCTGCCTTCTGCCTCACCAAGCATTTCACAATCTGGGTGGGCATATGGCAATGGAAGATCCATCCAATCCTGAAATATATGTAGCGGGCTCACACGAACCCAACCAGCTGGTAATGGAGACCCATGAAACATTTCCCCTAGTAGGGATGGGTAAGCTGACGCCTCTGCAACGACATATTCTTTACTTTTTAGACGGCATGGCTTCAACCCCTACAAATTTGTGTAAAGAATTTTATATACATATATACTTATCATCTTGAAAAGACTAGTTACTATGTCATAAAAATACTTACAGTAGATGTGCTAGGTGGTGGGTCTATAGGATTACTCCCAACCTCTGCAGTAGGAGTAGAGCAGGACGCAATAGGTATTTTCTGCTGAGTGGTAGTCAGAGATGCCTGCCACTTTCTCATTGCTTCATGGAGTGTCCTATCAATTGCTTCCTTGATTCTCTTATCAACTACTTCATCGACTCTCCTATCAACTATCTTATCTACCTATACATGGATAAAAGAAACGTTAGCTTCTGATTATTAAATTCTCTTTTACAGTAACATTCTAAAGAAAAAATAGGTTACCTCTTCTTGTGAAATTCCCTCTTTTGGGACATGTTTGTGTCGGGATGGCCCAAAGAACGCTTTGATGCCCATACTAGTACCTGCAGCCCTAACACGTCCAGGATGCTCTGGGTTACCCACAGCAACTGTTAATTCATCCTTTGTTCCCTCAGGGATGAACTTGCCTTGTTTCCTTAGCTCATGCAGCTCCCGCTAATCGCCAAAACAAAAATTTATAATTAAGTAAACACCACAAATAATCAATATTCGAACGATTGCTCTAAGAGTTGTATTTTACCATTTTTGCAGCCGCCTCAGCAGTTGCAGGATTCCTTATTTCTCCCTTCTTATTTTGCCTCCCTGCTATCCAGACATCATGGTGAGGTAGAGGTGTAGTACCTATAGTATAGGACTCCTGAGTAGCAGCAGACTGAGTAGTAGACTCAGCCTGTAGTCTTTGGTGAATGCCTGCATACCCCTTTGGACCCATTGTGTGGTCATGCACATTTAGTGCATGCCTTGCTCTTTGTGCCTCACTGAGGGCTTAGTTAGTATGCACATTAATAATTTAGTTAGTAACACTAAATGTTAATCTTGAATAGGTGAATACAATGTGTATTAATTAAATTGGGAGTGACGCCTAATACCTTGAATTCATCAGCTTTTCTTAAAGCAACAAACGCGTTCCATTCTTCTTGGTCCAGGAAGTTCCATTCTTCAGTGGTTGTCTTCTTCCTCTTGTCACCTTCTTTTATGTATTCTCGGGTGAGATTTGTCCTATAGTTCCTTAGGACTCTCCCACAGCATTGCATCACGCATTTACGATGCAGCTTTTCATCCAATGCAAATATACTCTGCAAAATAGAATTGCTATTAACTAGTATCCAAAAAATTAGTAATCTACAAAATAGAATTGCAAATTAATAATAACTCACGCATAAATCCTTCCATATTATGTCTTTCTTCCCCTTAGGAACTTTATGCCAAGAATCTATCTTACAACCGCAATGGCTACGAGTAACATACCCAAGATATGAAACAAATGAATTGCGATTCACTCCAATTGCATTTCCTGCATTATCAAAATCCACAACAAGTTTGGGTCCATTGCCCCTTTGCGCTATTAACTTCTTCATCATAGTGATGCCCCTTCTCTTGTCAACTTTTTGGTGTTGCTCATCAAGTGCCTCAAGTGCTTCAGAGGGTACATGTGCATCATTAACCTAAAATTTGACAAAATAAGCACACTCACAGGATATAACTATAAATGGGCATATAGATATAAATATATGATATTTTTTTAAAACTTACATTGTGAGGCGACACATTGATGTCTTCACCCTCACGGTAATCATTTGTACGGTCATCAGGAGAATGCTCAACCATATGAAAGTTCACATTCATATTGTAAAGTAATTCACATTGTAAAGCTCACATTGTAAAGTTCACATTCACATTGTAAAGTAATTCACATTGTAAAGTTCACATTGTAAATTAATTCACATTGTAAAATTCACATTGTAAAGTTCACATTCACATTGTAAAGTAATTCACATTGTAAAGTTCACATTCAAAAAAATAAAACATATAAAAATATAAACATGCCTCTAATATTGTGATTTTTTATCAATTAACAATCCTTCATTGTGTTCTCCGCGCACATACAATTCATCATTAGCTTCAATATTTGCGGGTGTTGGCAACCCAACTGAGAATGGACTGGAGTCATCATACTTATCATAGTACTCTTCTTCATCTATAGGAACTTCAATGAACTGTCTTTTACCATGAAGAACAACTGACCATTTATCATTTGCAGGATCATCAATATAAAATACTTGTTTTGCCTATGATGCCAATATGAATGGTTCACCCTTCTCGCCAATCTTTTCAAAGTTCACTAAAGTCAAACCCAATTCATCCACTATAACTCCTTTGGTGTTATCAACCCAATTACATTTGAAGAGCGGAATTCTGAAATCTATGTAGTCAAACTCCCATATGTCTTCAATGACACCGTAATATGAAATTTAGCTTCACGTGGACTCTTATCCTTTGCACTTGCAAAAAACATAGTCGATGCTTGAAGGGTGACCCCACTATTTTGGACGACACTCTTATCATCTTGGCGCTTTGTGTAATATGTGAATCCATTAATGTCATACCCTTCATAATACATAACATTCAATTTTGGTTTAAAGATGAAGCATTTGATAGTTTCAATAATATCATCTGGTGTTTGAGATAGTTGATGTAAGACTTTATCTTCAAACCACTTAATAAATGTCTTGTTATGCTCTCTAGCAAGCCACATTGTATTGGCTCGAGGATATTGTCTCTTGATGAAATTGGTATGTTCCTCGATATAAACACTCACTTCGTCCATGTTGTGTAAAATATACAAGTGACCTTGTTCCAACTGCTCATGATTGATTACTTTCACCCGTGATCCCAAAATTCCTTTGCCAAATTGCTCCTCAATATTCTTGTCATTACCAGGAGTGTCATTACCACTGAGAAAGTCATTGCAAAAATCCATAACCTCTCTCACCACATAACCCTCAATAATACTCCCTTCAGGCCAATAACGGTTTCGAACATCACTTTTAAAAACGCTCATGTATCATTCAAAGGGATACATCCAATGCAAGAAAACTGGTCCCAACATTTTCACTTCCCTAGTCAAGTAGATAACAAGATGTACCATGATATCAAAGAACAAAGGAGGGAAATACATCTCAAGCTGACATAGGGTAACAACCACTTCTCTTTACAAATTATTGAGAGTATCAGGGTCAATAACTTTGCTGCACAAACTGTTGAAAAAGAAACAAAGTCTAGTGATTGCAAACCTTACATGCTTCAGCAATATAGATCGAATTGCCAAAGGCAATATTTGTTGCATTAGAGTGTGACAATCATGAGATTTAAGACCTATCAACTTCAGATCTTTCATTGATACCAATCTATGGATGTTGGATGAGTAACCCTGTGGCACCTTAACATTTACCAAACATTCACAAAAAGCTTTCTTCTCTTTTCTAGACAATGTGTAACAAGCAGGAGGTAAGTATGTTCTCTGATTTCCTATTTCACATAATTCTGTTAATTCTGACCTTATCCCCATTTCACGTAGGTCCAGTCTAGATTTTATCCCATCTTTAGTCTTACCTGGTATATTCAACAAAGTACCAATGACATTATCACAGACATTTTTCTCAACGTGCATGACATCGATACAATGTCTGACTGTTAAAGAACTCCAATAAGGAAGATCCCAAAATATTGACTTCTTCTTGAATAAAGATTTGTCACTCCGTGTGGCCATAGTACATTGTGATCTCTTACCAAATTCATTGACAAAGTCTTTTACTCTTTCATAAACAACCTCCCTAGGTATAGGTTTAGGTGCACTCCGTTCCTCATTCAATCCATTGAATGCTTTGCGTTTCCTATGATACGGATGGAATTTTGTAAGAAACCTTCGATGACTGAGATATACAGTCTTACCGCCATGTTTTAGTCTTATTGAATCAGTGTTCTCTTCACATATAGGACACGCTTTAGCTCCTTTGACACTATATCCAGACAAATTCCCATATGCTGGAAAGTCATTAATAGTGCAAAACAACATAGCATGCAAACGAAATGTCTCTCTTGGTGAAGCATCATAGGTCATCACACCTTCACCCCAGAGTTTCTTTAAGTCATCAATCAGAGGTTGATGATAAACATCGATATCATTTCCAGGTTGTTTAGGGCCCGATATCAACAATGACAGCATTACGTACTTATTTTTCATTCACATACAGGGAGGAAGATTGTATATAACAAGCATGACTGGCCAAGTGCTATGTTGGCTGCTCAATGTCCCGTACAGATTCATCCCATCTATACAAATCCCAAGTCTTAGATTCCTATCTTCTTCACCAAATTTGGGGTACAATAGATCAATCTTCTTCCACTGTGGGGAATCAGACGCGTGTTGTAGGATCCCATCATTATTTTTCTTAACATCTTCATGCCACCTCTAATTCTTTGCATCTAACGAATCTGCAAACAAGCATTGAAACTGTGATATTATAGGTAGATACCACATCACCTTGGCAGGAGAACCAGTTTTGGGCTCCCCCGAAGTCATCAATTTATACCGTGACGCACTACATTTTGGACAATCTTTCAAATCCACATAGTCCTTTTGAAATAATACACAATCATTCGGGCATGCGTGTATCTTCTTGGCCTCCATTCCCATTGGGAACAACAATTTCTTTACCTGGTATGTTGAGATTGGCAGCTCATTTCCTTCAGGAACCATTTCTTTCAACAAAGACAACAATGGCATGAAGATTTTGTCACTCCATCTATTGTTAGCTTTCAGCTTATACAATCTCAACACAATGCTAAGCTTCGTAAACTTAGTACAACTTGTGTATAATGGCATCTCAGCATCATGCACAATGTTTCTAAACATGGGAGGTGGATCAGTATGCTCTACCCCACAACTATCCAGCATCGCATCAACGATGTTTACTGGAATTGGTTCATTCACATCTACGTCATCGGAGGCAATTTCTTCTTCCACACAAGCACTGCTATCGGCATCCACTGGTTTCGGGTTTGAAATCTATCCATGTCAGTGCCATTCTGTATAGCCTTGTACAATCTCGTTGCACATGACATGACTTTTGATTTCGTCACCAGTGCTGACTTTCAAGTTGTTACCGCAATGCCTACATGGACAGTAGAACCTATCTCTAGGTTTTTTCCTATGTTCCTCGGCAAATCTAATTAACTGGTCAAGACTAGAAATAAACTCTGGGGTTCAGCGATTGCGAATGGACATCCATGATCTATCCATTCTATGATTAAAGAGAAAACAAGTATATATTACAACAAGATTAGGATCTAGGGTTAACATGTTAGAGTTTATGCATGGTCAAAACTTTAGGCCAACAAATACATGTGTTTTCATTCTTATATATAATAAATGTATACCACCTATCCCATTCTTGAACACCTAATCTCACTAGTAAGTGTATAATGTTTATTAGGTTTTTAAGAAAATTTCAGCAGCATTTCCCCGCTGTTCTCCAAGTACATATGTACTTAGAGAACAAATGGGGAAATGCTACCGAAATTTTTTTGAAAACCCAATACACATTATACACTTACATCCTAAGTGAGATTAGGTGTTCAATAATAGTACCAAAATGGGGACTATCCAAGATTTACTCCTAATGAGTAAATCTTGGATGGGTTTCTAGGCCAATAAATACATGTGTTGTCATTCTTATATATAATAAATGTCTATAAACTATAGGCAGCATGGTTAATCCTAATTTATAGAGCATTATTAAATAATAAATCAAGAAATCAACAGTTTCAAACAAAAGGGCTAGGAATCTTTACTAGACATTATATGTAGCCCTATTCATCATATTTAACATACTACGTTATTATGAAGATCCAGATCAGATTAAGATCATACTATGTTATAACCATTGGTTTAATAACCCTATTTCCGCATGTACATGTTTATCAACTTTAAAATCCTATAATTCATTGAAATCATTCTAATTCAATTTAAGATGTTGGGATCACATAATTATATAATGACATTAGAATATATAAAAGAATCATAATTAACATGATTAACAACATGCTCATCAAACTAGGGTTTTCTTGAATATCATCTAATATTCGGGTACTAACTATACCTTTGTAACAAGAAGAATAATAGAGCTTTAAGTATATTTTATTCACAATCTATGCATTTTTCTGATCAAAACCATATACAATATGTCTATAATTGGAGCTAGCATTCATTTCCTATATTATTGGCAATATTAATGTGTGAATCTGACCGGCCATTAATGGTGGTCGAGCAGGAGCAGGGTACCTGCTTGAGGGTGGAGAAAGAAGAGTAGGAGCAGGGTACCTTCGTATGTGGCAGCGCCGACCTAGAGAGCAGGGAGCAGAGTTGTGGTCGGACCTAGAGAGGAGCTATGGTCAGACTTGGAGAGTAGGGCTAGATGAGCCGTGACCATCCTGGATAGCAGCGGCCGGAGAACTAGATGGCAGTGCAGAGTGGGCGATAGCGACGGCCGAAGAGTGGGCGACGGCGACCGACGAGTGGGCGATAGCGACGGCCAAAGAGTGGGCGACGGCGACCGACGAGTGGGCGACCAGAGCAAACGGCGGCGGAGGTAGAGGAGCAGCGGCAGTAGAGAAATCGTCGGACCAAACCCTCAATCGCGTGAGACAAATGAAACAGAGAAAGGGGGAAGAGTTATAGTCATCGGTTCCAACTAGAAAAACTGACGTCTATCTTTATATGCTGACAAAAATAAATGTTCTCGAATTAAGACCATAGTCTTCGGTTTTCGTATAAACACCGACACTATAGGGATGTGAAAATTTTCGTGGTTAAGCGTGCAAAAACACAACAACGTTGGTTACTATAAGACAACCGACGATAAAAATTGGGTAAATTTCTATCTTGCGGAAAACCTTTAGTCGTCGGTTTCTTTTTTAACAAATGACGTTGTATGTTAAATTTTGGAGGTAATTTTTTTCACTGGAAATTTTGGATTTGGCGGTTAATTTTAGGTGTCGGTTTCTTATTAAGGAACCGACACTGAATAAAAGTGATGCCCGTGTCTGGTCACCCTTCACAGATAGATGTCATTTTTTTAACCAATGCTTTATGTTGTAGGCGTCGGTGTGTTTATACAACCGACGCCTTTAAAAGTGACGTTATAAGTCATTTATGTAGTAGTGTGGTCTGGTTGGCTGAGTCGGCTCTACGACGACTACCTTTCCTCCCTAGGTTGGCCCGTGATGCTCATTGAGGTGGGGACTGGTGGTTGATCCACCTATGTGTGAGTTGGCACCATGTCCTTCTTCTCTCCTCCTTCGATGATGTGTGATCAGGGAGCCAGCAGTGAATCTGGTGAGGTCCTATCTCATGGAGAGTGGGCTCGCACTAAGGTGAGGTCATGGTTAGCTTTGTGGGGCAACGTCGGGCTTAGTCATTAAGGTCCCCACCACTGCTCCCTCTAGATCTCCCTTTCTTCACAAAGGTGGAGGAACGTCACTGGTGTGCAGGTGGTTTTAGGGATACAAGGTGCCTAATATAACTAGGGATTGCCATGGAGAATCACAGGAGTGAGGCGAAGGTGATGGAGAGGTAGATTTGGTGTGGGGAAATATGTGGGATCAGGATGGTGAGGTGTTCTGGAGGTTGAAGACGAGGGAGAGAAGAGGGTATATGGAGGTGGCTAGGCTAGTGATGAATGCATATTCATCAGGAATTTCAATTACCATCTTGGGTCAAATTTGACTCAATGCTTTTAATTTCACTTACTAAATAACAAAATGTGAAAAATTATTTAATTGGTCCAATTATCATGATTTTAACTAGATTTATGTTAATTTGATGCAGGTCTTGACAAGGTTGAACAATCAAACCATTTTGAGTGGGACCCACCTTTCTCGTCCACGGTTTCATCCATTCGGTTTCACCATATGGTTTCATCCATTCAATTTCACCAAACAGTTTCATCCATTCAGTCTCACCATTCAGTTTTTTCCATATGGTCTCAAGATCGAATGGACATGCTCACCTCAAAACCATTTGGAGCTGGGAATATTGAGACTGTTTGAGTAATACCGGTCAGCGAGACCGTTTGAGTAATACCGGTCTACGAGATCATTTCAGGAGTACTGGTCTATGAGACCATTTGAGGAGTACCGTTCTACGAGACCGTTTGAGGATTACTGGTCTGCGAGACCGTTTGATGTAGCTGCGAAACTGTTTGATCATCCAGCATCCAAGATCGATTGGAGAATGCAACACCAAATCATTTGGAAGAGCTATGTGCATGAGGACTGCATGCAGCAAAACCGTTTAAACGCAATACATACGAAGACTGAATGCATGCGAAGACCGAATAAAGGACTGCAGGACCGTTTTCTAATTACTGAAGAACGAGACTGTTTGGTCAAACCGGTCACAAGACCGTTTGATGTGCAAGAAGTGAAGACTGAATGGCAGCCCACGTGAAGTTCATTTGCTGTTGGAGCATGCAAACCGTTTGGATAACAATGCATGCATGAAACAGTGTCAGCTAATCAAATTAAGATCGTTTAATGAATCACATTACAGCAAACGGCTTGATAGATCATTTTGCATGCATGCATGAAGACGGATTGGAAAAGTCAAACTAGGATGCTTGATCATTTGTTTTTTTATGGAATTCAGGAGACAATTTTATTCATCCCACTCTCCTCATGTGGGCTAAGTCTTCAAAATTCTTAAAAACAACATTATAATCTAGGAAATGAAACGAGGTAGTACTACTACCCTTATATTTATCAATATAGAGGGTATTTTCTAAAACCCCCGGTGGTTGCTCTAAATAAAATCTAGAAGGGTGTTTTTGTTGGAGTTTGGATAATCCATCTGCTAATTGATTAGCCTCCCTGCTTATGGGTCCAATACAGACTGACCAGTCAAGCTGACTCCACTTCTTTATCTTCACCACCTAAGGTAGCAACCTGGGACTTCCTCTAGCATTCTCAGCAATGCATCTTACGACAATGCTACTATCAGACTCAATAACCACCTTTCGCCATCCTGCTTCATGCGCAACCTTGAGTGCCAGCTCTATAGCCTCCATTTCCCCAATGAGCATAGACTTTATTCTCCTAGTGAAACTCCATCCTCCTTGCCATCGGCCCTCCTCATCCCTAGCCATGACTGCCAGTGAAGCTTTCCGTCTGCTCCAGGATACATCAGTATTAATTTTCATCCATGTAGCTTCAGGTTCTCGCCATATCTTCTCTGACATCCTCCGCAGCGTACATGAAGCAGTCCTCTATTCTTCATATATCTTATGTATTAAAATACCACACTGTTTAACTGCATTCACTTGACAGGCCACCAGATCTTCCTTATTATTGAAGATGTAATTGTTTCTGCTCTTCCATATCTGCCAGCAGGTTAAGGCAAAAAGGGTTCTTTTGGTATTAGTAAGCTTTACCCCATGGACAAACCAGTGTTCCAAGTTCTCAGTTTGATCATACTGCATTCCCATTGTACCATCCCATACAGCCTTTGCAAGTCTGTAGTCTCTAAGGGCATGAACAATTGTCTCGTCATGTTGATGGCATCTAGGACATGTAGCATCACTTGTAAAGTTCCTACATATTTTGTTGTAGTTAGTCATTATGGCTTGATTCCACACCAACCACAAGAAGAACTTTACCTTATTTGGAATCTGTAAAGTCCAAATAATCTTCCAAGGGCCACTTCTAACTCTGTCACTTTCCTGGGATATGCTCTTATAGGCCGAGTTGGTATTAAAGTTGCCATTCTCAGACTCAGACCAGTATCACTCATCTTCTTCCTCAGAATTAGATGGTGGTGGTATAGTTTTGATCGCTCTAATCACTCTTTCTGGAAGATACTCGTGCATGAATTCCACATTCCAATCACCATTCAGATCAACTAAGCTAGATACTGTCATATCAAAAAGCTCTACAGGGATCGCCTGGATAGTGATGTCCTTCAGTATATCGCCAGTCGGGCATCAACGGTCCGTCCAGACTTGTGTCTGTTGTCCATTCAGAATAGCTTTAATAGAATGTGTTTCAACTGTATCTTGAGTCAGAGTCGCTCCTCTCCAGAAATTAGTTTCCCACCCTCCTTTCATCAACCTAAATCATTTGTACTTCCTTTGCACACCTTGTACCTAGGGCCTGCCACGTTCAGTTTTGACCTCCCATGCATTCTTCATAAGCAAGGTTTTGTTCCAATCTTGCATTCGTTTGATCCCTAACCCACCTTCCATTACCTGCTTCGTCACCTACTTCCATCTGACTAACGACACAGCTTTCTCACCATTTCTATTCCACAGAAATCTTCAGATAATTCTATCAATGTTATCACACAAACTAGCTGGCAAAAGACTGGTTTGCATCGTGTAGGTTGGTATGGTAGATAAAACTAATTTTATCAAACATACCCGACCTGCTCTACTCAATGTATGTGTTGCCCAACCTGAAATGTGTTGTTCAATCCTTCATAGAATGTCACCATATGTGTTTTTTGTAACTCGCCCATGTAGCAAAATAGTTTTCATTTTATAGACCAAATGGACAAAGTATTCTCTTCGAAAATGAACATTGTTTAAAAGTAAAAAAAGCATATCTACCCAGGTTATTGGTCTGTACAATGCCAACCATCATGCTGATCTACCTTCTCAAAGAACTGTGTACCCCTTTTGAGAAAAAAAATCCGGGTTTTATCAATAGACATCACCTACCCAGATGCTTCTTCAAAAATCTTAAAGCACCTTATGATCTCTTGCATTTGTGTTGGTTCGGGTTTAGCAAAAACAATGATGTCGTCAACAAAGGCCATGTGAGATATTTTCGGACCCTGGCCAGACATCTTAATAGGAGTCCATCATTTGTTTTGTACATTGGTCTCTATGAGCTGTGATAACCTCTCCAGACACATCACAAACAAGAAAGGGCCAAGCGGATCACCCTGACGTAGCCCTCTCCTTACTTTAAAAGGATTTAGTTGCTCTCCCCTCCATAGAATCCTCGTCGTACCTTCGGTAATAGAATTCAGAACGTATCTAGTTACATGTGAAGGCCAACTTGCTTTCTGGAGTGTATCTAGAATGAACGGCCATGCCATTCTGTCATAAGCCTTAGCCAGATCAATCTTAATGGCCATAAACTTTGCGGAGCCTTGTCTCTCCATATTATGTATGATTTCCTGAACTGTGATTATGTTATCAGTAATACGTCACCCGGGAACAAATCTTCTTTGAGAGGCTGAAATCCACCTCGGCATCACTCCTTTCAACCGTTCAACCAATATTTTATATGACATCTTCATAATCGTATTACTTAGAGATATGGGACGGAGCTTCTTGTAGTCAGTAGGTTGCTCAACCTTAGGTATTAGAGTAATTAACGAATCGCACATTCCATTTGGCAGAGGAAAGCCACTCAAAGCTCTTCTAACTATAGTAATGATAGAAGGTTTAACAACCTCCCAGTGTTGTTGTATAAATCTGGCATCCACTACATCTGGTCCCCCATCTTTATAAGACTTCATCCGGTTCAAAGTGCTTCTAATTTTAGTCTCATCTGGAATGGCAGTGAATCTTCAAGCCTGTATATCATTAATATGAACAAAATTCCCCAGTATCTGATCTAACGCTTCTGTACTCAGTGTCATTTCCGCAGTAAAAAGCTTAACAAAATGGTTCCTCACCAGATTCTTAATTTCCTTGTCTCTGCTAATCCACATGCCTTCCTCATTTTTGAGCTTGCTTATGATGTTTCTCCTTCTTCTGTTCTGAACAAAGGCGTGATAATATCGGGTATTTCGGTCCCCACTTTTCAGCCACTCAATGTGTGCTTTTTGTTGTATATCTATTTCCTCAGAATCGAGAATTTCATCTAGCAAGGCATGCTTAGTAGTATATAAATGGTCAGTTTGCTCTGTGTAGTGATGCTCCATCTCCAACTGAAGTTTTTCTATCTCCTTGAGTAGGTCATTCTTCACTTTGTGCCTCGCTCTATGTTGGTGGTTATCCCATTTGCGGATATTAACTGACGTAAGGGACAGAGCTTCCTGAAAATCCAGTCTCTCATTCCAGCTTTGTTGTAACATCTTCTTGAAATCCTCATTATAGTTCCAGCTAGCTTTGGTGCGAAACACGTAGTGTTTGGATCCAGTTGATTGTGAATTTACTAGAATAGGATTATGATCTGACTGTAACCTTGTGAGATGTGAGGCTGAGCAGTTGGCATTCTCCCTTATCCATATATCATTAGCAAGGGCCCTATCCAGGCGTTCAAAGAGGTGCCCACTTTTATAAGTAAACTGCTTCCCAACAAAACCTATATCAGACAGGCCTGTAGTGATAAGAGTTTCCTTGAATTCATTAGCTTCTCTGAAATTAAAAAGGCAACTTCCTTACTTCTCTTCTGGTGAGATCATGGTGTTAAAATCACCAATGACAAACCAACTTCCTTGTACAGAACTCCCAATATTCAGTAAGTGTTTCTACAATAGCTTCCTAAGAGTAGGATTCGGGCTCCCATAAACGAAAGTCACCAGCTCTTTCCTATTGACCCGACAGTGTATGAACTGCCGATGATTCATTAGAACTTCCACAGTATAATTTTAATTCCAGAGAATCCAAATCCCCCCGAAAAATCCATGAGCCTCCACTCTGTGAGAATTAGCAAATTTGAGATTTTTAACAACATCATCAGCTTGATTTCCAGAAATCATGGGTTCTAAAACTGCCACCATATCTATTTTGTGAGTTCTTATCAGGCTTTTAAGTCTGTTCTGGGTACGGCTATTGCCGATACCCCTAACATTCCAACTAATTATACGAATCATATAAGAGAAGTATAAGTCACTAACTTTACTTCTTACCAGCTTCATCTTCGTTCCTAACATCACTGTGAAGTCTAATTGACCTCATTGTAATGCCAGGGTCCTTCGCTTTGCTTCTATCCCTCTCTTAAGCTATATCTGGTGGTACCTGCTGGTTGTTGTTCTCTTTCAGTGTGGTATCCGCATCCCCAGTTATAATGGTTGGTTCTGTTTCGTTTCTCAGTCTTCCTGTTAACACCTCATCACCACTTGGATTTTGTACAGTGTTGCTACCTTCCTTTTGCTTTTCACAGCTCCTTCCTTCATTCTTACTGGAACTCCTATTTTCGCATTCATTAACTTTCTCAGATACTTCCTCAAACGGCATTTTATCTGCTTCTTTCTCGACAGGGGCAGCCTTTTTCTTTCTTCCCCTTTTATGTGCTTTTTGTGTGGCATTGGACGGTCTCTCTTCTACAAGTATTGGTGCCTCCTTGTCATCCACACTTGTAGTCTCCTGGTTACCAGTAGCTCCTTCCTCTTCATTGAGCACTCTGTATCTGTTAGATGCATTCCTTTGATGTTGTTTCTTCAGAAATTGTTCTCTTTGTTCCCTATTCCTCTTTGTATGAATACTCTTCCCAAAGTAGATTTTCCATTTCTCTTCTGCCTCTAACCTTCTCACTCCTACTTCCTCTTCCTTCCCCCGACTTTCTTCCTCCTTTTGTTTGTCTTCATTGCTACATGAGGAGTTAACGTGACCTAGCTTCCCGCACGACAAACATATTTCAGGTAGGGACTCATATTCTAGTTTGTATTCATAACCATTAATCAAGATCGATGGTTGTATGGGCTTTCTAGTATCTAACTCCACTACAATTCTAGCAAACTTGCTTCGGGATCTATTCATTGTATAATCATCCACTCTTAATAGATTTTCAATCGCTTCTCCAATGACTTCAAAAATTTGTCTGTTGTATAGGTGAATCGGTAGATTCATCACACGGACCCACGTCACAATTTCTGATGGAATACCAGATGATGGTTGGAACGTGGGATTCCATTTCCATACCATCAAGGGGCACCCAAACAACACCCAAGGGCCTCCTATTAGAGCTTTCTCGTAATCCTCTTTACATGATAATTGTATAGTATAGTAGTTCATGCAAAGTTCATACACATGTATCCATCCTATTGGTCTCCATAGTAAATTCAGTCTATCCCGCATCGTTAGGTGTCCTATATTTCTGCCCACCAACTTGACGATGACTGCAAATTGAAATGGCTGCTCTAGTATCTCATTGGCTTCTGGTGCTAGGAAGATCTTCGGGAACCCCTGATCATTAATAACTTCAATATCCTTCAGATCAACTTCTAGTTCAACGTCCTCATCTAGGATGAAAACGTTGGACGCGGCTTTGCTAGTAGCACCCACCACCACGTCTCGCAGAGACTTGTTATATGTTGAGCCACCAGTATCTCTGTCTTGTTGTACAGGGACCTCATTGCCAATTTCAGCCCTCAACTTTGGAAACTCCTTCTGCTTCAGGATCTGATACCTCTCTCTAGAGTTTGAACAGGACCTCCTTCTGATGTCCTCATCATCTGAACGTGATCTCCTTCTGACGTCCCCATCATCTGAGAGATCGTTATTACCTCTCATTCTGCCATACACAAGGTTAAATCCTACTTCCTCCACTCTTTGCTGGACTCCCTTTGGCTGCTTTGGATCTACAGTTGTACTGAGTATCATTCCTCCCCCCTGCCCACTGTCATCATCTCCCCCACCCCAGTCATGGCTGCCAAACCCTAGGTTTGCCCAGCCGCCGCCGCCAGACCCCCTTCTTGACCGTTTATTAAAGTGGAAGCAAAGGAGACCGTTTGATAAAGTTGCAATCTACCAAACCGTTTGAGAAACAACACTAAAAGACTGTTTGAAGCAATGTTGCGAAGACCGTTTGTTTTGTACATGCATGGAGCAAATTGTTTGCTGGCCACGTGAAGAACGTTGAGCAGCATGCAATGCATGAAGACCTAATGAGATGAACACCAAGATTTTTTGTCAATACAACCCAGTGCGATAACTTTTGCTTGAATGGCCGAATGATCGCATGCATGTGCAAAATCGAATGAAGAGCACAACCTGAAGACCGAATGATCATAGCGTGATGACTATTTGGTCTCTTGTTTACATGCAAACTGAATGGAGTGTGATAACCACACAAATCATTTGGACAGCTGTTGATCCAAGATTGAATGAGTACATGCACGCAAAACCAAACGAAGGAAAACTGATTGGATTACATACAATGCAAACCATTTAAAGCATGTTGACTGTTTGCTGGCTACGTGAAGACCGTTTGATAATTAAACAGTTTCCAAACCGTTTGTTGCTGCTAGAATGAAGATTGTTTGATGCCCATGCATGCAAACTGAATAGAATACCAAACCATTTGATAAAGTGGGTTTGTAACCAAACCGTTTGAAATAGATATTAACCAAAACTGTTTGGACTCACACCAAAAGTATGAGGACCATATATGTGCCTATAAATAGGACCAGCAGGGTCCTTATTTTGGTATCGGTTCTGGGATGCTGACAGGCTGCCTATACACAGGTCCGATCCAGATCCAGTTCCATCCATGCCAGTTTCACTCCACCTACTTCCTATGTTGCAATCAAGGAGACCGAGAAGAGAAGGAAGACGGAGTGAGAGAGATTGTACGGTCTGTCTTGGCATCTCCCGTTTCACGTCCAGATCTGCTCCGACACGATGAGAAGACCACATCATCTTCACTAAGCTGTGACTACCTTCTGCACCGTGCTCATGGTGGATTTCTCTCTCTTTCTTATTCTACTTGTTTCTCACATCATGAGCAAGTAGTCCACTTTTGTTGGGGTGCGGGGACTAGCCCCGCTGCCCATGCAATCATGTTCTTTTGTTAAACTTTCCATGGCAATGTATATAACTTTTCATTTCATTATTAATCGTTATGTTCGTAGTTAGATTAATTGCTTGCTTTCATATTTGTTCTTCCTATGTTGTGAGAACTTCTATATGTAGGATTGAATGTCATTTAACAGGTTGACTCCCAAACTAAAAATAGAATGGGATTCCTTGAGGTCGTAAGTGTATGATCCGTGAGGGGACGAGCCATCTAGCCTTTGGTGATGCTTCTGTGCACCTAACGCATGTATAGGGGGTTCACAGCCTTAGTTGGATTTTGTATCTTCTTGTTAATTGTCGATGTTTACTCATATATTAATCGCCTGCTTGCTTATCGATTAATGTGGTTGACTCCCAAACTAGAAATAGAATGGGATTTCATCGAGGTCGTAAGTGTATGATCCGTGAGGGGACGAGCCATCTATCCTTCGATGATGCTTCTGTGTGCCTAATGCCTGTATAGGGGGCCCACAACCTTCGTTGGATTTTTGTATCTTCGAAGCCATAAGTAAGTGATCCGGATGGTGACGAGACATCTGATGCCTAAGGTGATGCTTACGCGAACCTAATGCCCGTATGGGGGGTTTTGCAGCAGCTCTATTTAGATAGTTATTTCTTGCCTGGATGTTTGATGTTTGGATGTGTTTGCATGTGTAGTGGTGGTGAAACCCGATACCATCCCAGTGATTCCTCATCATTGATCTAAATCCAACCTTAATTTAGCTTTTACTTTCTTGCAAATTAGTTTAATCAAACTCAAATCAATCAACCATTTTAAATATTAGTCTTACTTGAACTAGATTCGACTGACAAGATTCTTAAAAACGTTGTCCTTTGGGTTCGATCCTTAACTATATTGTTGTAAGACTCATCCTCTTGTGGGTGGTATTATTGCACATTGTTTTTGGTAAAAGCTTGGGGATTTCAACCCCGAGTGAGTTTGTTAGTGCGATAAAATCTCACGTCAAATTATGGCGCCGTTGCCAGGGACAACGGAATCAGAATGTCAAATCTAGTTCTTTTAAGGATAATCTAAGATTTTGTTTTTCTTTTGATACAATCAATCATCTAACTTTGACTATACTTTGTGGATCTCATTTTCAAAATCCTTCTATTTTTAGGTACTTCAGGAGGATTAGTGCATGCGCCGCCTGAACAGCCCCGAACTCACTGCCAGCTTTGATCCGGAAATTGACAGAACCTTCCATCGTCAAAATAGAGAGAATCAAGCAAGGATGGCTCAAGAAGAGGAGATAGCTCGAAGGGTGGCCCAAGCCCTTAATGCACAGAGAGAAAGATTCATGCAAGAAGCTGGAGTTGTGGTTCAAGAAGAAATTCAAGCAGCAGCACAAGCAGCAGAACTACAATAGGACCTTAGAGAGTTCTCAATCCCCAAAGCTGCTAATGTTCATCATCCAGTACAACCTCCTCTCATCAATGCTACCAAATTTGATATTAGGGCACATTAGATCACATTGCTCCAAAACAACCCTTTCTATGACAAATAAGGAGAGGATAGTCAGGAGCATCTTTTGAGATTTATTGGTCTATGTGCTATGACAAAGCAAAATGGAGTATCAGATGATGCCATTTGACTCTGTCTCTTCAAGTATTCACTTGCTGATAGAGAAATAAGTTGGTACAATTCATTGCAAAGTGAACCCGTCACCACTTGGGAACAACTTCAAAATATATTTCTGGAAAAGTTCTACCCTCCCTCTCTCACCTATGAAATTAGGGGACGTATAACGAATTTCACCCAAGTCCCTGGAGAAAGTCTTGCTGAAGCATGGGATAGATACAAAGAGCTTCTACACAAGTATCCACACCATGGAATTTGTAACGTCCCAGGATTTGACGCCTCAGATAGCATGATTGGACTACCCATATCACCAAGGTGCACCTCCTTTTCAGGGAGCCCATCTCTAAAGAACTCCATAGTTAAGCGTGCTCAGCTTGGAGTAGTACTAGGATGGGTGACCAGTCGGGAAGTTGATCCTGGCTTGCACGTTAGTGTGGACAAAGTGCGCAGTTAAGGCTAGTGGTGGTCTGTGGGGCCAGTCGTCATTCCTGAAACTCAACTAGAGCCTTGGGTAGTGGGCCCGGGCATTACAAATGGTATCAGAGCCATAACCCCTCCAGTAGGTGGGGCCCACATGGGCATGTGGCATGCCAGTCTTGAGCCGTGCGGTCCAGGCAAGTTGGAAAGGGCTATCCGTAGAGACGAGATGGAGCCACCCTTGCGCTGGTAGTCGTGGACGGGAGCTGGGTGTCTATGGGCCATTGTGGGTCTACACTGAAATGGGGTCAGATTATGAGGCCATATAGTTGAGCCTTGACGAGGATGTCAAGAGTCTAAGTGGGGGAGATTGTAACGTCCCAGGATTTGACGCCTCAGATAGCATGATCTTATAAGGAATGATTGGACTACCCATATCACCAAGGTGCACCTCCTTTTTAGGGAGCCCATCTCTAAAGAACTCCATAGTTAAGTGTGCTCAGCTTGGAGTAGTACTAGGATGGGTGACCAGTCGGGAAGTTGATCCTGGCTTGCGTGTTAGTGTGGACAAAGTGCGCAGTTAAGGCTAGTGGTGGTCTGTGGGGCCAGTCGTCATTCCTGAAACTCAACTAGAGCCTTGGGTAGTGGGCCCGGGCATTACAGAATTCCTAAGAATCAACTCATCAAAATTTTCTATATGTGTGTGGAGGACGATATTAAGAGATTCTTAGACTCCTCATCTAGAGGAAACTTCATGCGTCAATGTTATGACAATGCATGGAGGGTTGTCACCCTTGGAGCTGAAAATCAAGCTAATTGGGGTAGATCTGCAGGTAAGGGAGTATTGAAAGTGGCTATGGCTGAAGCTACTCCCGAGTACAAGTCTATCGTTGAAACTCTAAAAATATTAGTTGCCAAGCAAGACCATATTGAATCATCTCTTGCTGCAATTGGAAGGGGACGTTCGCCCACTCAACAACAAGAACAGATCAAGATTGCTTCTCTATTTTGTGAAGCATGTAAAGGAACATATCATTCCACTTTAGCATGCAATGTTCTTTACGGCGTTGTCCTAAGCAACGTATGAGGATAAGGAGATAATAGTCAAATGGAAAATCTTAATGTTGTTAATACCATCCCTGGTCAAAGTTACTACAATCTGAATCAGAATAGGAATCATCCAAGATTTCAATATAGAAACCCCTCTGGAGCAGTAAACTCACATCAATTTGGTTCGAACAATCATCCACGAGGCCCACCAGGATTCCAGTACAATCAACAATAGAATTTAGGAAATCAAGGAAATTTCAAGGGAAACTTTTAGAATAGGAACTTCAATAATTATCAAAACAATTCCCAGTACCAAAGTCTTAACCAAGTTCCTTATCAACAACAAGGACAACAAGCAGGTCTCGTCTCTCCTGATGACAAGCTATCAGCCATCGAAAAGATGTTGCAAACTCAGCAAACTATTATAGCTAACCAACAAGCTCAGCAGAAGGCTATTGAATCTCAACTAGCTCAACTCGCAGCTAGCATAAAGCCACCAGCTGGAGTCTTTGATGGCCAGCCCGAGAATAATCCTAAGCACCCAGAACAATTGAAGGTTGTCACAACTAGGTCAGGCAAGGATTATTCTGATCCTCCTATCAAGCCACCTGTGGTTATCACAAATGAGGATGAGCCTGTGAGCATTCAAGACTCAACAACACCGGAGTCTCAACCAGAAGAACCAGTAATTATTGATAAGACAGATAAGGAAAGTCCTGAGAAACCTATCGATGAAGAAATTGAAACACCAGAACCTGATATCCCTGTATACAAGCCTTGTATTCCTTTCCCTTCTCGTTCAAGGCAAACCAAGCTTGATACTCGGTTCAATAAGTTTAAAGAAGCTATGAAGAAACTTCATGTTGATATACCCTTTTTGGATGCGCTGGCTGAGATACCAGCTTAGACAAAGTACTTAAAGTCACTCCTGACCAGGAAATATATCACTAAAGAATACGAGATAGTCAAGTTAGCTAAAACCACTTCGGATATCATCCAGAGTAAGATGCCAAAGAAGCATAAAGATCCAGGATCTTTTGAGATTTCCTGCCATATTGGCGATTCTTCATGCAAGAAAGGACTGGAAGATCTTGGTGCTAGCATCTCCATCATGCCACTCAGCCTTTGCAAAAGGCTAGGGTTTGTTGAACTTCTTCCAACTGGCATGACCATACAACTCGCATACAATTTGATAAGATACCCATTAGAAATTATTGAGGATGTACCTGTCAAGGTAGGAAAAGATTCCTATGTTTCGTGTGACTTTGTCATCATGGACATAAAAGAGGATGCCAGATATCCTCTCATCTTTGGACGTTCATTCCTCGCCACTGCAAGAGTTCTAATTGAAGTTGAAGCAGGAACCTTGTTGCTCATATTAGGCAAGGAAATGCTCGAATTTAAAGTTTTTGAAAGCATGAGAAGACCAAGTATGTAAGAAGAAGTCTATCTGATTGATTGTATAGAGCAGATGTCACTTCTGACTCAAGAGAATCATGAATCATACGATCCATTAGAAGTTGCTCTAACGGATCCATCATTTGATGAACCTATTGATGAACAAGTAACCCTCAACTATGCAAAAGAAGATATTGAAGCCATGTGTGAAGAAGTCAAAGCTATGGAAGCTACTGGAGAAATATGCGAAAAACCAAAAACTCCAGAGATGAAGCCCCTGCCCGAGGGACTGAAGTATGTGTTTTTGGATGACCTCAAGGTTTGTCCAGTAATAATAAATTTCAATCTTACGACCGAACAAGAAGATAAACTCATGAAATAATTGAAGGAGAGGAAGAAAGTGATTGGCTACAAAATGAATGACCTCACTGGGGTTAGTCAAGCATTATGCATGCACAAGATCCCTATGATGGAAGATCACAAGCCAACCATTGAACATCAACGAAAATTGAATCCAAATATGAAGGAGGTAGTCCGTAAAGAGGTCATTAAACTACTCATCGCTGGAATTATCTATCCAATATCAGACTCACCATGGCTGAGCCCAATGCATGTAGTCCCGAAGAAAGGTGGAACAACTGTAATACGAAATGAAAATGATGAAATCATCCCCACCCGAACAGTCACAGGGTGGAGGATGTGCATTGATTATAGGAAGTTGAATAAGGCAACTCGAAAGAATCACTTTCCAATGCCTTTTCTTGATCAAGTATTAGAGTGGCTGGCTCATCAAGAATACTTTTGTTATCTCGATGGTTACTCTAGATTCTACCAAATACCTATACATCTAGATGACCAGGAGAAAACCACTTTCACCTACCCATTCGGAACATACACATTCAGAAGAATGTCGTTCAGCCTCTGCAATGCACCTGCAACTTTCCAGCATTGCATGGTTGCCATATTTGTCGGTCTCACCAAAACCATTATGGAAGTTTTCATGGATGATTTTTCTATATACAGAGATTCATTCGATTCATGTCTAAAACACCTCTCCCAGGTCCTCAAATGATGTGAAGAAGCACATCTTGTGCTGAATTGGGAGAAGTGTCATTTCATGGTAAAGGAAGGCATTGTCCTGGGCCATAGGGTCAGTAATCGAGGTATTGAAGTAGATAAGGCCAAGATTGAAGTGATTTCAAAGCTCTCTATCCCTATTAATTTAAATGAAGTTTGAGCATTCCTAGGCCATGTAGGATTCTATAGACGATTTATAAAGGACTTCTCAAAGATAACCAAGCCAATGATAAATTTGTTACTAAAGGATGATGAATTCAATTTTGACGAAGAATGTGTTAAAAGTTTCAACACACTGAAGCATGCCCTTACAACCACACCCATCATTAGAGCTCTCGATTGGGACCACCCTTTTGAAATCATGTGTGATGCAAGCAATTATGTTGTAGGTGTTGTATTGGGCCAATATATAGAAAAGAAACATTATGTGATCTATTATGCATCAAAGACCCTCGATGAAGCTCAGAGGAATTACGCAACTACTGAGAAAGAAATTCTAGCAGTCGTGTATGCCTTCAAGAAGTTCATATCCTACCTAATTGGTTCAAAGGTCATTGTCTACACAGATCACGCTGCCATTTGTTACCTTCTGGCTAAGAAATATGTAAAACCTAGGTTAATAACATGGATTCTCCTATTGCAAGAATTTGATTTGGAGATAAGAGATAAAAAGGGTACGGAGAATGTTGTAGCAGACCACCTCAGTCGCATCCACACTCTGCATACTAATACGATTCCGATTAATGATTCCCTTCTGGATGATCAACTTATGAAGGTCTCAGAAGTTGTACTGTGGTACTCAGATTTTGTGAACTACCTTGCTGCTGAGGTTATCCATCCTCAATTCATCGGAAATGCATTGAAGAAATTTATGCATGATGTGAAACAGTACTACTGGGATGAGTCGTACCTTTTCAAACTATGTGATGATGGTCTATACAGACGATGTATCTCCGAAGAAGAAGCTCAACTTAGTTTGGAGCAATGTCACTCCGAACCGGTTGGAGGACATATGAGCTCTAAAAAGACTGCCTTAAATATTTTGCAATGTGGATTCTTTTGGCCCACCATATCCAAATATTCCCATGACTTTGTCTTATCATGTGACAAATGTCAAAGATCAGGCAATATAACAAAGAGAGATGAGATGTTGCTGAATCTATGGCAAGAAGTAGAGATATTCAATGTTTGGGGGGTGGACTACATGGGTCATTTCCCATCTTCTCATGGATTTTCATACATCCTATTGGTTGTGGACTACATCTCAAAATGGGTTGAAGCCATACCAACTGTCACTAGTGATTCCAATCCAGTCATCAAATTATTCAAAGATATTATTTTTCCCCGTTTTGGTGTCCCACGCACGATGATATCTGACGGAGGTTCCCATTTTCTTGAAAGAAGCTTTGAAGGAATGCTAAGAAAGTATGGTGTAACGCACAAGGTAGCCTCGCCCTACCATCCATAAAAAAGTGGATAGGTAGAGGTTTCTAACCGTCAACTCAAGGCTATTCTGGAAAAAATGTAGGCCGTAATCGGAAGGATTGGTCAGTGAAAATCAACGACGCATTATGGGCCTATCGAACTGCTTATAAAACTCCCCTCGGGACTACACCTTTTCGATCAATATATGGAAAGGCTTGCCACCTGCCAGTCAAATTGGAACACAAGGCATGGTGGGCAATTAAACAACTAAATTTTGACATGAAGAAAGTGGGTTAAGCTAGGATTCTACAACTCTAAGAGTTGGATGAACTTAGGATGATAGCTGATGAGAATGCATGAATCTACAAAGAACACACCAAACTTTGGCATGATGGACATTTGGAAAGAAAAGACATACAAGTGGGAGACCAAATTCTGCTATTCAACTCGAGGTTGAAGTTATTCCCAAAGAAACTCCGCTCTCGCTAGTCTGGACCGTACATTGTCAAAAGCATCTCCCCACATGGTGCTTTCTCTTTATAGAGTGAAAAGTCCGGTGAATTCATGGAAAATGGTCAACGTTTGAAAAGATATTTCACCACATATGACATAAGCACCGAAGAAATAATAGATCTCTCCAATCCAAAGGAACCACCGTGAAGTTGAAGATATCACGTCGAGCCATCAACGTAAAACAAGGCGCTTGTCGGGAGGCAACTCGATAAATAAAATTTGTTTTAACTTTGAATTAGAAGTTTTTCTCAATTTTGTTTTTACTTTTTAGATAATTTTGCACCAAATAAGAATCACATCACGGGATGATATTTTGAGTTCTGATTAATCTTCATTTTTGAGATTTTCAGATGGAGGATGCACGATGATTGGAATGCAACCACATCCAGTGGTCCAAAGGGCATGAACTTCCCCCTCTATCTTGGATTTAGAGTTTTCTCGAGACGAGCAAATTTCTAAGTTCAGGGTGGAGGGTGGGTGGTACGTATCATACTTTCCACCTTAACCCATCAAATTCATCCTTAAGATTGCATCATCACATTTTTGATAAAAACATTCAAAAATTTTAACAATTTTTAAAGTTTTTAAAGAATTTGAACAGATACTTGATGAAATTTTGACAATCTTTTAACCTACTATGCATTTTGAATCATTTTACTCCCCTTATTCATAGCAGATCCTCAAAAGGACCACTTTTTTAAACAAACCTTTTGATAGAAATCATCTTGTGAAGCTTATGATTCCTAACATCATGATACTTGTGCAAAAAATGATAAGTGTATGTCGAACTGATAGGGATCAAACACGTCGTGCTTCCTAACTGACTAGTGGAAAAATAACATGGGATCTCCACCGGATCCTCATCAAGTCATTATTTGAGAAGAGTATGATAAAGAGAACGACCCAGTGCACCGAATTGTAAATCAAGTTGCTTTCTGATTTGAACTCTCTTCTGCACTTCTACTATCATTTTTGTATCCCTCCATTCATCAAAAAGAAACAAAATAGCCAAAACAGTGTCAAACCCTAAGTTTGGGGTGGCACGCCACTTCCCTCTATATCCACTTCTTCCATACCCCTCACAAACAAATAGGGGTGTACCACCATGAAAAGATACCAAAGCGCACGCAAAATGAAATGCAATCTCGAGTCGAATAGAGGAGAGATTCGCACAAAATATGCAATAAATGAAATTGCAAAGAAAATATAATAAAAATCTCGAGTCAAATAGAGGAGAGATTTATTTCTTCCCTCCATACCACCATTCACTCCATTTTTACCTAATGGCACAATGAATGCCTACCCTATCCTGAAAAACACCAGTGTCAGATCAAATGTACACTTGTTGTTCTGTGGGTATCTCTGGAGTCTTACAAAACTCTTTGACATGCTTGTTGCTGGAAAAAGTGAGGAGGAAGTGATATTGGAAAGCGAACTTAGGAATGAAGATATGGTAAGATGTGTTCAGTGATCTCAGGAAGTTGAGATGTTGAGTCATACTGAGCAGAAAGAAAACAATCGTGATGTGAAGATGAGGCAATCACTCAAATTGAAAGTATTCATTTGGCGACTGTTTCGGATTTTGTGTTACTCAAGGACGAGCAACGTTTAAGTTTGGGATATTTTGATGAATGCATATTCATCAGGAATTTCAATTACCATCTTAGGTCAAATTTGACTCAATGCTTTTAATTTCACTTACTAAATAACAAAATGTGAAAAAATATTTAATTGGTCCAATTATCATGATTTTAACTGAATTTATGTTAATTTTATGCAAGTCTTGACAAGTTTGAATAATCAAACCATTTTGAGTGGGACCCACCTTTCTCATCCATGGTTTCATCCATTTGGTTTCACCAAATGGTTTCATCCATTCGATTTCACCAAACGGTTTCATCCATTCGGTTTCACCAAACGGTTTCATCCATTCAGTTTCGTCCATACGGTCTCAAGACCGAATGGACATGCTCACCTCAAAACTGTTTGGAGCTGGGAATATCGAGACCATTTGAGTAATATTGGTCTGTGAGACCATTTGCGTAATACTGGTCTACGAGACCATTTGAGGAGTACCGGTCTACGAGATCATTTGAGGAGTACCGGTCTGCGAGACCATTTGACACAGCTGCAAAACTATTTGATCATCCAATGTCTGAGATTGATTGGAGAATGCAACACCAAATCATTTGGAAGAGCCACGTGCATGAGGACTGCATGCAGCAAAACCATTGGAACGCAATACATGCAAAGACCGAATGCATGCGAGGACCGAATGAAGGACTGCAGGACCATTTGCTAATTACTAAAGAATGAGATCGTTTGCTCAAACCGGTCGTAAGACCGTTTGCTGTGCAAGAAGTGAAGACCGAATGGAGGCCCATGCAAAGATCATTTGCTACTGGAGCATGCAAACTGTTCAGATAACAATGCATGCATGAAACCGTATGAGCTTATCAAATTAAGATCATTTAATGAATCACATTACAGCAAACGGTTTGATAGATCATTTTGCATGCATGCATGAAGACCGATTGGAAAAGTCAAACCAATATGCTTGACCGTTTGTTAAAGTGGAAGCAAAGGAGACTATTTGATAAAGTTGCAATCTACCAAACTGTTTGAGAAACAACACTACAAGACCATTTGAAGCAGTGTTGCGAAGACCGTTTGATGTGCACATGCATGGAGCAAACCGTTTGCTGGCCACGTGAAGAACGTTGAGCAGCATGCAATGCATGAAGACCGAATGAGCTGAACCCCAAGACTTTTTGTCAATACAACCCAGCGCGAGACCATTTGCTTGAATGGTCGAATGATTGCATGCATGTACAAAACCAAATGAAGAGCACAACCTGAAGACAGAATGATCATAGCGTGAAGATCGTTTAGTCTCTTGTTTACATGCAAACTGAATCGAGTGTGATAACCATGCAGATCATTTGGACAGCTGCTGATCCAAGATTGAATGAGTACATGCACGCAAAACCAAACGAAGGAAAACTAGTTGGATTACATACAATGCAAACAGTTTAAAGCATGTTGGCCATTTACTGTCTATGTGAAGACTGTTTGATAATTAAATGGTTTCCAAACCATTTGTTGTTGCTACCATGAAGACCATTTGATGCCCATGCATGCAAACCGAATAGAATACCAAATCATTTGATAAAGTGGGTTTGTAACCAAACCGTTTGAAATAGATATTAACCAAAAATGTTTGGACTCACACCAAAAGTATGACGGCCAGGTCTGTGCCAATAAATAGGACCAGTAGGGTCCTTATTTTGGTATCAGTTCTAGGACGCCGATAGGATGCCTGTACACAGGTCTGATCCAGATCCAGTTCCATCCACGCCAGTTTCACTCCACCTACTTCCCGTGTTGCAATCAAGGAGACTGAGAAGAGAAGGAAGAATGGAGTGAGAGAGACTATCTGGTCTATCTTGGCATCTCCCTTTTTGCGTCCAGATCTACTCCAACATGACGTAGAAGACCGCATCATCTTCACCGAGCTGCGACTACCTTCTGCACCATGCTCATGGTGGATTTCTCTCTCTTTTTTATTCTACTTGTTTCTCACATCATGAGCGAGTAGTCCACTTTTGTTGGGGTGTAAGGACTAGCCCCACTGCCCATGCAATCATGTTCTTTTGTTAAACTTTCCATGGCAATGTATATAACTTTTCATTTCATTGTTAATCATTATGTTCGTAGTTAGATTAATTGCTTGCTTTCATCTTTGTTCTTCCTATGTTGTGAGAACTTCTATATGTAGGATTGAATGTCGTTTAACAGGTTGACTCCCAAACTAGAAATAGTATGGGATTCCTTGAGGTCGTAAATGTATGATCCGCGAGGCGACGAGCCATCTAGACTTCGGTGACACTGTTGTGCACCTAATGCCTATATAGGGGGTTCACAACCTTAGTTGGATTTTGTATCTTCTTGTTAATCGTCGATGTTTGCTCGTATATTAATCACCTGCTTGCTTATTGATTAATGTGGTTGACTCCCAAACTAGAAATAGAATGGGATTTCTTCGAGGTCGTAAGTGTATGATCTGTGAGGGGATGAGCCATCTAGCCTTCGGTGATGCTTCTGTGTGCCTAACGCCTGTATAGGGGGCCCACAACCTTCGTTGGATTTCTATATCTTCGGAGCCGTAAGTAAGTGATCTGGATGATGACGAGACATTTGATGCCTAAGCTGATGATTACGCGAACCTAATGCCCGTATGGGGGGTTTTACAGTAGCTCTATTTGGATAGTTATTTCTTGCCTGGATGTTTGATGTTTAGATGTATTTGCATGTGTAGTGGTGGTGAAACCCAATACCATCCCAGCAATTCCTCATCATTGATCTAAATCCAACCTTAATTCAGCTTTTACTTTCTTACAAATTAGTTTAATCAAACTCAAATCAATCAACCATTTTAAATATTAGTCTTACTTGAACTAGATTTGACTGACAAGATTCTTAAAAATGTTGTCCTTTGGGTTCGATCCTTAACTATATTGTGGTAAGACTCATCCGCTTGCGGGTGGTATTATTGCACATTGGTTTTGGTAAAAGCTCAGGGATTTCAACCCCGAGTGAGTGTGTTAGTGCGATAAAATCACACGTCAGCTAGCAATTTAGGTTGCAAGATGATTAAAAGAGGTAGTGTAGAGCTTGGGGAATGGTTAAATAGGTGAATGTTGGTGAGGGTGAGGAAGCCCTAAAGTAGATGTTGCCTCCAATGGAGGCATAGGGAATTGGGAGGTTGTTCTCCCTGATCTGAGGGTGAGGAATGCTAGGGTAAGGAGGGGTTGCTACCGCCAATGGAGGCACATGGAATTGGGAGGTCATTCTCCCTCATTTGAGGGTGAGGAAATCTAGGATAAGGATCGTTGAGTTTGGTTCAGTGAGGGGAACTCATAATCCAAATATCCCCAGAGGATATGGTCTAGGTTGTTGGGAGGAAGTTGAGAAAAATCTCACCATTAGTCGACTAAGATGTCGTGGTTTGTGGGAGACTGACGATGGAGTCAGTGTTGTCGGATCTGATCTAAACTTAGGTTTTAGGTTTAAATGACTGGAATAATGTACATAAATTCAAAAGCTTATATCTTCCAAATAATTTATCCAATTAAAGTGAACTTTTGAATGAAGTTTAATTATGATGTCACCTAACTATGGTACAAATTTGAGGGTCAAAATCGAATGTTGATTGTATAAATTGACCATGGACCCTAATACATATAACCCATCTTAATATGAGATTAGGGTTTGTATTTTTATGAAATTGGTGACCCCCTTTTGGTCGAATTAGTGAGGGAGATAATTGAGGGTACTTTTTTCATTAATATGAGGACTTATTTATAATAAATTTGTAAGAGAGAGAGAGAGAGAAATAATGGGGGGAAAATCACTTTGTCACATTTTCCCCTCCTTTTTAAGAATTTTATCCTCAAAAGTCTAACAGTCTGAAAGAGATGCGGGTATTTCTACTCGATCTTAGACTTGAGCTCCCAAGTGGCATCAAACTGATCATGGTGGCTCCAAAGAACTTTTACCATATCTATGTGTCGATTACTGCAAAGCTCATTTGTCTTGGAATCAAGAATTCTAACTAGGGATTCAGCATAGGATAGATCATCTTTCAGCTCTAGAGACTCATGATTCAGAATGTGACTGGGGTCTTTTATGTAAGGCTTCAGATTAGATACATGGAATACATTGTACATGGCACTATATTGAGGTGGTAAAGCAAGATGATAAACACATTCACCAACCCTTTCCAAGATCTCAAAGGGTCTCACGAAGTGATGACTGAGCTTCCCCTTATTCTTGGCCAACGCTCAGATAGGTCTGATCTTCATAAAACCATGGTCACCTTCCTTTAATTGACATTCTTTTCGGTGAGCATTTGCATAAGACTTCTGCCTATCATGTGCCCACTTCATTCTCTGCCTAATTAATGCAACTTTGTCTTTATAGTGCTACATTTCCTCAGATTTCATCAGGGTGTGCTCCCGAATATCATCCCAATGTAGTGGATATTGGTAGGGTCTATCATAGAGGGATTCATATGGAGGCATCCCAATACCCGCTTTATAGCTATTATTATATGCAAACTCAGCTAAACGCAGATAATGGTCCCACGAGCCTTCCCAATTGAGAACACAAGCTCGCAGAAGATCCTCCAGAATCTATATTGTACGTTATAATTTTTGGTCTATCTGCGGATGGTATGTTGTGCTAAAGTTCAACTTTGTGCCCAGTTCCTCTTGAACTTGCTTCCATAGCTTTGAAGTGAATCTTGGGTCCTTGATTGAGAGAATGGATGTTGGAACTCAATGTAGACTTGCTATCTCCCGTATATAGAGTTTGGCAAGCTCAGATACTTTCATAGCAATCTTCAAAGGGAGAAAGTCGGCTGATTTTATGAGACGATCCACTATAACCCATGCAGCGTCATATCCCTTTCTGATCTTGGGTAGCCCCACCACAAAATCCATGGTGATGTGTCTTATTTCAATTCTAAGATTTCAAGGGGTTGTAGTAGACCACCTGGTCTCTGGTGCTCTGCCTAGATCCTCTGGCACGTCAAACATATGGACTTGAATTTAACAATATCGCGCTTCATGCCCCTCTGCCAGAACTGAAGTTGCAAGTCTTTGTACATTTTAGTTGTACCAGGATGAACTATGTACTTTCACCCATGTTCCTCACTGAGAATCTTTGTCTTCATGGCTGACTGCTCAGGAACCCACATACAGTTCTTATATCGAAGACCACTGTCGAGACCCATAGACAAGTGTGTTTGAGGTTTTTTCAAGACAGATGAGAGTTCTTTAAGATCAGGACTAGCTTTTTGTGCCTCAAGAAGTTCAGAATGCAGATAAGGCATGACAGAAATATTTTTAACATGGGCACGATCATGCAAAAACTTTGGCTTCTAGCCCACCAATCCTCCATGTTCCTCCACTTGGGGACAGATAAAGATGCACATACTGCCCTTTTCCTGCTAAGGGCATCACCGACTACATTTTCCTTTCTCGGATGATAAGAAATAGTGAAATTGTAGTCTTTTAGATACTCAATCCATCGTCATTTCCATAGGTTCAGGTCCTTCTGAGTCTGGATTTACTTCAGGCTTTTGTGGTCGATGAATATATCAAACGCTGCCCCATACAGGTATTGCTTCTAAATTTTGAGAGCATGAATGATTGCAGCTAATTCCAAATCATGTGTCAGATAGTTAAGTTCATTGGGTTTTAGCTTCCTGGATGGAAAGGCCACCACATTTTCATTCTACTGTAGGATGAAACCTAACCCATTCCTTAAAGCATCAGTGAATATCACAAACCCTACATTTCCAAGGGTAAAACCAGAATAGGTGTTGATGTTAATTTCTACTTGGGCTCCTGGAAATTGGACTCACAAGTAGTTGCCATATGAAATGATCATCCTTCTGAGTAAGCTTAGTAAGAGGGAGTGCAACTTTAGAGAAATTTGGGATGAAGCTAGGATATTATTCGGCTAAACCCAAGAAACTCTAGATTTCAGAAGGATTCTGGGGAGGTTGCCAATCAAGAATAGTAGATACTTTGGCATGATCACTAGATATGTACCCCCAGATATGACATGACTAAGAAACATGACTTTATCAATCCAAAATTCACATTTACAGAGCTTTCCATAGAACTTCTAAGCTCAAAGGATTTCAAGGACTTCCTTTAAGTGCTCACGATGTTTCTCCATAGAGTCAGAATAGATCAGAATATCATCAATAAAGATGACCATGAACTCATTAAGATAGGGTTGGAAGACTTTGTTCATCAAGTTCATGAATATGCCAGGTGTGTTGGTTAACCCGAATGACGTCACTAGAAATTCAAAATGCCCATAACGAGTTCGGAATACAGTCTTAGAAATATCAGAATCTTTGACTTTAACTTGATGGTAGCCAGAACAAAGGTCAATCTTAGAGAAAACTTTGGCAGTGAAAAGTTGATCAAATAGGTCATTAATGTGAGGAAGAGGGTACTTGTTTTTAATAGTGGCATGGTTCAACATGTGGTAGTCAATACACATATGCATAGAACTGTCATTCTTCTTTACGAAGTGAACAGGCGCACCCCAAGGGGAAATACTAGCATGAATAAAGCCTTTATCAAGAATTTCTTGTAACTATTTCTTCAGCTCTAAAAGCTCAAAAGGAGCCATCGTATAAAGGGCCCTAGAAATTGGAGTGGTTCTAGGAAGAAGATCTATAGAGAACTCAAAGTCTCGGTCTGGAAGCAGACCAGGAATATGCTTTAGAAATATGTCAAGAAAATCACATACCACCTCCAGTTTTCTACGAGTCTGGTACTAGGACTGGTCTCTGAGACATGCGAGGAAGACTTTACAACCTTTAAAAATGAGATTTTTAGCTTTAAGAGAGGAATTTATAATATTATTATGAAATATGCTTCCCCTAGGTATCACCACAGGATTAGAATGAGGTTAAGAGAGGACTACCATATTTTCCCTACAGTCAATTTGTGCATGATACTTGTATAGCAAATCCATACCAAGTATTGTATCAAAGTATTCCATAGTCCAGAGGATGAATTCGAAGGGAATATCATGGTTTTCAAAAATTATAGGCAGGACATCAGTTTTTTTTTCTGTAATGTAGTGAGTATTTTGCCATTAGGAGTTGACACATCAATAATGTATCCCAGATCCCTTATATGTAAATGTAACATAGATGCAAGATTTAGCGATATGGAAGTATTTGTAGATCCAGAATCAAACAAAGCTTTAATAGAATGATTATTAAGGAATACAATGCCTACACAAAATAATTTGTCATGAATATTTGAAGGCATTGAATGGGATATTTAGATAATTGAGAAGAATTAAGGTTACCTTCAAGAAGTTGATTTGGATTTGCCTTAGCCCCTTCTGTAATTATTGCTAACACTTTGGCATTATGGTGCCCCTGAGGAGGTGGAGCACCTTCTGGAGGGTTGCCAAAGACAGACGCAATAGGGCACTTGTCAATGAAATGTCCCTCCTTCTTGTAGTTGTAGCAAAAAGGCTTGGCATAGCGACAAGGTCCATCATGTCCTTATCAACAAGTCTTACATTTGCTTTAGTAGGTTTTTAGTTGATTTTGGTTGTTTCTCAATCCTCCTTTACCTAAACCTTCCCTTCTTGATCCCTTGTTATGGCCAGGGTAAAACTACCTAGACTTATCTTCATCAGTGGTGGTTAATACTAAGTATCCCATGCTCAAAGGTTTCTGCATATCCTACTCCCTTACCAATTTAAGGGCCATATCTTCAGCTTCATCAAAGTTCTTGGGATGGGATGTGAAGACTAGGGTTTTCATGTTGGCAGATAGGTAGTCAACATAGTGATCTAAGAGGTGATGTTCAGTTTTAATGGATGTGTAACGCTCCAGAAGTCTAAACTTTTGAGTGTATTCAGCCACTGAGAGATTGCCCAACTTAAGTTTAGGGTACATCCTCTCCTTCCTCTTATTTTTGGCTATAGGCATAAAATGGTTGGTGAAATATATTTTGAAGGCTTCCCATTCCATTGCATCTACCTCTTCTTCCCTATTCCCACTGTAATTTTCCCACCAAACCATTGCCCCTCTATTAAGTAGGTGTGTGGCAAATTTGACATTCTTCTCATTGGGTACTTCTAGGGTACAGAACGCATTCTCCACTGACAGGGTCTAAGCATCAGCCTTATCCATCACCTCATGTTGGTCTCCCCCCCAAAAGGTGACAAGGTTGAGTTTGATAAAATCTAGAATAGTAACTTCCTTCTTCCTAGATGAACTCGGTTTGAGGGTTCCTTTTAGGGCAACAATCTCATAGAAGTCTAAGAGGATTTTCTTTTGTTCTTCCCACCTATCCCTGGCCCTAGTCTCAGTATTACGTACATCATATGTGTCAGGTTCCTTTATCTTTTTAGAGGATGACTCATCAGAGGCCTTAAAACCTCAGGTTTTTGGAGGCATCCTAAAAATTAGGTGAAACAAATTAGATATTTTATTTCTTTTTCTCTTCCATTTTTTTATTGTATTATATTTCATCATTCCACTTTATTAGTTATTCATGATCTTAGTGTTATGATTTGTGGAGGTTGTCTTAATAATCCTTATCAGCCAACCCTTAGGACTCTAACTAGAGTGACTCATTCCTAATCTTATATCATAGATATGAGAGGAAAATGTTTATAAAATAGAGTGAGAGTGAGAGATGAAAGGGAATTTCTATATAGGAGATGAGAGGGAATATCTATATATGGGAAGGGTCATTAACTAAGGTATGCCCAAGAAGTAGGGGACACTTAGGGTCTTATCCAGGTAGACTTATACTGCCATAAAGCTAGCCTCATGATTGCCAAGCAAAGTGGCTCGAAGACTTTAGTCAGACCCATGGGAGTTGCTATCCTAGACACCTCCACCCTTCATATCCCTAACTCACAATAAGGTGAATGAAGTTTCATGTAGCTATGATGTGTGAACATTGGCTCTGATACCAACTGTGACATCCCCAATTCCTATATACTCTCCATGATGACATTCCCTAGATATGCATGCACTCATATCTATAAGATTTCAAGAGGGAAATATAAGGGATTGTGATTGTCATATAGAATATACAGAAGCCAGATCATGTTCACAAAAATCATATAAAATTCCAAAAAACATCATCATCCATAGGGATAAATAGTCAAGATTGCATTATTCAATGGAAAGAAGACTAGTTCTAGGAAATGAAAAGTACATAGGACATAAGATATCCTATACATCATCTAGAAGGAAAAGAAATACAACTAGTTATAAGCAAATAGAGATGAACATCCATCTAGACAATATCCTCCAAGGGAACTTTATTATGTGCCTTATGGTACTTTGATGTGCATTACTTGTTCTTTGCACCTAGAAAATGCATGAAATAGTCAAATCAAAAAAAATTGTGTACGTGGGTGAAATACCTATATAGTAACTGACATAATGAAGAATTTGAAGTAAGAAGGTAAAACAAAACATTATTTCAGGGGAGAATTAGGGTAACCATTCTTTTATACATGTCTTCAGATGTGATTGTACTTACTAAGTGGGTCAACACCTTATCTTACATATATGTTTGTCCCTCCCCGTCCCTTGGGCTATGGGGATCCCCACCCCTAGGTCTAAAGGGATGTGCTGGCCTTAGTATTTAGTAGAGGGAGAAATACTTATCTCACTTCAATAGCTACAGCCCATCTATTCATTTATGCTCTTTTATGTTTTGGCAAAGCATATACTCTTAATATGCATCAAAGAAATTATATACAAATAAAGTGTCCAAAGTATTCCATATCTTATGCATTCATGAAAAATAGTCTTATACTTATAAAACCCATGGACCTATTGTATCCAATCTAGATTCCCAAGAGTCTAGAGAAATAGTAAATAGATCAAGCTGACAAGAAATCAAGGGTATAATGTTATTATGAGTCCATATGACCCAACACTAGGGTTTGTTTTTCACTCAAGGCTATTATCACCCTCTTATGCTTAGATCATGTATTATTTATTGAGTTCGTCTCATTTTAGAGTCATAGGATCAAATATCAGATTTAGGGTTACACATAGATTATGATATCCTCAATATTTTAAAGGAACATTTATGATTAGGGTTTCTATAGGATCTAGATCATCATTGGCTTCCTTTTAAGGTTCACATGATCCAACATAATCCGAGTTGAAAATAGGGTTTTGGGAGTCTTACATAACTCATAATAGACCATTCTTTGATTAGGGTTTGACAAATAATACATAAAGGTTCATTATAGGGAGAGAAAAGTTTAGTATTAGGGTTTCCATAATTTTTGGATTACTAGTCATTACCTAATTAGGGTTTTGTGATGTATGATATCAGAGACTCTATTAGGGTTTAAATGTCATGAATGTCAGATTCCAAATCATGAATAGCCATTATTACACAATAAAATAATAATAGCATGATCATTTAGGCTTTAGGCTACTATCTTTAAAAAGGGAACGGATTCAGCATCTGAAAGTATTTTTATTAAGTTTGCCATACTTTTTTTATGACAATTATATATAGGTTTGCTATTGTCTGATATTCCTAGAGTTTTATATGATTTTTCTAAGATAAATAGTTTTCTATTTAATTAAATAAAAAGGGTCGAGAATATACCTTGATCAACGGCTGAATCCCACTGGATCAATGACCCAGATTGATCAAGTCTTGAGAGTCTAGGTGTGGCTTGACCGCTGACCTGTATGTTCTCTACTGACGTGGCATCACACGATTGGTTTGGTTGGATGATTCGGCTCCACGAGGACCACCTTTCCTCCATGGGTTGGCCTGTGATGCTTGTTGAGGTGGAAACTCATGGTTGTCCCACCTATGTGTCATGGAGATGGAATCCCAACCCCATGAACCAAACGAATACCAAAGACAACATGCAGAAGAGTGAAATTCTTAACATACATGAACAGATAACAAGATAAAATTACCAATCACAATCTCAACATTCAACAAATATTATTAACAAACATTGTTTATTATAAGCTTCAATTACATGTTCAAGAGTACAATTTTACCAGTCTGCTTATGGATACTATGGATCTACAACAAGTACACCAGACATAGCTCACCAAACCCATCAACTTCTATCCATCTCTGAACCTAAAAACAAAATATGAGAAATGGGTCAACACATGAGATGTTGAGCACAGGGCTGAAAGATACATATACATAACGATTTGCATAAATTGAAAAGAAAGTGAAAGAATAAATGTGCAATAATAAACATGTTAACTATTTAGCAAAATGATAATCCATATTTTATGTCATGTTACTCCATTATACCAACAATATCATGTATTCATAAGGCATTTGACCAACTTCCCATTGGAAGGGTCTGTAAGGGTGCTCAAGATTAGCTAACCCTTGTATACATGAGGGACCTCAAGGCCATTGCCAAGAGCTAATCCTATTTCAACATTTGTGTAATGAAGTTCTATATATGTGTGTTCAAATTATAAAATGACAAGATGAAACAAGCACTGAGTACAATACTAGAGTACTACATGGCAATATTTGAGCCAGTAAATAAGTATACATACATATGAGTTTGCAAGAAAGAAAGTCATAGTCATATAACTATTTAAATCTCATACCTAATTCAGAGATTTCATACTTAACCTTATCCTTGACCATCTAGCTACAAGAAACACCTGATTAACAACAAGATCGTATACAAGCATTTGATTCCCATCATGAACCCTAACTAGCTTCATTTTAGGTTTTTGGCCAAGATAGGTTCCAAGTTTCTTATTTTTACATTTGATGGTCTCTTTTTGATTTAGGGTCCATCATGAGGGTGTGGTTCAAGTTTCATGTCATTCTCGGGTTCCATGCATTTTATATGATTATATCAAGATTTTGGTCACTACTTGCATTTCAAGGTCGAAGGATGCATACTAGGGCAAGAAGGGTCATAGTCCATCAAGTCAAAAGGCTCAAGAATAAAAGATGGATTAGATCATAAAATTAGTGGCATAAGAACTGTATCCAGTATAGGTGGATGTCCCCTAGAGTATAGGCATCAAACAACCAAAGTTTGGTATATATTTCAATTATACATGTAGTCATCAACATATTCTACATATGTCATTAAGGTCTAACTTGAGAATAGGGTGGGACATCCACATCTAGATATAAAAGGGATATAAGATTCCCTAATTCGAGAGGGGAGGGTAAGAGAAAAATATCCACATAAGCATTAAGGCGCAAGAACCACCATTTGAGTTATATAGGTCACATTACACAAACAAGATCAGAACCACCATCAACCCCAAGCATGGAGTGAGATATGGACAATAGGATCTCTAATCATCATGGTTTTACACATTTCAAGCATAGTTAGGAGCTTGGCATAAAAATGACATCAAAGACTACATTTCATCAAGTCATAACATCTATGGTATATGTATACCTATATGAGTCACATTCTTGCATTTGGTGCAACATAGACCATAAAGGTGCATAAGATTGACCATGAATAGATATAGGTGTCATGGAGTGTCAAAACATATTAATTTCAAGGTTCATTAAGAATTTGGTACCATTAGCAAGCAATACTAGCATTACTAGGTCAAGGTACATCATTAAGGTCCAAACAAGTCATATAAGGACCGAAAAGGGCCATCCATGAGTCATGGGGTAATTAAGACCACCAAATAGATAAAAGATGCATAAAAACTACTGATTTCATGATTTTGAAGCTGTATAAGAATTAAAGGTCCAAGCTTTTATCATAATGATGCATAATTGTATTCAATATAGCCAAAGTTAGCATATTTTCCAAAATTCAGGGAACATGAAAAGGAATTAGCGTCTGGGACCAATCTCATTATGTAGAAATCGTCAAGCTGATGAAAATAATATATTGGTTCATTTAATTTGGCCAAGGAAAGAGGTATATATCTATTTTTGAAGTTTTTACATCAAAATTATATGAGATCTCTATTTGGGTGTTCCCCTATCATTTATTTGAAGATTACAGTCCTTGGATGGTGATTTGATAGTTGGGGGCCACGCCCTTCTACATTCACTGGCCGCTAAGGTGGTAGTCTGGCCTGGGTTGGGACCCACCACCCACCTCTCACTGAATTGCGGCACGTCACTCCCGGTCTGGCATCACCGATTGACTGTGGTAGATGGCATCTCGTCCCTACTGTAGGCCACTTCTCTGACTTGCGCCTTCCCATGTGACGCCCACCTGGCCACAACGGCAGGTGTAAAGCTTCTCACTGGACCGACCAGGAAATGAGGCATGGAGACCCAAGGGAGGAAAAGAAGGAACTGACGGAGCTTGCCTGGACCCCTCAGACTCAGGGGTGAGATCCAAAGCATGCTCCTGCGACCAGAGGTGGTAACACTAAGCTTGTCGGATCTATGGTTGTGCTGGCGTCACCATGGCATGAAGGGGAAGAACAAGAGAAGAGGGGAGGCACTGCAGAGCATGAAAAAGAGTAGAAAGAAAGGGGAAAGGCTAGGAGTGATGAATCAAAGTGAAATGGTTACTCCAATTCACCCTAATTGTTGAGAACCAAGGTGATTGGGTCTCCAAACATTACTGTACAGACCAAGGTAGATGAAGATGTCACAACAATCATATCTTTGATCTACGATCCAACGATCAAGAAAGGGGGCCCTCTAGGGTTTTCCTCTCCTTATTGGTGGCGACTGCTGGGCCACGACCCAAGTTTGGGCCCAAATAGTTCAAAATCGAGCTATAAATAATTAAATTCAAAGTAATTTGAGCCAATTTCAAAATGTCATAACTTGGGCTATAAGAGTCCAATTTAGGTTATTTTTGTACCATTGGAAAGATAATCAAGAATTCTACAACACAAATTCATTATAGATCAACTTGGGTATGATTGTGAAATCTAATTTTACTTGCAAGAAGGATACATATTAAGGTATGGAACTTATTTCATTTATGCAAATACATGTCCCATACTATGAAATTGATCGTTGAGGTCACCAAATTACATAATCACCACATTCATACTATAGAATTGACATGAAATTGAGTAAGAGGCCACTTGAGGAGAGATAAAATTCAAGTCTTCACACTGTGTGTGACCTGGTGCCACATCCTTCTTCTCTCCTCCTTTGATATTGTGTGATTAGGCAGCCAGGAGTGACTCCAAAGAGGTCTTGTCTCACCGAGAGTGAGGCTCGCACTGAGGTGAGGGCTTGGTTAGCTTCATTGGGCCATGTCGGGCTCTAGCGTCAAGGTCCCACCCCACGGCTTACTCTGGAGATACCTTCCATCACGAAGGTGGAGGAAGGTCATCGACGTGCATGTGGTTTTAGGGATACAAGGTGCTTATGATCACTTGGGATTGCCACGGAGCATCCTAGGAGTGAGGGGAAGGTGATGGAGAGGTGGATTTGGTGTAGGGAAAGTTGTGAGTTCAGGTCACTGAGATGTTCTATAGGTGGAAGATGAGAGAGTGGAGAGGGTATCTAGAGGTGGCTAGGCTAACAATTTAGGTTGTAGGATGATTAAAGGAGGTAGGGAGGAGCTCAGGGAACTATTAAATAGGAAAATGGTGGTGAGGGTGAGGAATCCCTAAAGTGGCTGTCGTCACCAGTGAGAGGCACAGGGAATCGAGAGGTTATTCTCCCTGATCTGAGGATGAGGAAGGCTAGTATAAGGATCCTTGAGTTTGGTTCGGTAAGGGGAACTAGTCCTCCAAATATCTTGGGCGGATATGGCCTGGGTTGTTGGGAGGAAGTAGAGAAAAATCTCGTCATTAGTCGGCTAATATGTCACGGTTTGTGGTAGGTTGACAATAGAGTCGGCATCATCAAATCTGATCTGGACTGCCCAAATCTAACACTTGACTGACCAAGGTCTATTCCCGAGTGATACTTTGTTGCGTGACATATATTGATCAAAAACTTAGGTTTTAGGTTTAAATTAATGAAATGATGTACATAAATTCAAAAGATTATATCTTCCAAATGATTTATCCAATTAAAGTGAAATTTTAATGGAGCTTTATTATGATGTCATCTATATATGGTATAAATTTGAGGGTAAAACTTAAATGTTGAATATATAAATTGACCATGGACCCTAATACATATAACCCATCTTAATATGAGATTAGAGTTTGTATTTTTATGAAATTGGTGACCCCCTTTTGGCCGAATTAGTGAGAGAGTAATTGAGGTTACTTTTGTCAATAATTTGAGAACTTATTTATAATAAATTTGTAAGAGAGAGAGAAAAAAAAACTCACTTTGTCACAATAAGCAACACACATGAAAAGCTTGATCGACTAAGTGTGGGCACGCTAAGCATGGTGCGTTCTCGTGGAAGTGTAATGGTAGTCATGTGGGCCTGCCAAGCTGGGTGAATTACTATCATGTTGGTTTTTGGTTCAGGCTTACTAGGTGACCCTAATGAGAATAAATGTCTAGAAGCATACAAATGACAAAGACAAAGAGTTGCACATAATATATATCCAAGAATTGCATGAGATGCAATTGGTAAACGTTGCCTATCTTAATAATTGGTTATAGTTGTTGGCATTGGCTGAGTAATAACTCAATTATTTTGGATCTTGGATCACTAGAAGGTTATATGTTGTAATCTTTCAAACTGGTAAGTGAGGGCCATCAATTTGAACAAAATAATGGGAGTAATAATAATTAAAGGCTTAATTAATTTGTATGTTATTCAAATCAAATCAAATCAAAAATGTTTTGACAAAATTGTTAATTTCTTTTGTAGAAACTAGTGGCAAACACAAACATGTTTTCTTTGTGGTTGGTCCTTGAGAAGGACAAGCTGAATGGGAACAACTTCCATAAATGTTTATGGACTTTGAGAATCGTTCTCACTCAAGAGTGTAAGCTCTATGTCCTGGAGACACCACAGCCAGATGAACCCACTCCCAACATGCCCAAGACTGACAAGGATGCTTACTAGAACCACTCTAAAGATGTTGTGGTGGTCAAGTGCTTGATGCTTGCTTAATGAAGTATGAGTTGTAGAGACAGCATGAGAACATCGCTGTTATTGAGATGGTTACACATCTTAAGAACATGTATCAAGACCAGGAAAGACAAGAGAGATATGGTGTCTCTAAGGTGTTGATCAAGTGCAATATGGTTGAAGGAGATCCAGTAGGTCCCCATGTACTCAAGTTGATTTGATATGTAAACCTAAGAAGATTTCTAAAGCTAGCCAAAAATCAAAGTCTTCTACACTAAAAGCTAAGGGCGGAGTGAATAAGGAAGGAAAGTACCACCATTGTCACCAGCCTAGACACTGGAAAAGGAATTGTCCTATTTATATGCACGAACTCAAGAAGAATAAGGAGACAGAGATCTCCACTTAAGGACCCCAAAAGAAATAAGCTAGAATTGTATGAAGAAAGAGTAGTTTCCACTATAGTTGGAACCTATCATTCATGGGAATGTAATAGAATTATTGAATTTCTATTATGTACCTTCCATTAATGAAAACATCTTGTATCTTGTATGGGCAAGAATATTATGAATAAATTGATGTTTTGTATAAAAGCATAAGATCTTATATGGAAGTGCCCTATGTCCCATAATCTATACATGATAGTTGTAGAGACAAATGTGTATGACTCATATATTGAATGACTCAATAACTCAAATAATGAATACATATAGCATCATCATCTAGAGAACATAAATGAGAAATGCATTTGTAGAATCCAAAATGGTGGTTGTCTAGACACTTTTGGTTATTGAACCAATAGAGACATGCGAGTCTTATTTATTGGGAAATATGACAAAGGCACCTCCACTAGATTTAGTGGGAGAGTGGTTTTGATATTAGGTCTCATACATATTGATGCATATAGACCTTTTAGAATAAATGCTAGAGGTGGTTATTAGTACCTCATTATATTTACTAATGATCTCAGTAGATATGGTAGTTTGTATTGAATGAAATACAAGTATGAATATCTTGAAGTGTTCAAGGAGATCATGAATGAAGTACATAACCAACTTGGTATAGGTATTAAAACATTTCGATATGATCAATATGGAAAATATTTTGAACCAAGAGTTTGAGGACCTTCTAGGAGACTGTGATGATGAATCACAATGAAATCCTCCTGAAACATAATGATGTATTAGAAAGAGGGAATCACACCCTGTTAGTCGTGATGTGAGTATCAATAAATCTAGTTAATCTTACAATTTCCTTTCTGGCACATACTTTACACTAAGACTATGTACTATCTAAAGTGGTTCAAAAGACACCATATGAGATATGGCATGGGAGGTGACCCAATATGTCTTTATAAAGATTAGGATTGAAAGTTTATATAAGAAAATAGTTTCTTGAAAATCTTTGTCCACAAATCACATAAATGTTACTTTGTTGAATACTACTTTTATATTCCAATCTAACAACAAAATGTTTGTTGACATGATGGTTGTATTTTTTTAATGGAATTTAATTTCAAAGGAATCAGTGGGAGAAAAGTAGAACTCAAAAAGTTCAAGATCAACAAGAAACCATTGAACCTAAAATAGGTATAGGAATCACAAATTGTTGTGGAATCTTAAGTTCCTTATGTAGCACACAAAACTCTTAGATCTAGTAGAATACGCGTTGAGCTTGTAAGATTATGATATCTTATGGCCTAAGAAGGTATACAGTTGGTCACAAATGATGAGCCAACAACCTACCTAGATGCAATTGAGGGATCAGAATATGAGAAATGGCTTGAAGCCATTGTATCTAACATGAACTCCATGTATACCAACAAGGTATGACCTTGGTAGATCCACCTGAAGGGGTAAAACCCATAAGGTTCAATTGGGTTATAACACCCCTCCAAGCACATATATATCAGTACAAGCAAACCCTATGTTGTCCATAACAAGGGTCACTCAAGTTGGAGGAACATTACAAAACATGATATATATAACAACAAGATAAATGAAACACCATGCATTAAGTTAAAATATAGATTCATACATTGTTCTTAAAAGGGAAAACTTAAACTCTCTCACCTTGATCTCAAACCTAATACATGTAGGCTAAGCAAATATAAATCATGAAATGATAAACCAGACTAAAGAATCTAGTGAGTGGTAGATGGAACCCCACCAAGCTAAAGTCTCATTTGATGTCAATTCTCTTTTTCTCCTTGATATAGGGACATCTTGTCCTATGACCATGCGAAACAAAGCAACAACATAAGTAAAAAGTGTTATGCATGTTATAAGAACTTAATAATAAGCATATACTTGAACTGAAATAAACTTGGCATGATTTAACATTAAGAATTATCATTACACTTTAGCTTTCATTACATCAACGAACTAAGAAACGTTACCATATGCATTCTCTATATAATTGCCCACATGGGGCACATCACGCTCATAAAGCCCGTCATTTCTAGGAAGCCCATAACAACCATAAAGGTCCATCATTGCGAGAAGCATGCAATAAGTTACTTAATTCTCTTATCTTAATCATTTTTCTTATCGTGTCATCAATGTAAATTGTCCTCATCTAATAATTGCACCAAAGTGCTCATCATATTGATTAAGGCTAATCTTAGTTGCACCAAATTGCTCATCAATGCCATAAAGACAAAGTAACATTAGGAGGAACAATTCACAACTTAAGTGCATTATCTTAATCATCATGGTATTTCTCCCTCTTAATCTTGAGATTAATCATCACATGATTTACATGATTCTTTCTTAAATATCTTAATCATTACATGATTGTAACATTAAACAAATGAGCATCACTGATAGCCATATGAATTTATGAATATAACATTCATCATGCAATAATATAATCAAAGGCATCTTCATTATCTTTATTTCATTCATTAACTTGGAAATTTAAAGCATAATCCTAAATCATACATAACATGCAATTCATCCAAAGAACACATGCACAGTGGCATGAATGCTTACTTGGAGCAAAGCAGATCCTAGTTTAGTCTCCCTAGTCTTGATTCAATCCTAAGTTCCTTGAAATTAACATTACATGATTTACATTAATTATCACCTTCAACGCCATCCTAAACCCTAATTTGGTTCTATTAAAGAATCATAGATAGAGATGATGATTTAGGGTTTGAAAGCATGAAAATTAGATTATCCATGGAAAAACCTTTCCAAAATATATTTTTGGGGATTTTTCTGATAAACCATTGATTTACTATGAATTTCTGAATAATCGACCAATGAGAAAACCAAATAAAACCACATCAGAAAAAATCACCTTTAATAGGAAAACACACCCTGGCCTCGCCTAGGTGAGATGACCCAATGGTCAACGACTGCATGGAGTGGGCCCTTCTCCATCCCACTCATGCCATTTGTCAACAAGATACGGCATAAATACTACTTTTGCCCATAATCAAGTGTCACTGAGGGGATATACATTGGGCCAAATTTGTGAAATTAGAGCAAGGATTCATCGTCTTTGAGTGTCGAGTGCATAGAGAAACAAAAACAACACAGAAGAGATCCTTCAACCCAAATATTGGGTTTTGTTCATGATCGAAAAAAGCACATGGCATCCTGATATACCTCCAACTTAGTTGATCCTAGCGAGTCGGGCTTAGACTAATTCTGAGGTCAGGATCTCAATAGATCTCTGCCACCATTACCGAATAGAGGGGCAATAGCAGGATAAGATCACATATCTGGAGACACAGCAGGGGCAAGAACCAGTAGGATGGGAACATTGTAGAAGTGATGAGGGAAACACAGGACACAACGATCGAAACCAAGGTCGGAAATAGGGGAAGCAAGTCAGAATCTGAAGCTATGACCCCAAAGCGAGAAAGCATCATATAAGACTTACAAAACATTCATGGGGTTGCGTAAAAGATAAACCCATTGTTTATGTGGTGTGAGGCACACTGGAAGGGCATGGAAGAGAATGCCAATGATGGCCAGAAGATGATCTTATAAGCACAGTTCTTTAGTAGAGCGCATGGAAAACTTTCAATCGAAAAAGAAAACTAGGGAACCAGAGATGCTTACTTGGTGATCAATTTGACTAGACGTGGTAGAGAAGTCAATCCTAGAAAGGGGTTTTCTGAATATGAAAATCATGCTCGTCGGGGCATCTTGGAGGGGAGGAGATAAAATTGTAAGATGATAAATGTTTATTTGGGTCATGCAATGGTTTCTGCACCCATACTTATAGGCGTTGACACACAAAAACCATGCATAAAATGCAAGTGTATGTTTCGAGTAATATAGGGGAGGCCCGAGTCGAACTCAGGGAGACGTAGTCTCAGTGACTACTACTAACTACAGTACGATCAGCTAAGTCGGTTGAATATGTTGAATTGAGTTTTAATGAAGCAAACGAAAATTAAGAGAAACTGAAAATGGTTGATTCAAATATGTTGAATTCCTTAGAAATCCCGTTTCACCATGGGGTCTCATTGTATATTATCTCTACCGAATTAACATAAATTCCTACTTCTAACCTGGATAGAAAGCATGTAGCTCAAATTGCTAACTCCTGCAATACAATTCACTACCTAAATCTAAGATAATTCCATGTCTGTGGTAATTTATTCTTATTTTAGGTGCATTAATGAAAACTCTAGGTTCTTTCCACTACACGTACGTCACCTATTCCAAGGAACGCATAGGGAAGTGTATAAGTTATGGTTTTCTAACCATTAATCCCCCTTCCGGAGTGATTATTGGTCTAATACCCTATCGATGGTGATAAGCAGCGATAAGTCATTCATATCCACACTTATATATCTAGGAATAAAGAGAAACTTATATTAAATCATGTAAATAGTCAATACAACGATTCCCCAGGCTACTCGCGGGTCCTAAGGAAAAGAGGGGATTAGCCCCGCATGCTTTTTAGTTGAAAATACATGGAAGGAGAGAAGAAAAATGTGGGAAACATGAAGGAGATTCGTGTAACCCCTAGAAATACGATGCTCCGGATGATCCTCCTTGAGAAACGTGCATTCTCTAGTCTTCTGACAGCAGAAATATCTGTCGGAGGTGCTTGAATCGTTCGGTTGTCATCCTTCAGCTCTGTGCCCTCTCCCTCTCTTCTCTGGCCATCGTGCGGTGCAAAAACCGATCCCCTTTAGGTCCGGCCATCCTCCCTTTTTGTCCTAGGTCACTTACGATACCACATAACGTGGACCGTTGGATCTGGGTGGCTGGTTTAGATTGCTGAATTTCGATAAAGTCAGTGGCACCGACTTGGTGGTCGATTACACCGACGGTATCGGGCTCTAGTCGGTCCCTGGCTAGATCGATACCATTGACTGGAATGTCAGTGGCACCGAGCTGCTATGAAATTTTTCTCTTCCTCTCTGATGCTATGTCGGTGGCACCGACTTGGGTGGTTGGTGCCATCGACTCTTTTGGTCAACTACGACCTTGTCTTTGATGTCATCTCGGTGGCACCGACCTGGGTGTTCGGTGGCACCGACTCCTCAATTATTTGAAAGTTCCTGAAAATGCACAGAGACCAGGTATTAAGCTGAGAAATATATAAAATAACATGATTATGATGAAATAAGCATAGTTTGATGCACAAAGAGTATACAAGCCAATTATCAAGATTCATGCACATATGATCAACAAATTGACTAACAAATGCACAAAACGAATGTAAACTAGGCTTGTAATAAGCGACTCAAAACTCGTACATCAAACTCCCCTAAGCTGAATCTTGCTCATCCTCGAGCGACAATACCTTTGGATCTGATTGAGATAAGTCGTTTAGAGGACAAAATGCATAAGGGACATCTAAAAAGTCTCCACCTTTTGGTCCTCCTTCTGGCCTTTACTGACCACTGAACACTAACTGTCCTATATGCGACCAAAAATCTCTATCTAAGATGTCCACCCCACAATCAATGAGACACTATCAGTTAAAGCAGTTAATATGATAAAATTGTTCGGTTCATACTTGATGCATTGTGTAATCTCCTATCTACTTTGATCTTTATCTACCTACTATCTACTCGGAAGCAGTTCTCCTGATAGAATAATGAATGAGGAGACAATCATCTGAGTGGCCTACCAATAAGAGCAACGGGTGGTTGAAATAGGTGGTTGCAGAATACTCATGAGCACATAAAATCATTCATGCAATCAAAAATCATGATGAACCTATGATGAAGTGATTTTTAGAATTCTCTTAATGTCTAATAATTGTGGTGGAATGATGCATGCAACTATTATTTCATCTCGAGATAAGACAAAATATCTACAAAACTACATCATGCGCTAACTTTTCTTTATAATTGGGTAGAATTGTGCCTTTGAACTTTCAGAAATATTCATATATTTTTTTCCTTTTTTTCATTTAAGCCCCCTTTCAATCACGATATAATTGCTTTGGGCTTCTTATTGCACTACACCTTTAATTTTTGTAAGTTCTTTCCTTTTTTTCACAGAATGGGCACAATCACTACCTTTTTATTAAAAGAGAAGAAGTTAGATAAGATTTTATGCAAGAAGAAATGTAATGCTTATGCAACTATATGAACAAAGGTGTTATGCAACTAAATGACATGCACCATGATTTTGTTGTGTACATATGATTTTCTATATATTTTTTATGCACTAATGTAGGCAAAAATAAACAACTATTATGCACAATCTATTATGCAATGTAAATGTAATCAAGAGAAAGAATGGCATGTGCTCAATCCTATTATGGTGGGATGTGAGTCAAAGGTATGCAGTGGGTGAGATCACACGACTAAAAGACATAACCAATAGAAAAAAAATCATATGTCCCTCTCTAAAGACCTGTGTACATGGTAATCGAGGGGTTTCTTTCCTGAATTTTAATTTAAGGTCACATTAGTGTTTGATCAGTTTAGGCTCAAAAATCCTTGTCAATCACTTTCTTAGACAAATAAGATGGTCATTTATGCTCTAATGTCCTAAAGCTGACTTACTCAAGTGCTTCCTCAGTTATGCGACTCGATTACTTGCAAGATAAGCTCATATAGAAAATTTATTATTTTTTTCTTTATAAAGCACCCAACCCAGATATTGGTATTCTTAACTAAAACAATGCATTTAATTATCCACATATTAAACTAGATAGGTTGTGGATCCTACATAGCAGAAAAAATAACAAGAAAAATTACTCAAAATAAAACAGACAAAAAACTAAAATAAAAGAAAATAAAAACTAAGATAGAAACTATTCCAGCACCCCCCCAAGCTTGAATATGACTATGTCCTCATAGTCAATATCTCAACTTAAGGAGTGGAACAGTGATACCTGACTCAAAATGGTGGTGGCGGTGGATGTGTGGGGTCCTGGGGAGGAAACATCCCCTGAAAGGTAGGATCACATGGGGGCATGTCCTGTGGCATCGGGTAACCTCCAAAATACCCCTGGCTCCAATAATGATCAAAGAAAGGTTGTTGATAATTCTCCATCTATTGCAGACGTTGATGCATATTCTCTTGGTTGGCCAAGAGAAGGTGTTCATTTTCATAGATCGCCTGTTGGTTGCTATACAACCAACCTTGCATGTCCTGAATGCCAGCCAGCGATTGGGTTTGCTGTTGTTGATGCGTCTGGATGTCTTGCAACATAGTATACATACCCACCATAGAGTAAGCATCGTCTCCTTCTTGAGAGGACGATGGGGTAGAAGCTGATGAGGCATCGTAATGGAGAGGACGCTTTCGTGGACCCACTCTATATCTCATAGGAATGGTGGGATCCACTTCCTCCACGTCGTCGCTTCCTGCATCTTCCTCCTCATCCTGAGCTTCTTGTTGTCCATCATTGTCATCATCGCCCAGAGCTAGCCATTTATAGTTCCTGAATCCTATGATGTTGAAGATGGGATTAGGAAGTCGACGCTTGTAGAAAGTATCATCGACTGAGCATGTGGCGTAGATGACATCGTTGTCCATAGTGATGAGGTCAGACTGCTTGAAATGAAGGTGGTCAATGTGTAGCCTGGAGTTGAGAAGCTCCAGAGTAAATAGATCAAGGCCTAATGAAGAGCAATGGGGGAGATAAGTCCCCCAAAGAGAATGGGTGTAGCCCGCCTGACATTGCGCCTCACCGCAATAATGTGTTGGAGAAAGAATGATCCATAATTGACCGGCTCTCCCTCCATAAGTTGATATAGAAAATAAAAGTCCAATACTTGTACCTTCTCTTGTGCTTGGGTTGACTTTGCGAATAACATGTTGGTCAGCATCCGATGAAGCACCTGAACAAAGGGATGCTTGAAGTCCGCCAAAGAACTATGGTGGAAGTTCAGCCTTTTACCCTCCGGTGCTGTCATGAAGTCCTTCCAGATGGTGTCCAAATCGACGTTCTCGGGATGACAGCAGGGCATGTGCGGCCACCCATAAATAGCATTGAAGGCGCAGAGAGTAAGGGAGTAGTTGGTGTTGTAAAGGTGAAAATCCACCTTTCCTTCTCTCCATTCGCCGCTTGACGTGTGTGCTTGATCGGGGGTGACCAATATCTCCAAGGACGCCATGAACTCGATGACGATTTCTTTGTATGCTGGCCACCCACCAAAGATTGGATTCACAGATCTTCGATCAAACTCCTGTCACTCGAGGACATACGTCATGTTGTTGAAGAAGCCAATATCCTCTGGTAGTTGAAGATCGGCGTGTCACATAGGTGCAAATGGCCACTTTGCAAGCTCTTCATAGACCTTCCTCACCTCCGTCGAGGGGTGGCTGAGGCGTGGTCATGGCATAAGAGAGCCAGTGGGTCCTACTCATCTGGCCATGATGATGGATTGAGCGGAGAAGAAGAATAAGAAAGGAAGAGCCCGATGAAGCCTCTGGATGCTCGGAGTAGCTGCTCGTGCTCATGGGAGTCGTTGTTCTTCAAGTTGTGAGAGAGAAAACAAACTATACCCTCCCTTTTATAGGGTCAGTGCTGACCTGCTGTGGTAGAGTCGGTGGTACTGACATGAAGTCAGTGGCACCGACTTATGGGACCAAATATGGGCGCTCAGTGCATCAACGGATGTCAGTGCGTGATCTTCCTTTTCCGGATTACTGACGATCAGTGGCACCGACTGGGTGTCGGTGGCACTGATTTTTGGGCGGGATCAAATCTTCGGATAGTCCACATGGGTGCATCTGAGCCATCGATCAGTGTTGTCCACAGATCGGTGTTTCCTATGGTCAGTGGTACTGACATGACAATCAAACCTTTTTTTTCTTTCGTCGGTGCATCGACGCACCCACCTAGCTTGGGACCTCATCTCGAGTCGGTGCCACTGACTTGGGTGTCGGTGGTACCGACGGCTCATCAGTTTACCACATCTGAGTTCTACATTTTCTTCATAGATGTCGGTGGCACCGACGTAGATGTCGGTGGCACCGACTTTTATCAACCACAATGCATGTTTCTCTGACCTTGTCTCAGTGCCATCGACATGGATGTCGGTGGCAATGACTCATCCACAGACTGCATACTCAACAAATGAATCATGGCATCATTTTTACATAAAATTTTCAAAAACTAAGTACTAATAAAACAACTTAATGGAAATGAAAGAAACAAACATCCTAATTGTTGGGTTGCCTCCCAACAAGCACCCTTGTTTAACATCTTAGGCTAGACAACTCCATTGTTGAGATTAATTAAGAGAAATAAGTTTAACCTCATGCTCCTTCCTCACAAAATCTTCTCCAAAATAATGTTTCAATCTTTGACCATTGAGCAAGAAGGATCTCTCTCCCTCTTTTATCCTAACTGCTCCACGTGGAAACACCTCTTCTATGACGAACGGTCCACTCCACCTAGATCTCAATTTCCCGAGGTGCAATTTCAATCTTGAGTTAAAGAGAAACACACTCTCTCCCAATAAAAAGACTCTCCTAGCTATATGGCAGTCATGAATTTGCTTAGTTCTTTCCTTGTACAATCTTGAGTTCTCATAAGCATTCATCCAAATTTCATCAAGCTCATTCAACTCTAACATCCTTGTCTTTCCTGCTTCATCAAGATCAAAATTGAGCCTTCTCAACGTCCAATGAGCCTTATGTTCTAATGCCATAGGAAGATGACATGCTCGGCCATAGACTAACCTAAAGGGTGTGGTTCCTATGGGTGTCTTGTAGGCTGTCCTATAGGCCCATAGCGCATCAACTAACAAATCACTCCAATTCTTTCTACTAGATGACACCGTCTTTTCAAGGATCTTTTTAATCTCACGATTGGAAACCTCTACTTGTCCTTGTGTTTATGGGTGATATGGTGTACCCACACGGTGCATCACTCCATACTTGGTTAAAAGTGCCCCAAATTTTTTATTAGTGAATTGAGTTCCTCCATCGCTTATGATCATCCTTGGCACTCTAAATCTACAGAAAATGTGATCCTTAACAAATTTGCATATGACATTTACATCATTGGTTCAGGTTGGAATTGCTTCCACCCATTTTGACACATAATCTACAGCCAACAAGATGTAAAGGTTGTAGTTAGAGGACACAAAGGGTCCCATGAAATCAATACCCTACAAATCAAAAACCTCTACTTCTTAAAACACATTCAAAGGCATCTCCTGTCGCTTTGATATGTTACCTGACCGCTGACACGCATCACACCTACGCACAAAGTCGTATGCATCTTTGAAAAGGGTCGGCCAATACAATCCGCTATCCAACACCTTTGTGGCTATCCTAGAACTAGCATGGTGTCCACCTGTAGGTAGTGTGTGGCAATGCTTTAACACACTGGCATACTCACCTTTAGGTACACATCTCCTCAAAATTCCATCCCTGCACTATTTCAACAAAATAGGATCATCCCAAAAGTAATAGCGCAAAGAATGAAAAAATCTTTTCTTTTCTTGATAACCCCAATCTATAGGCAATTCCTTACAAGCTAAATAATTCATAATATTAGCAAACCAATGATCTTTTTGCTTAATGGTGAACAACTGCTCATCAGGGAAGGTCTCTAGAATGGGTATATTCATGTTCTTCTCATCTACCCTCTCCAATTAAGATAGGTGATCAGCCACCACATTCTCTACCCATGCTTTATCCTTAACCTTAATATCAAACTCCTTCAATAAAAGGATCCATTGAATCAATCTTGGTTTAGCATCCTTCTTCTGTAGTAAGTACTTAATAGTCGTATGGTCCGTCCACACCACCACTTTTGCTCCCACAAGATATTGCCTAAATTTTTCAAAAGCAAAGACAACAGCTAGTAATTCTTTTTCAGTTGTGGTGTAATTAAGTTGTGCATCGTTAAGTGTTTTAGATGCATAGTATATGACCGTAGGAACCTTGTCTAGGCATTGTCCCAACACCACCCCCACAGCATAGTCTGATGCATCACACATCGGCTCAAATGGTTGGCTCCAATCTAGAGCCTGCACAACCGGTGCGGATGTGAATTTTTCCTTCAACATCTCAAAAGCCTTTAAACACATCTCATCAAAATTGAATTCGACATCCTTTTCTAAAATCTCAAACAATTGTTTAGCAATTTTTGAAAAATCTTTAATAAATCGGCAATAAAACCCAGTGTGGCCTAGAAAGATCCTAATTGCCTTCACTGATGTTGGTGGAGGGAGTTTTGAGATCCTTCTATTTTAACTGGATCTACCTCCAATCCCTTGCTAGACACCTTGTGGCCTAACACTATGCCCTTGCTAACCATCATGTGATATTTTTCCCAATTAAGCACTAGATGAGTGTCTTCACATCTCTACAAGACCTTATCCAAATTTTTCAAGCAATCATCAAAAGACGTCCCATAAACTGAAAAATTGTCCATAAAAACTTTGAGACATCTTTCTACCATATCTGAAAAAATCACCAACATACACCTTTGAAAAGTCATCGGTGTGTTGCATAACCTGAAAGGCATGCGGCAGTATGCAAAGGTTCCATAAGGGCAGGTGAAGGTAGACTTCTCCTGGCCCTTAGGCTCGATAGAAATATGATTGTAGCCTGAATATCTATTAAGAAAACAAAAATGGGAGCGACCGGCGAGTCGTTCCAAAATTTGATCAATGAACGATAATGGAAAATGGTCCCTTAAGTGTAGTAGTGTTCAACCTACGATAGTCAATGCAAACTTGCCATCTGGTCACTAATCTAGTGGTGATTTGCTCATTAGATGAATTAGTAGTGACAGTAATTCCCCCCTTTTTAGGCACTATCTGTGTCGGACTAACCCACAAAGAATCTAAAATAGCATAGATTATACCTGTCGATAGTAGCTTTATTACCTCCTTCTTCACCATCTCCATCATAATTGGATTTAAGGGACGCTAAGGTTTAATGACCGGCTTCGCTCCTTCTTCTAGCCAAATCTTGTGTTGACACAAGGTGGGAGAAATCCCCTTGATGTCGGCCACGAATCACCCAAAAGCACCTCGGTGATTCTTTAACACAGTGATTAACTGTTCTTCTTCTGAGATACTCAATGATGTCGATATGATGAATGGTAGCTTCTCCTCTGTGGCTAGAAATGCATACTTCAGATGAAGTGGTAGTGGCTTGAGCTCTAACTCGGGTGGGTTTAAAAGTGAAGAAACCAATGGTGGTGGTAGTGGTCCCAAATCCTCAAAATGCCTTGTATAATAACATGGCAACACCTTCAGAAGCCGTGGACATTCCTCCAATGAGATCCTGAATACAATCATCCATCATGTTCATTAGACACGCCTCTAGGGGAAGCTACGGATGGACATGTAGTATGGACTCCTCTGCATCATCATCCATAGTAGATAAACTCACTTCCTGTTCTCTGTCATCCGGATATCCTATCGCCTTGGCAAGTGAGAGTACCTTGGTGTTCTCCATGATGTCCACAGCAAGTGCCCCCCTATCCACCTTTGTCATAACATGTGCCATGTCCAAAAATGGTTTTCCCAAGAACAAAGAAATATTGTTATTCATGCTATGCATCATATTGCACTGCTCCTGAGCATTGGATGACTTGGAATTATCCAACATTTCTATCTTGAACCTGTCATCTTTAATTCCCATGGTCAAGTGACATCTTCCAATCTCCAAGATCATGTCATCTATTTCTTGGAAGGGCCTTCTTAGAAGAATATCATTGCCATGTTCATCTTGCATTTCCATCACTACAAAATATGCAGGAAAAACAAACCGGTCCACCTTGACAAGCACATCCTCACAAATGCCATATGGTGAAACTATCAAGTTGTCTGCTAACTGAATCATCATACTGCTCTTCCTTGATGTTTTGAGGCCAAGCTTCTTGAAAGTGGATAGGGGCATCAAGTTGATGCTTTCCCCTAAATCACAGAGTGCCTCACCAAACTTTGTCTTCCCAATGTAACATGTGATGTTGAAACAACCGGGGTCTTGCCTCTTTGGTGGAAGTGTACCTAAGATGAAGGCACTAACTTGTTCTCTTAGTACAACCACCTCAGAATTTGGGATCTTCCTCTTCCTGTTGATGATATCTTTCAGAAACTTCCCATATGAGGGTATTTGTTCAATTTCTTCAATCAATGGTATATTTACATAAAGCTTCCTAAATTTGTCCAGAAACTTCTTGAATTGTTGATCCATCTATGTTGCCATCAAGCTATTAGGATATGGAACCGGTACCATCTATGTCCTCTGATGTGGTGGCACATATGATGTCCTCTTTTCCACCTCTCTTTCTTGAGTTTTCTCCTCCCCTGCATTTCTTGCCTCGGGTTCTGGTTGCTCCTGCTCTGCCACTGAGTCTCCACTATCAACGGGCTTGATCACCTCAATCTTCTCAGGCTGTGGGGTCAATGCCTTCTTCCCACTTCTTAGTACTATGGCTTTGACCTACTGGTTTCCCATTCAAGTGTCAATATTTCCTGGAAACCCCTACTAAGAAGGTTTTTTCAAAGCTGCCACATCTGCCGCTAGTTGAGACAAAGTTGTCTCAAAGCTCCTCATATGGGCCCCTTAGTTCTGGAGATCACCCTGGAAATTGTTTATGAGTTGCTCATTTTCCTTCACTATGCGGTTGAGAATTTCATTTGTGGTCTCCTCTGTCGCAGGTCGCTGTTGCTGGTTATTTCTTTATCGATGTTGTTGATCAGTTTATGTAGGAATTTGTTTGGATCCTTCCTCCATGTGTAGTCATTGTTCCTATAGCCTTTCTGCCGCACATACTTCACTTGTCCTTCTTCATCTGATGAATTATTATCCTTCTCCAGTAGCTTCTTTGCTATCAAGTCTAGATTTTCATTCAAGGATGTGATGACTTTGGATTCCCATATGCTCTTGATCTACTCTGGATTGTCTCTCTCATTACCCCTTGCTTGATTCTTTGCCATGTTCTTTAAAATATCATGACATGTTGAGGGCGGGTTATTGAGAAAGAACCTCGAGCCTACACTGTCCAAAGTAGTCTATTTGCTTTTTCGTAGCCCAAAATAGAACATCTTCACTTGATTTTCTAAATCTATCCCATGGTGTGGAACCTTCCTGAGCATGATCTGAAAGCACTCCCATACCTCGAAATAAGATTCAGATGCATGTTGCTTGAAGTTGTGGATATTCTTAATCAACTCATTTTTTTCTCTGGAGGAAAATATCTTTCAATGAATGCTTCGACCATTTCATACCATGTCTCGATTGACTCTTTTGGCAGATTGTGTAGCCATTCCTTTGCCTTGTCAACCAGTGATGATGGAAACAGCTTTAGATAGATGGCGGTTTGAGGAAACTTGTCAACTTTGACCATGTCACTGATTTCCACAAAATTGCTAATATACGCCATTGGATATTCATGAGTGTTTCCATAGAACGCTTGTGACTTGACGAGTGTGATCAAACCCAGATCAATCTTATACTAAGCTACATTCACATGTTGCTTTTTGATCGGCCATGTATGTGCAGCTGAAGAGGGTGCCTTTATCCTCTCCCAGATGGTCCTCTCTGCTCTTGGATTTCTGTCCCCCATCGCTCGTCGCATGGGTGACACGGGTATGCCTTCTAATGAAGTTGTTTGGATAGGAGCCTTAACAGTGAGTGGAACCTCAAGTGTAGCTTCTCTATAGTCTATGGTTCTCATTGTCACCATACACTAGTACCTGAAAAATTGAAAATAGTTAGCCAAGTTCCCTAAAGAGAAAATTCGATATACGAATATGAAATAAATCTTTTTTTTATTTTTTAATTAAATTGCACAAAAATTAAAAAGTGGCCTAGAGTGGCCGACTGCAGCACTTGCGGTGCTGAGACGTCATCGTCTTCTCGGCAACGGTGCCAAAAACTTGACACGCAAAAATCATGCATAAAAACACAAGTGTACATGTCGAGTAATATAGGCCTTGTGAGGCCTGAGTCGAACTTAGGGAGACGTAGTCTCAGTGACTACTACTAACTACAGTACCATCAGCTAAGCCGGTTGAAAATGTTGAATTGAGTTTTAAAGAAGCAAATGAAAACTAAGAGAAAATGAAAATGGTTGAATTCCTTAGAATTACCAGTTTCACCACGGGGTCTCGTTGTATATTATCTCTACTGAATTAACATAAATTCCTACTTCTAACCTGGATAGAAAGCTTGTAGCTTGAATTGCTCGCTCCCGCGATACAATTCACTACCTAAATCTAAGTCAATTCCATGTCTATGGTAATTTATTCTTAGTTGCATTGATGAAAACTATGGGTTCTTTCCACTACATGTACGTCACCTATTCCAAGGAATGCATAGGGAAGTGTACAAGTTATAGTTTTATAACCATTAATCCCCCTTCTGGAGTGATTATTGGTCTAATACCCTATCGATGGTGATCAAGCAGTGATAAGTCATTCAAATACACACTTATATATCCAGGAATAAAGAGAAACTTATACTAAATCATGTAAATAGTCAATACAATGATTTCCTGGGATACTCTTGGGTCCTAAGGAAAAGAGGGGTTTAGCCTTGCATGGTTTTCAGTTGAAAATACATGGAAGGAGAGAAGAAAAATGTGGGAAACATGAAGGAGATTCATGTAACCCCTAGAAAGACGATGCTCCAGATGATCCTCTTTGATAAACGTGCATTCTACAGTCTTCTAGCAACACAAATGTCTGTCGGAGGTGCTTGAATTGTTCGATTGTCATCCTTCGGCTCTGTGTTCTCTCCCTCTCTTCTCTGGCCGTCGTGCGGTGCAAAAACCGATCCCCTTTAGGTCTGGTCGTCCTCCCTTTTTGTCCTAGGTCACTTACGGTACCACATAACATGGACCGTTGGATCTAGGTGGCCAGTTTAGATTGCTGAATTCCAATAAAGTCGGTGGCACCGATGGTATCGGGCTCTCGTCGGTCTCTGGCTGGGTCGGTACCATCGACTGGAATGTCGGTGGCACCGAACTGCTATGAAAATTTTTCCCTTCCTCTCTGATGTTATCTCGGTGGCACCGACCTGGGTGGTCAGTAACATTGACTCTTTTGGTCGACTGCGGCCTTGTATCTGATGTCATCTTGGTGGCACCGACTCCTCAATCATTTGAAAGTTCCTAAAAATGCACAGAGACCAAGTATTAAGCCGAGAAATATATAAAATAATATAATTATGATGAAATAAGCATAGTTTGATGCACAAAGAGTATACAAGCCAATTATCAAGATTCATGCACATATTATCAACAAATTGACTAACAAATGCACAAAATGAATGTAAACTAGGCCTGTAATAAGCGACTCAAAACCCATACATCAGGCGTGAATGATAGAAGGGGGTTCTGTGAATTCGGGTACCGCAAGGAGTCCAAGCCCTAATCGGTATTTTCCCAATAGATCATGAAGTCCCAAAAAACTTTGGATGGAGAAGGTCAGGAGAATGATATGGGGTTGGGGTGGAGTCCGTAGGAGCTGGGACACATTGGTCAGAGAGACCAAGAGGTGAGATAACATTGACTATTGTTGAGTCCAACAAGGACTGGGAGTTTGGGCGGGGGAGACACTTTAGAGGTGTCAGATGAGTCCATGAAGGGTCGGACTCAACCATAGTCGCTCGATCCTAAAAAAATGGCAAATGCTTCTAACATGAGATTCAATCATAAAACTAGGTCAAGTGATATAAAACTAAGTTTTTTAATAAAAAATTATATTTATTCTTCTCTAATTAAGTTAGGTGATCAATAAAGTCTAATTAATCTCAAGTTTGAAGGACATGTAGTTTTTGGAGTCTAGAATATTCCCATCCAGATATATTTAGGTTTTCATAAAGTTTTCTCAACAAATTAATATAGGTCATTATCCTTATGCATATATTATTAAAAGGTGAGATTAAAGGGATTATCCTTTCCTTAGTGGGTTGGTTAAGCCAAAATTTGAGGTTGAGAGAATAGTTAATTATATTTGGGATTTAGAGGTCACATTAGGTTCTATTTGCTAAATAAAATCTTAAATTTGTAAAAATTAGGGTTTCCCATTAAGGATAATTGACAAGTTTAAATTTTGAGGATGTTACAATTATACCCACCTTAAATGAATTTCATCCTCGAAATTTTCTCCAACTACCCACCTTAGGGTTTTCCATATTAAGATAACATCATAATATATTATTAAAAAGCCTCATGACTATAGACATATATGGTCTAAGGATAAAGTCATAATCTAAAGGTGATGATCTTAAACCATACCTTGATCATTTTCCTCCTCCGTGTTCATTTCAAAGATTCCCTCCTGTCTCTTAGGAGTTGGGTTCTAGTTTCTAGATTCCTTCCTCTGTATCTTAGGACAATCTGGCTTTATATGTCCAGTTGCTCCACGATAATAGCATAATCCAGTACTAAACCTGCACGGTCCTTCATGGACCGTTTTACAAGTCAATCACTGTGATTTCTCTTAGAAAATAGGGTTTTCAACCTCATGATCTTTCCTCTTGTTGTTGCGAGGTTGATTTTGATGCTCATTGTTCTTTTGACAAGCTTCCTTCTTGTAGGACCTTCTAGGGTGGTCTTCTAGCTTTGGGGCTGCATCCAAAGCATCCTAAAGGGTTCTGTAGCCTCTTCCTGATAGGGCAAAGCTTAGGTTGGGCTTGATTCCTCGAATGAACTTCTTTATTCTATGTTGTTCATAATAGTCGTAGCCATACTTCTGTAGGATCCTAAACTTTGTGGCATATTGGGTAACTGTCATGTCACCCACTTGAGCTAGATTGGCAAACTCTATCTCCTTCTCTATCATGGCTTCAGACACATAGTGCTTCTAGCAGGCCTCCACAAATACTTCCCATGTGAGTCCAGGTGCATCAGCCACTCTTAAATTGAGGAAATTCTCCCACTACGTATGAGCAACTCCTTTCAACATATGGGTCATGAACCGAACCCTAGAGTGTTGAGGGTAGTCCATGTCATGAAAACAATGCTCCATGCTTCTTATTCATTCTTCTCCCATGGTGACGACATTATTTTCTATATATCCAACAAATGAGTTGGGCTTGATCTTCAAGAATTCCACCAAAGTCAGCTCGTGGTGTCTGGGTTGATGTTGTCCTTGTCCTAGGGCATTGGTGAGCATTTGGACTAAGTCCTCCAAGGTTTCCTTAGGGTTCCTTCTTGGTCCACTTCCCTCACTAGAAGACCTAGCACCATCTTCCTTATCCTTTCCCTTGTCAGATCTCTTAGAGGACATCTAGAATAACAAGGTATACCTAGGGTTAGAACATGTGAATCTTTAACTTAGTGGCCATCTACTCATTGCTCTAATACCATATTATAACATCCCCCAAGCACATATATAACAGCAGAAGAAAACCCTATGTTTTCCATAATAAGGGTCACTCGGCTTGGAGGAACATTACAAAACATGATATACATAACAACAAGATAAATGAAACACCATGTATTAAGTCAAAATATAGATTCATACATTGTTCTTAAAAGGAAAAACATAATCTGTCTCATCTTGATCTCAAACCTAATACATGTAGGCTAAGAAAATCTAAAGCATGAAATGATAAACAAGACTAAAGAATCTACTGAGTGGTAGATGGAACCCCACCAAGCTAAAGTCTCCTTTGATGTCATCTACGCTGAAGGGATTGCTTTACTTCTCTCATGCTCCTTGATCTAGGGACATCTTTTCCCATTAAACAAAGCAACAACATAAGTAAGCAACACTATGCATGTTATAAGTACTGAAAAATAAGCATATACTTGAACAAAAATAAACTTGACATGACTTAACATTAAGAATTATCATTATGCTTTATCTTTCATTACATCAATGAATTAAGAAACTTTACCATATGAATTCTCTATATAACTACCCATGTGGGGTGCATCATGCTCATAAATCCCATAATTTCTAGGAAGCCCATAATGACCATAAAGGTCCATCATTGCAAGAAGAATATGATAAGTTACTTAATTCTCTTATCTTAATCATTATTCATATCTTGTCGTCAATGTGTAATTACACTAAAGTGCTCATCAAGATGGTCAAGGCTCATCCTAGTTACACTAAAGTGCTCATCAATGTCAAAAAGATAAAATAACATTAGGAGGAACAATTCACAACTTAAGTGCATTGTCTTAATTGTCATGGCATTTCTCCCTCTTAATCTTGAGATTAATAATCACATGATTTACATGATTCTTTATTAAATGTCTTAATCATTACATGATCATAGCATTAAACTAATGAGCATCAATGATAAACCATATGACTTTATGAATATAACAGTCAACATGCAATAATATAATTTGAGGCATCTTCATTATCTTCATTTCATTCATTAACTTGGAAATTTAAAGCATAATCCTAAATCATACATAACATGCAATTCATACAAAGTACATATGCATAGTGGCATGACCCGCTTACCTTGATCAAAACAAATACTAGTTTAGTCTCCCCGGTCTTGAGTCAATCCTACGTTCCCTAAAATTAACATTACATGATTTACGTTAATTATCACCTTCAACACAATCCTAAAGCCTAATTTGGGTTTATTAAGGAAACATGGATACGGATGAAAAATTTAGGGTTTGAAAGCACTGAAACCATATTCTTCATGAAAAAACCTTTCCAAAATGTATTTTTGGTTATTTTCCTAATAAAACATTGATTTACTGTGAATTTCTGAATAATCGACCAATGAGAAAACCAGATAAATCCACATCAAAAAAATCACCTTTAATAAGAAAACACACCCTGGACTCGCCTGGGTGAGATGTCCTAATGGCCAACATCTGCATGGAGTGAGCCCTTCTCCAACCCACCTGCATCGTTTCTCGGCAAGACACGGTGTAAATACCACTTTTGCCCGTAATCAAGCATTACCGAGGGGATAAACACTGGGCCAAAATCATGAATTTGGAACCTGGATTGGTCGTCTTTGAGTGTCAAGTGCATAGAGAAATAGGCACAACATAAGCGAGATCCTTCAACCCAAAAACTAGGTTTTGTTTTTAATCAACAAAAACACATAGCGTCCCAATATACCTCCGACTTAGTCGATCCCAGTGAGCCTGACTTAGACTAATTTTAAGGTCAGGAGCTCAATAGAGCTCTGCTACCATTACTGGCTAGAGGTGCAGTAGCATGACAAGATCATAGGTTTGGAGACCCAGCAGGGGTGAGAACCAGTAGGATGGGAACTGTGTAGAAACACCGATGAGGAAAACACAAGACACGACGGTTGAAACCATGGTCGAGAACAGGGGAAGCAAGTCAGAATTTGAAGCTATGACCCCAAAGTGAGAAATCATCATATAAGACTTGCAAAACGTTCATGGGGTTGCATAGAGGATAAATCCATTATTTCTGTGGTGTGAGAGACATTGGAAGGGAATGGAAGAGAATGACAGTGATGATCAAAAGAAGAGCTTATTAGACATGGTGCTCTGGGAAAGTGTATGGAAAATTTTCAATTGGAAAAGAAAACTAGGGAAGCAGATATGCTTACTTGGCAGTCAATTTGACAGGGGTGGTGGAGAATTTAGGCCTGGCGAGGTGTTCACTGGAGATGGAAATTGGGCTCGTCAAGGTGTCTCAGAGGGCAGGAGATAAAATTGAAGATGATAAGCATTTATCTGGGTCAGGCGGTAGTTTTTACAACCATACTTATAGGCGTGAATGATAGAAGGGGGTTCAATGAATTTGGGTACCGCAAGGAGTCCAAGCCCTAATGGGCATTTTCCCAATAGATCATGAAGTCCCACAGAACCTAGGATAGAGAAGTTTGGGAGGCCGAGATAGGGCTGGGGGTGGAGTCGATAGGAGTTGGGACACATTATTCAGACATATCAGGAGGCTAGATAACGGTGACTATTGTTGAGTCCAACAAGGACTGGGAGCTCAGGTGAGAGATACGCTTTGGAGGTGTTAGATAAGTCCACGAAGGGCAACCATAGTTGCCTAGTCCTAAAAAATGGCAAATGTTTCTAAAACAAGATAAAAACAGAAGAGTAGGTTAGGTGATATAAAACTAAGATTTTTAAATAAAACTTATATTAATTGTTCTTTAATTAAGTTAGGTGATCAAACAAAGTCTATTTAATCTCAAATTTGACCACCATGTAGTTTTTGGAGTCTAGAATATTCCCATCTAGTTAGATTTAGGTTTTCATAAACCTCTCTCAACAAAGTAATATAGGTCATTATACTTATGTATATATTATTAAAAGGTGGTATTAAGGGGATTATACTTTCCTTAGTGGGTTGGCTAAGCCAAAATTCTAGGTTGAGAGAATAGTTAATTATATTTGGGATATAGAGGTCGCATTAGGTTGTATTTGCTAATACAGTCTTAAATTTGCAAAAATTAGGGTTTCCCATTGAGGATCATTGATAAGTTTCAATTTTGAGGATGTTACATGGGTCTTCAAGAACAATACCAACACGGAAGGACAAATTGCTTGCAAAGAGTTTCAACAAGTTCAAGATGTTGAACATGATGACATTTTTCATTAGTTGTCATAGTTAAAACCGTCAAGTTCATGTTTGCCATTGTAGCTTGTTATGACTATGAGATTTGGCATATGGATGTTAAAATCACATCCCTTATTAGGAATATTTATGAGGATGTGTGCATGACACAGTCTAAAGGTTTTATGAATCCAATAATGCAAATAAAGTTTGTTAGCTACAACGGTCAATCGGTGGCTTGAAGCAAGCATATCAAAGATGGAATCTTTGGTTTGACAAGATATTCAAAGATTTTGCTTTAGTCAAAATGAAGATGAAATCTGTGATTACAAAAAAAATTGTGGGAGCATATTTATATTTCACATGATGATGGGGAATGACATACTTATACTACAAATGTTTAAACTTGGCTGGGAAGTACCTTCTTTATGAAGGTTTAGGCGAAGCATCCTATATCTTAGGAATTGAGATCTATAGAGATAGTTCTGGAAAGCTTCTTGACCTAAGTAAGAGCACACACATTGGCAAGATATTGAAGTGATTTAGCATGCATGACTCAATGAGAGAAATGTTGTCCATGAAATTAGACTTTCAAGAGCCTAGTATCCCAATTCTTATAAAGAACGGGAACACATAAATAAGATGACATATGCATTTGGAATTAGATCTATCATGAATGAAATTTTGTGTACTTATCTCGTTATCTTGTAATTGTATCAGGCATGATGAGAGGATATCAATCTAATCCCAGTGAAAATCACTGGACTGCCATAAAGAACATCCTTGAGTACTTGAGAATCACTAAAAGGATTGGTTCCTTGATTATGATAATAAGGAAGAGTTGGTGTAAAGAATTACATCGATGCAAGCTTCCAAAATGCCAAAGAAAATCAAATATTGCAATCTAAATTTGTGTTTGACCTTAAAACGAGAATCGTAAGCTGGAAAAGTTCCAAGCAAGAGACAGTTGTTTAATTCTACAACAAAAGTCAAGTACCTTATTGTTCATGTAGATGAACTTGTGTGAGGTCCAACCATTGATGACATAGTAGAAATATTGTGAAAACAATGGAGTTACTGGACAGGCAAGAAATCTCATATAGAATACTAAGGCACTTCCATCTCATACGAGATGTCATACAATGAGGAGATGTGAAAATTTGCAAAATAGCAACTTGAAGCAAACATTGCTACCTGCTATAAAAGCACTAGTGCAATATAAATATGATGGACATGTTAAGATCACTTGGAATAAGATTTGTGGGTGATTGGCTCTAAGTGCAAGTGGGAGTCTATTGGTATGTATGCCCAGAGCACCAATCATACGATAATTGTAATGGGGCATTAAATACTTTATTTGACAATTATAAAGGTACTTTTGTCTATTATGTATGTTTCAATTATGAGATGATGACAAAAACACGGTATACGTCTAAAGAATGATGTTACTTGATGACATATGTCTTCAAGTTGAGGACTTGAACAATGAGATCGTATGTATGATAAGAGTACATATATTCTTGTTATGTCCCTAGCTAGGATATTACTATGGAAGAAAAATAAACAACAGTAATATAAAAGACTAGAGCATGTATTGGTTGATGACAAAATCTCATTAGTCATGATATGTGATATCAAACCAAGAACATAGGTACTTTTTATAGAATAGTGTACTGGACAGACCCACCTTGAGAGTGTTACATGGAGGCCATGGGATGATAGTCAGAATTAGCTCTAATAGTGATAGTGGTGTTGTGGTTCTTAGACATGAAGTCACTACACTTATCACATGTCATTCGATGAACTTTTACAACATCTAACGTGACCTTGAATAAGGTTTGCCATAAAGGTGGTGCTCGGGTACATTGTGACAAATGGGGATTGAGTGTGAGTGATGTAGATGGGATTTGTCCCTCCTATAGGAAATTTATATCTAGGCCACTTGATAAGTGAGACTGAGAAATGTATGGCCATACTCATGTGACTGAATACTTGATATGTGAGCTCACATGCATCTCATATAGTCTTCTCTAGCTAAAGGAACATGGATTGAATGTTGAAGAGGATGAGGATTCCATGCCTCAAGTACAATCTGAATATCAGAGACAAAGAAACTATACAATCAAGGTAACACTGATCACAGATTGTAGGTTGAAGTTTTTCTCCAAATTTCCAATTACTTGGATAGCAATGATGTGTTGCTAGACACGGCTCATTGCTTGTGATGTCATAAATTGGTTATGGACATTCACTGCCAACTTAACTTGGGACCTATAGGGTCACATGCATAGTTAGCACATGGAATAGGAGTTTGTTCATAAATGATATCTAACTTGATTACTAAAGTGTTTTGATATTAAATTTCAATAATGACGATTGGAAATTGACTGAATGGATAATGAATCGACCGGTTCATGTGTTGAACTAGTCGATTCAAGTGTTAGGTGAATTTAAACTACATTGGCTAACATTGGCTGAACTGGGACATGAACTGACCGGTTCATGGTCTAAAATGACCGATTTAACTTGTGAATAACCTAATTCAATGGTCAATATGATTGGACCAAGGATTGATGTTGATGTCATGTTGTACATTAATCAGATACTAAAAGTCAATATGTTTTGAATAGGAAATATGGTGAACTGACTAATTTTTAGGTGTTGAACCAATCGTTTCACAGGTGAAATGACTAGTTCATCATTCACAGCTTCCATAAAATTCATGTAATTTACTCTCTTTGACTCCCAAATGAACTAGAAACCCTGACCCTGGACATCCTATATAAAGGGGGTAGTCTAGGCTTTCAGAGATATAACAATAAGCTCTGATAATTGTTGTCCTCTTTGGTTGTGGTAACTAGAGAGCTTGAGACCTACCTATAAAAGGGAGGGACAATAAGGGAGAGAAAACATGAGAGAGTGAATCAAACCTAGAGGTTGACGTTCAAAGAGATAACTCCCTACTATTGGATATAGCAATGCAAGGTGTTCTCAGTGGTTCGCATGGACTACGATATGGGTGTGGAGGTTTTTGCCAATCACTAGGAGGACAACAACCACCAATGTATGTGGTACTATACCAGGAGGTTGTTCTCTCTAGTTGTTTGTGTGCGTATTGTGAAGAGTGTTCATTATTGTAAGAGTTGTCGTTGGACTTGCTTCTAGACCAGGTATATCTCTTGCTACCCTCGTTCCTAGAGACATCATTAACACGATCTCTCTGGAAAGAAATAGGGATAGAATTTTGTTTCTGCTGCCTCATCTACCATTCCTATTCTCCAACAAGGAGTTGTTCGACTCCTTAGGCCCTAACTGCAAGGTGTTGATAGTATGGTTAGGCAATATAGAGCAATCAAATACCATGGTGATTGACCTCTAGAGGGAGTCTTAGGTATAGATCGTGACACTATTATAAAGTTGAACTTTGGATATGGTGGGTATAAATACCTCATCATATGCCTAAAATACCTATTTTATATTATTTATTATATATTAACTTATTATTGCATATATATGTGTGTATATATTATTGTTTAGTCATTTGTATTACACGGTTGATGAGTTCGGAATATCAAATGTGGAATTTGGAATGCCATCAATGATTAGCGATGTACTTAGAGATTTGAGTGGCGTCAAAGGTTACATGAGTACTTCTATGAAGGTTTTTGGTGCTTCCAAGACTGTGATCATAGTTTTCTTCAATGTTGTATGAGTTTTGGGCTTGTTGTTTATATTTCTAACTTATATTTTTATTTTATTTACCTTCTATTCAATTAGAAATAGGAATTGGAAGTTGTTAGTGATTCTTCTCGAGATCTACACTATGTATTTCTTTGATCCTTAGGGTATAAAACTAAAACATTTGAGGAACACCCAATAAAGTCGGCAATTCAGTGTAAGTATAATTTTTCCATGCTCAACATATTTGTTAATGTTTGCATCATATGACAGTTTAAAAATGTGACATATATGCTAATTTCACTTATAGGGGTATGAAAGAATTCTGTAACAACATAGGGAAAGTAGATAAAAAAGAAACCAGTAGTTTGGAGGAGTGTTGATGTATGTCTTCTCACTCCAATGCATATATATTACCAACTCTGCTTAATTACATTTGTTAACGTAATTATAAATCTATAGTTCCCTATACAAGACAATGATTGGGCATGTGCATATTATGTGATGGTGTACATGCAGATGATTGCCACACACATAGAAAAAATCAAATGATATTGATGGTAATGTTATTAGTCTTGGATCATAATTAATAAAGTAGTCTTGATAATACAAACAATCAAATATAATCAGAATTACATCTCATTCTCTTTGCAATTCTTTGACACTATTGAACCCTATACATTGGAGCAATTGAATGGCCTTCATGAATAGTGGGTAGACTGCTTCATCAAACATGTAGACTTGTCATAAAATTGGGAGGGTTGCTTGATATTTTTGTAACTAAAACTTTGATGTCAAATTTTTATTTGTTATATTATTATGCATTGTAGACTTTGTGGCAACTAATGTTGATATGTATTCATGCATATGTGTGTGTGAATTGAATATTAAGTGCATGAGGAGGAGAATGATGTGTATTTGTGCATATGTAAGAAATTGAATGTGTGGTTGAGAAATGATTTAGTTGAGTTGTGAAATCATGCATGTGTGTGTGCATTTGAAGTGAAAAATGGTCAGAATGTCAAGGTTTGCTGGCATGTTTATGCATATCATATCAAATGGATGCGTGTATTAGTATATGCATCTTTCTTCTTGCAGGTTTTCTAGCCTGTTGTTAAGCTACGATGCTTGTAGAGGCCTACAATACTGATTAACTCTCAATTTTGATGAACTGTGGACAGAAGATAGGCTAACAAGTAGACAACAGGTTTGCAGACCTTCTATATAAAAAACATAGATATGTAGCATTACATGGTCAGGTCTACTTTAGATAACCGAAAATTAAGGAAAGTTAAAGGAAAACCACATTCTCATCGCACGATGTGTTTTATGTTGTCGATTTAACTGTAACATGGAACCTATGACATATATATGTCATCAATTTTTGTTTTCCAAAGTAATCGACGATGTATGTCCCAAGTTTTAGCATTTCCCGCTTAGTCTTTGGTTTATAACCGATGACATATGCCTAAAATAACCGATGCGAAAACCAGTTTCTAAAGTAGTGATGAACCATATACTTAAAAAATTATGCTAGACAAGGTTTCAATTGCTTTATTGTAAGTGTTGGTATGGTGTGCCCAAAGAGACAATCATATGATGATTGTGATGGCATATCACATAAAGGATTTAATTAATAATCATAAAGGCAAGCTTCAAATTCATTCTGCTTCACTTAGTTATGAGATAATTAGGAAACATAATGAATGTCTTTTTTTAGTCGGTCAAAAATGTGTGTTGCTAGTATTACCAAAACTTTGGGCACTAATTACCCAATTACATCTGACAAAGTTAATCAACCATAACTAAGAGTCAATACCCCCATGTAGGAGGATAAAGAACCCTATATAGAGCTAGGAAACTAAGAAAAACCCTATATAGAGCTAGGAAACTAAGAAACATAATGAATGTCTAAAGAATGATAATACTCAATGATGTATATCTTCAAGTATGTGACTTGAAAAATGAGATCATAAGGATATTAAAAGTATTTACATTTTTATTATGTCCCTAGTTGGTTGTACCATGGAAGGTAGATAGACATTAGTAACACACAAGCCTAGAGTGTGGGTTGGTTGATGACAAAATATCATCAGTCATGATATGTGATATCAAACCAAACACATAGATACTTGTTAGGGAATAGTGTATCAGACAAACCCACCTTGAGAGTGACACATGGAAACCATAAATGGTTGTCATAGTCATCTCTCATAGTGAAGGTAGTGATTGTGGTTTTTAGACCTAAAGTCACTACATTCATCACTTGTTGTTCAATATACTTTGACATCATCCAACGTAACCCTGAATAAGGGTTGCCATAACGGAGATGATTGGGTAGTTGTGATGCATGGGGATTGACTATGAGTGATGTAGATGGGATTTGTCCCTCCTACTAGAGTTAGATATCCAAGCCACTTGATAAGAGAGATTGAGAAAAGCATGCACATGAACATGTGGATCAATACATGATATCGAGGTCACATATATCTCAGACAGTCTGCTCTAGTTCAAGGAAAAAGGATTGAAATTCAGAGGATGACAATTCCATGCCTCGAGTTCATTTCGGATATCAGAGACCAAGGAATTATACAATCACTATAACACCTTACATAGATTGTAGGTTGAAGCTATTCTCCAACTTTCCATTCACTTAGGTAGCATTGATGTGTGACTAGGCACCACTCTTTGCTTGTGTTGTCATAAACTAGTTATGGACATTCAATGCAAATGTGATATGGGACCTATAGGGCCACACACATAGGATACACCTAGACGAGGAGTTTAATCATGAATGATAATTGAATTAATTGCCAAAGTGTTTGGGTATTCAATTCAAGCAACAAATAAAATGACTGGACTCCCAACTGTCGGTTTGAGTGTTGAGTTGACCGGTTGGAGTGTCAGGTTGATTAGAAATTGAATTGGTTGAGTTCTGGCTGAAGTAGAGAGCAAACCGAATGGTTCACTTAGTGAACTGATCGGCTTAAGTCACCAACCGACCAGTTGGTTGAGTGAGATGCCCATTTCATTGAGAAATTCGATTGCATCGAGGATTTGTACTGACATCATTTTATGCATTAATTGGATTAGAATTGCCAATTCATATGTGATTGAGAAATATGGAGAAGCGACTGGTTCGTTGAGCGAACCGATCATCTCACATGTAAACTGACCGGTTCGCTTGTGGACCAACTGGCTTGGTTGCAAACCAACCAGTTTACCACTTGTAGGTTGTGGAAATTCATTATCTTTCGGTCCCTTACACTGTTACACATATTGGGAACCCAGACCCTAACCCCTCCTATAAATAGAGGGGTACTGGGGGCTTCTCATACACAACGTGATTGCCTCTAACAATTATTGTCCTCTCTAGTTGTGGTAACCAATAGAGAGCCCGAGCAAATCCTACTCCATAAAGGGAGGGATAGCAAGGGAGAACAATTGTGGAAGAGCAAGTTGGTGACTAGTACACCAACGGGAGGGACAACTCCTTTCTGTGTACTCTAGTTGAATGACAAGAGTTATATGTGGTCTGTGTGGACTACTATAGAGTCGATGAGGTTGTTTTCTGCCACTAGAATGACAACATCAAGCTGTTGTCTGTGATGAAGACCATGAGTTGTTGCAGATGTCGTCTCAATGAAACTAGGAGTGTTGCATTACTGTAACAAGTTATAGTTGTTGGACTTGCTCCAGGACCAGATATAAACTTGTTAAACCATCATTCCCATTATATAGTTGTTAACGTGATATTGTCATCATGGGGAATACAAACATTAAATTTTTGTTTCTGCTATCTACTCTGTTCATGCATTTACCTATAGTGGTATTAGATCCATGTCAATTTACTATGTTTTAGGATTTATCGATGTGATCAGATTTTTGGTTTATCGCTTTATTTATTGTATATAATGTGAATGTTTAAATTTATTAATATGCATATCCTATTAAAGACCACATACGATTCCACTATATATATACATATATATATATATATATATCTGTGTGTGTGTATAATGTGTGTGTGTGAAATTTACATGTGTCGCCCTAAAATTGATTTTCATGGTGGATATATAGCATGGTTATGGCCAATAACCCAACTATTTATGTGTGGTTGAATGATTATTTTATTCCTATTTTATCTCGATTTTCATATCAAGCCTCTACCTTCTTCTTCCCAATGTGAAAGCATTATTTTTCCTACATTTGCTCCCCTCGAATGTAACTTGAGGTTTCTCTTTACCATGTAATAAGTTCAATAAAAATAGGATAGTTTCTTTTCTTGCAATGATGAAGATGACGATCAATGTTAGGAGAGCCAACTGTTTCATGTGGCGAACCGATCGGCTGGAGGACAAATGAGGGTGAACTATAGAAGGAGCTAACCGACCGACTAGTGATCCTGACTGACTGTTTGGAGGCACCTGACATCAATTGGACAGGAGGCCATTAGATCATTTCAGATGACCAACCGGCCAAGAGGCGAGATGACTGGTTCAAGGGTTGAACCGATCAACCCAGATTGGCAAGTACAGATCTAAACCAACAACATGTTCTTGAATGTGATGTAGACCTAGGTGGTAGTAATTCCTTGTGGCTCCAAGTAATTATAATAGATATGTCCATAACCATCGTTGCATGTTTATGTTGTGGGATATAACATGTATATGATATGTACTAGTATGCAGTGATTGGATATGTATATGTGTGTGTATATATATAATCCCTCAATCAAACATATTAAGTCGAAGATGCTTTCTACTAGTAGCACACATGAAAAGCTTGATCGACTAAGTGTGGTCACCCCAAGGGTGGTGTACTATCTATCTCGTGGAAGTGTGATGGTAATAATGTGGGCCCACCAAGCGGGGTGCATTATTATCGTGTTGGCTTTTGGGTCGAGCTTAACTATGTGATGTTAATGAGATTAAGTACAAGACACAAACAATTGACTATGGCAAAGAGTTGCACATATCAACTACATAATATGAAATTGGCAAACGTTGCCTACCTTAATGATTGATTATGGATGATGACATTGACCGGTAATAATTGAATCATTTTGGATCTTGGCTCATTAGAATATTATTTGCTACAATCTTCCAAACTGATAATTGAGGGTTGTCAATTTGATAAAAACAATGAGAGCGATAGCTACGTGTAGACCTAATTAATATCGTCAATTTTAATCAAATTAAATCACATAAAAATGAGTTTTTGACAAAATTGTAATTATTTTGTAGAATCAAATGGCAATACATAACAACAACTTTTCTCTGTGATCGGTCCTTGATAAGGACAAGTTAAATGGGACTAACTTCCATGACTGGTTTAGGATGTTGAGAATCATTCTCACACAAGAGTGCAAGCTCTATGTCATGGAGACACCGGAGCCAGATGAATCCCTTCCCAATGCACCTAAGGCTCACACAGAGGCTTACAAGAAGCATATTGAAGATGTCATTAATGTCAAGTGTCTGATGCTATGCTCCATGACTATGAGATGCTGACGTGTATTTTACTACGCGCTAAAACGCAAGTATACGCGTCGAGTAATATAGGCCTTTGTGAGGCCCGAGTCGAACACAGGGATACATGAATTATTGGAGACTCCTACTAACTAATTGCAATCAGCTAGGCCGGATGACAAAGTAGGGTTTGTTGTCGAAATTAAAAGAAAATAAAATGAAACAAAGAAAACAATCGATTAAAGGTTAATTTAATCAATTCAAAAGGATATCTTTAGGATTGCGGTTTTACCGCGGGTCAACGTTGTATTAGGTTTTATATAATTCCTCACTCTTCTCTCTCTATCCGGGTAGTGGCCTGAAAACAGAATTACCCACTGTCGTGGTGTAATTCACTACTTAGGTTTAGGTTGATTCCACCGTCGTAGTAATCATTCCCCTAAACTAAGCGCATTACGAACGATCTCTCAGTTTCCACCATTAATTTTACACCTCCTTTGTCAAGGGATTTATCGATTAATGTAGGTTTTGTCTCTTTTCAACCGTTAATCCTTCTGTCGAAGTGATTAAGGGCATTAAGTTATTATTATGGTGATCAGGCTTAACAATATATATGGAGAAAACGAAACTATACCACGGATTTAAGAGAGAAAATATGAATTATTAATCTAAAATCGTCATACAATGCATTCTCGGGCTACTCCCGGTCCTAAAGATGGAGGGTTTTAGCCTCGCATGTTCATCTTGCACAAATACATGTAGAAATTGGGGAATTCATAAGAAAAACGTGAATTAAGTGGGAAAACCCCTGAACGGAGAAGAACTGGTAGATCCTTTGCGTAGAAAACGAGCTTTCCCGCCTCTCGGTGGTGAAATTCATCTTCGGCAGCGTCCGGATCGATAGGGATGAGCTTGTGGCCTCTGTTCTCCTTTCTCTCCTTCCTCGGCACTCGTGCAATGACCAAAATTAGATCCTCCCGTCTGTCGGCGGCCATCATTAGGTATAAGTCCCTAATTAGGTCGTCAAATAACTCCAGCCGTCCGATTGAGATCAAAACGAATTCAACGCATATCTGCCGGCGTCGATACCATCGACGCGGGTCGATGGTATCGACCCAGCGTATTAGCGGCAGCCTTCTTTTCTTTTCGTCTGAGTGCCTGTGTCCATCTCAATACCATCGACTAGGGTCGATGGTATCGACTTCCTTTAGTGTCGGTTGTTGTCGTTTAGCGACGCTGTAGCCTCCATGCATCGATGGCATCGACTTGGGTCGATGGTATTGACTCTGCGCTGCTCCTCTCGGCTGGCAACTTGTGGCTTGGTCGATGGTATCGACTTCCGTCGATGGTATCGACGGAAGCAGATACTTGTTTTTCCTGAAATTCCAAAACAAGACCAAATAAATCCACACAAATTATGATAATATGATAAATAATGCTCAAAATGATACAACTAAGGGGATTTGACATAAAATGATGGCAAAGACCGAAATGAGTGAATTATGCAATATTATCCATAAAAATGACTAATTAGAGCATAAAACACATATGAAAAAGGTCTATAAATGTGACTCAAAATCATCGCATCAAACTCCCCTAAGCTTAGACATTGCTCGCCCTCGAGCAACTAATCCTTAGAATAGAATTGCAGATGTCAACTAAAAATCAACACACCAACCCAACATCCCATGTGACTCCCACTGAACGTTCTCAAAATGGCCTTCTCTAACCACAGAATAGTAATTACCCTAAAGGCGACAATAATCATCCATAAGAGAAATTATCCTTAAAACCGATGAACACTATCACATAAGGCAGTTAACATAATAAAACTCGCCGATTCAGCATTGGTGCATCTTGTGATCGCCTACACTACATTGCTCGCCCTAACTACCATCTACATGGAAGCAGTTCTCCTGATAAACATTAGTGAGGAGAAATTCACGGTGGCCTACCAATCCGAGCAACGGGTGGATGGAAATGGGTGGTTCATGGAAGAACTTGGAAGTATTGTACAAATTCAATCATGCATAAAACAAAAATGTCCTAAATGATGCAAATGCACATTAGAAATGCCCTAATGCCTAAAATTGGGTGAAATGATGCGTGCACTAACCTTCCACCCCAAAATGAGATGGAAATCTACTTAAGCCACATCATGTACTCAATTTTCCTGTAATGCGAGTGATATCATGTTCCTTTCTCCCTCTTATTCCACTTTCTTCTAAATTCTCTTTTTTTTCTTTTCTAATTAAAATTTTTTTTTTCACTTTAGCCCACGTATCCATAATTGCTTAGAGATAAGTGTATTGGGCTATTTACTTCATGCTTGGAAATCTTTGCAATATTTCGAAGGTATGGAACAGTTTAGATCACTTTTGAGGAAACATTTAGATACATGGTGTACTTTATGCATGAAAATCATGAGTGCAACTACATGACATGCACCTAAAAGTAATGTGCATGAATCCCTATATATTTTTTTCTTTATGCAAACGTATGGAAAATATCAATGCAAGTCCTATCTAAATGCTATGCACACAAGAAGGAATTGAAACTGCACTTTACTTCCAATTCTTAGGTGGATTATGGAAAAATGATGTGGAATGATCACAAGATTAAATGACTGAACCTTAGAAAGATATTATGTGTCCCTCCTTACTGACCTGTGTAGTGGTTTGGAGGGTTCTCTCTCTTACATCCAATTAAGGTCTCATTACCATTTGGTTAGGTTAGGCTCAAACAACCGTTACTATCCACTTTTCATGAGTCAAAAGGAGTATAGTTGTGAAATGTTGTTTTAAAGTTGACATAATCAATCATTTTCGTAGGATAAGTTCCCCAAGGACAACCAAGTCAAGCTATCCAAAGACACACAAAAAATTTAAATTTCCCTTAAATTTCCCATGAATTAACAGCAAGATGACAAACTTTTACGACATCCACAGTTACACTAGATAGCATGTGGATCCTACCAAAACTAAAAATGCAAGAAACAAATAACACTGCTAAAAACTAAAAACAATAAAAGAAAAGATAGAGTTGTTCCAACTACCCCCCTAAGCTTGAATTCGACTATGGCCTCATAGTCAAAAACAATCTTAAGAGTGGAACAGAGATACCCTGATCATTCTTGTGGAGGCGGAGGTGGGTACTGTGGGGCCGTAGGATCCCAAGAAGGATACTCCCCCTGGAAGCTCGGATCATAATGGGTCCTCGGCGGAGGCTGTGGATAGCCTCCAAAGTAGCTCTGACTCCAGTAATGGTCGTAAAAGGGCTCCTGTTGCATCTCCATCCATTGCAACCGATTGTGTATCTGTTGTTGGTTGTCGAGGAGGAGACGTTCATTCTCGAACATCGCCCTTTGGTTGTCAAGTAAAAGGTTCGTAGTATCCTGAATACCGATATACATTCTAGATGCTGCTGATGTGTCTGATGTATGTCCTGCAGCATCGTATACATGCCTTGCATTGAGTAGGCATCCTCGCCTGGCTGCGAGGGCTGTGGTGATGACGGCGGGGGCTGTGATGATGAAGACGCACCCGGATGCATCCTAGGACGCTTCTGTGGTGCTACTCGTGCGCGAAGAGGTGTGAAAGCCTCCTCTTCCTCCTCAGCCTCGCCTTCTTGTCCATCGTTTCCGCCTTCTTCTTCATCGGACTCGACGGCTATGATCGGCCACCGGAAGTGCTGTGCGCCCGCGATGTTGAAGACGACGTCCGGCAGTGCGCATTCCTGGTAAGCGTGGTTGACGTGGCAGTGTGCGTACGCCAACCCATCCCAGAGAAGGATAAGGTTTGAACGGTGCAGATGTTGCACGTTCACCTTACTCCTCGTCGAAATCGGAGTCATAGACCGGAAATTCAGCCCCAAGTACATCGCCAATTTGGTGATGAGCCCACCAAAATGGATCGGAGCCTTCCTTGTACTCCTCTTCACCGCCAGAATGCGCTGTAGAAAGAACGCACCCCAGTTGCATTCTTGTCGCTTCAGGAGCATGTAGAGGAAGAAAAGATCGCTCTCCTAAAACTTGCTCAATGCTAAATCGCTCCGAGCAAAGAACGTAAGGCTCAACATCCGGTGTAAGACCCGGACGAAGGGATGCTCGAAGTCCGCTACTGCAGCATTGTGGTAGCTCACTGTCTTTCCCGCCGGCACTGTGACTAGCTCGGCGAAGATCTTGTCGTAGTCAGTGCGGGAATCTGGGCACCGGTGATCGTTGCGACCATGGTTCCAGTTGAAGATGTCATTGAACTGCTTAAGCGTGATGTTGTAGTTGATATTGAACAGCCGGAATGACACCCGGCCCTTGATCCACTCACGATCAGAAGCAACTACATCGTTGGGCACGACGCAGACGTCAAGGGACGCCATGAACTCCGCCACCAATTCCTTGTAGGTGGGCCATTCGCCGAAGAACGGCTACCCATCCGCATGATACTCCAACTCGTCGTCCTATCTACCGGTGTGACTTGCTTGTCCTGCCAGCACGTAGGCCAAGTTGGCCTCAAATCCAAGATTGCGGATCATATCCCGGTCCACATACCGGGTCGGCTCGATCTTCCGCTTCATGATTTCCTCATAGACCTTCCTCACCTCCGCGGATGGGTGAACCAGGCATGGACGTGAGACTGAAGCGGTAGGGGGTGGCACAAACTCCGCGATCTCCATAGGATTCGCGCGCGAGGACGATGATCCGGCGGCGTGCACCATTATTGCAAGAAAGATGGGATTCGAAGAAGAGAGCTCGGGGAAGATGGAGAAGTGATTCTCCACTCTGTGAAGATCCTTGCTTGATGTTGCTGCTCTTCAGTCTTGGAGGGCTCGGGGGAGTGCTCGGCGCAAAGGAGGAAGTTTTCTCTGAAGGTGTGACGTCAAATGACGTTGCAATTCTCCTTATATAGACTTGGCCGGCGCTACTGTTGACCCGTCGATACCATCGACGCGGGTCGATACCATCGACGCGGGTCGATGGTATCGACACGTCTCGATGCTATCCGCCTCCCTCGCGAGTATCGACGGCCGACAATTGCTGGATCGTGAAACCCGGATTGTTGACCTGTCGATACCATCGACGCAAGTCGATAGTATCAACGCAGCACCCGGATCGCTGACGTGGACTTTGCGATCGTCGTCGATGTCTTTGCGTGGATCGGTGACATGGATGTCGATACCATCGACGGGGGTCGATGGTATCGACTTGACTTCATTGCGACACCGCCACTTTTTCACTTCAACCTGTGACCATGTCGATACCATCGACGAGGCCGTCGATGGTATCGAGTTGACTAAGACAAATCGTTCTGAACTTCTCCAGAGATCTCAATGGTATCGACTGGCATGTCGATACCATCGACAATTATTGTGCAACCTGTCTGTAGGTCTGTCGATACCATCGACGGGACCGTCGATAGTATCGACTCAGAGCGATTTTTGCAGCTATCAACCTGAACCTATGTCGATACCATCGACCAGTGTGTCGATGGTATCGACTCTGCCTGTGCCTGCACATTAAACAAACGGATCAAGGTATCTTCTTTACACTAGAATTTGAACGAAATGAAAGCAATCTATGACTAGAATTAAACTATCCTAATGTACCAATGGTTGGGTTGCCTCCCAACAAGCGCCCTTCTTTAACGTCTTAGGCTAGACGTCTTCCCAGCATCTCATTCATCCACAAGTGTAATGAGTTTGACCTCATTCACTTTTCTCTTGTAATTTTCACCAAAATACAATTTCAACCGCTGTCCGTTCACCAAGAACGTGGCATCTCCATCACGCACAAGAATCGCACCGTGCGGTTTTACCTCTTCCACCACGAATGGTCCACTCCACCGGGATTTCAGCTTCCCGGGATGCAACTTGAGGTGGGAGTTAAACAATAGAACACTATCTCCCTTTTTGAATGTGCGCAGCTCGATATGGCGATCATGGATCAACTTTGTGCGCTCCTTGTATATGCGGGAATTCTCATATGCCGTCATGCGTAACTCATCTAGTTCATTCAACTCGAACATCCTCTTTCTCCCGGCTTCATCATAACTCAAATTCAGCCTTCGAAGCGCCCAATGGGCCTTGTGCTCTAACTCCACTGGAAGGTGACAAGCCCGGCCATACGCCAACCTAAAAGGCGTGGTGCCTATAGGTGTTTTGTACGCCGTTCTATACGCCCAAAGTGCGTCCGGTAGTAAGGCACTCCAATTTTTCCTTGTGGATGCCACTGTCTGTTCTAGAATCTTCTTGATTTCCCGATTTGAGACCTCCACTTGGCCTTGCGTCTGTGGATGATATGGGGTGCCGATGTTGTGTTTGACCCCATATTTCTTCAAAAGTGTCGAAAATTTCTGATTCCAGAAGTGTGTGCCCCCATCACTTATTATCATTCGGGGTATCCCGAACCTGCAGAAAATATTTTCCTTCACAAATCTGCACACTACATTAGAATCATTAGTCCTTATGGGGATTGCTTCCACCCACTTCGAAACATAGTCAACAGCAAGCAAGATATACAAATTTGAATTCAAGGACACAAAGGGTCCCATGAAGTCTATGCCCCACAAGTCAAATACCTCAACTTCCTGAAATACATTCAGGGGCATCTCTTGTCTCTTCGAAATGTTACCTGCTCGCTGGCACGGGTCACATTGCCTTACAAAATCGTAGGCATCCCGAAACAAAGTTGGCCAATAAAGGCCGCTTTCCAACACTTTGGCTGCTGTCCGTGAACTGGCATGGTGTCCTCCCGTAGGCGACTCATGGCAATGGTGGAGAACACTCTCGTACTCCACCTCTGGCACACACCTGCGTACAATACCATCCCTGCACTGCTTCAAAAGAATTGGGTCATCCCAAAAATAGTATCTCAAAGAATGAAAGAACTTCTTTTTCTCTTGATAAGACCAGTCTTCCGGGATGATCCCGCAAGCCAAATAGTTAACAATTTCAGCAAACCACGGTTCTTTAGAATTAATTTTTAAAAGCTGTTCATCGGGAAACGTCTCGGTTATGGGTATGTGTAAATCTTTTTCATCTACTCTGTCTAACCTAGACAAATGATCAGCCACCACATTTTCAATTCCGGACTTGTCCTTGATTTCAATATCAAATTCTTGTAAAAGCAAAATCCACCTAATGAGTCTAGGCTTTGCATCCTTTTTCTCCATCAAATATTTTATCGCAGCATGATCGGTCCATACAACTACTTTGGATCCCACTAAATACTGCCGAAATTTTTCAAAAGCAAACACAACGGCAAGTAATTCTTTTTCTATAGTTGTATAGTTCAATTGAGCATCATTAAGTGTTTTGGAAGCGTAGAAAATCACAGCGGGCTTATTATCTACCCTTTGCCCCAAAACGGCTCCTACTGCATAATCTGAAGCGTCACACATCAATTCGAATGGTTTTTTCCAATCCGGCATTTGAACAACCGGAGCCGAAATCAATTTTTCTTTCAAAACTTCAAATGCGTGAAGACACTTATTGTTGAAATCAAAAACCGCATCTTTCTCCAACAATTCGGATAAAGGTTTTGCAATTTTAGAAAAATCTTTAATGAATCGCCGATAAAACCCGGCGTGTCCCAAAAGCTTCTCACCCCTTTTACAGAATTTGGTGGGGGTAGCTTGGAAATCACCTCAATTTTGACTGGGTCTACCTCAAGACCTTTGCTAGACACCTTGTGTCCTAGCACTATTCCCTCTGTCACCATCATGTGACATTTCTCCCAATTGAGGACCAAGTGTGTGTCCTCACAACACTGCAGCACCTTGTCCGGATTATATAGACACTCATCAAAAGACGCACCGTAAACCGAGAAGTCGTCCATGAAAACCTCAAGACAGCGCTCCACCATGTCAGAGAATATGGCGAGCATGCAGCGTTGAAACGTCGCCGATGCATTACATAATCCAAACGGCATACGTCGGTAAGAAAAAGTCCCATAGGGACAGGTGAACGTAGACTTCTCTTGATCCAAAGGATCAATCGAAATCTGGTTATACCCCGAATACCCATCCAGAAAACAAAAATGCGACCGACCGGCAAGACGTTCCAAAATTTGATCGATAAATGGCAAAGGAAAATGATCTTTCAGAGTGGCGGCATTCAGTCGGCGGTAGTCAATGCAAACTCGCCACCCGGTTACCAATCGGGTGGTGACAGGTTCATTCAATAGATTTGTAGTAACAGTAATTCCCCCCTTCTTAGGGACTACCTGTGTGGGACTCACCCATGTCGAGTCTGATATGGCATATATGATTCTTGCCGCAAGAATTTTTATGACTTCCTTCTTCACAACCTCCATCATGCTCGGATTCAAACGTCTCTGAGGCTGAATGACTGGCTTGGCTCCCTCATCGAGCTGAATCTTATGCTGGCAAAGCGTAGGGGAGATCCCCTTGATGTCTGCAACAGACCACCCAAAAGCTCCTCGGTGGTTCTTGAGCACTATCAGTAGTTGCTCCTCCTCATCCGCACTCAAGTAAGCAGATACAATCACCGGTAACTTGTCCTTCTCAGCTAGAAAGATGTACTTAAGGTGCGGGGGTAGCGGCTTCAACTCCAACTCAGGCGGGCAAATGAGAGATGATTGCAGTGGTGGGGGAAGTGTACCTAAATCTTCATAGTGCCTCGTGTAGAAACATGGAAGCATCTGAAGCATTTTGGCACACTCCTTGAGTGATTTACTCTGCATCCAATCATAGGTGACATTCAACAGGCACGCCTCCAACGGCAATTCCAGATATGCCTCAACAACTGAAGTAGTAATCACATCATCCTCCCAAGAAGGTGGAATGTCCTCATTCTCGTCATTCGGAAATCCAACAGCTTTGCATAAAGAGACAACTTTAGTTTGCTCCATGATGTCCACAGCTAAGGTTCCATTATCCATCTTGCTCATCACATGAGCCATGTCCAAGAATGGTTTTCCAAGGCAGAGTGAAATATTGTGATCCACATGCTTAACCATGTTACAATGTGCTTTTGCTTTAGTAGACGCAGTGCTAGTGGGCATGACCATCTCAAAGCGATCATCCGCTATGCCCAAGGTCAAGCGACATCTTCCCATTTCCAAGATCATATCGGTTGTAGCTTGGAAAGGACGTCCAAGTAGCAGCTCATTGCCATGCTCATCCTGCATTTCCATAACCACAAAATCAGCTGGAAAAACAAATCGGTCCACCTTTACCAAGACATCTTCGCAGATTTCATAAGGTTTCACCACAGAATTATCGGCCAATTGGATAGTCATATTGCTCGGTCGTGACTCCTTTAATCCCAGCTTTTTGAATGTAGAAAGGGGCATCAAATTGATGCTTGCCCCAGAATCACATAGTGCCTCTCCAAATTTGAACTTCCCGATAAAACAAGAAATGTTGAAACATCCGGGATCCTGTCTCTTAGGCGGTAAAGTGCCCATAATGAAAGCACTCACTTGCTCCTTTAACACCACGACCTCCGTGTCTGGTATTTTCCTCTTCTTGGTGATGACATCTTTTAGGAACTTCCCGTATGATGGAATTTGCTCAATCGCTTCCAACAACGGAATATTGACCGAAAGTTTCCTAAAGCTGTCCAGAAATTTCTTGAATTGTGCATCTACCTTTCTTGCCTTTGCACTATTCAGATAGGGGACCGGAACGGTATGTGCCCTTTGATGGGGTGGCACATAGGGTGTCAACTTCTGCGGTTCCTCCTCAGTAGCTTGTTCTTCATTACCATCCACAGCTATGTCTTCAGCTTGCCCTGTGACAGGTGTGGGCTGCTCCTTAGTGGTTGCATCTTCAACTTTATCATGTGGTGTGCTTGTGTCATCCGTCCTTGGATTCAACACCTTCTTGCCGCTTCTCAGTAAGATGGCCTTGGCCTGCTGGTTTCCCCCGGGAACATTGGTGTTCCCCGGAAAACCCGGATGCGCTGGCTTCTTCAAACTTGCAATTTCTGCTGCCATCTACGCCACGAAGGTCTCTATAGTCCTCATTTGAGCCCCGTGGCTCTGCAAAGTCTGCCCAAATTGGTTCATATATTCACCATGTTGCTTTATTTATTGCCCGAATGTGTTCATTAACTCCTGGTTTTGCTTGATGACCTGATTGAGCAACTCTGTGCTCTTGTCCTCTGTGGCTGGTGCAGGCTTGGCGTCCGGATCCTGCAGAAAATTGTTCGGATCCTTCCATGAAAACTTTTTGTCCTTTCACCATGAATAGTCATTGTTCCTGTACCCTTGTTGTTGCCTGATGTACTTGACTTGAGCCTCATCTTCTGACTCATTTCCTTCCTTTTGCAGTAACTTCTTTGCGAGAAGATCCATCTTCTCATTAAGCTCTTTTATTGCCTTTGATTCGCTGGCGACTCTAGCTTGCTCAACTGGGCCTCTCTCTCTTTCTCCCCAGGATTGCTTTCGTGCCATGTTCTTCAGTATTTCCCAGCATCTCGTGTCAGTGTTATTCAGGAAAAATCCTGAACCGGCTGAGTCCAAATTACTCCTATCATGCTCGGAGAGAGCAAAATAGAAGATCTTCACTTGTGTCTCCTTGTCCAACCCATGATGCGGACATCTCCTCAACATGACCTGAAATCGCTCCCAGGTCTCAGAATATGTTTCACCCGCCTGTTGGGTGAAATTGTGAATCTTCCTAATCATGTCGTTGGTCTTCTCCGGAGGGAAAAACCTCTCGAAGAAAACCTCCACCATATGATCCCATGATTCAACGAACTCATCATCGAGGTTATGAAGCCACTCTCTTGCCGCTCCTGCCAAGGAACTTGGAAATAGCTTGAGGTACAAAGCATCTTGTGGGAATCGTTCGATCTTCACCATGTCACAGTTCTCCACGAACTGGCTGATGTGTGCAACTGGGTCCTCATTCTTCAGCCCGTGAAATGCATTTGATTTTACCAAGTTGATCAATGCCGGATCAATCTTATATGTTGGTATGTTGACCGCCTGCTTCTTTATAGGCCCCTTTGAAGCTGATGAAGAAGAGGCTTTGATCTTCTCCCATATGGTCTGTGGCTCGGCCATTTCTTCTGCTTCAAATTCAGAATTTATTTCCTCTTGGTGCTCTTTCTCGTAGTGCTCCTCGTCCTCAGGTCCCGGAGGTGGAACCTCGGGTGTGCGATTGTCGTAGTCTGTACTACGTGTATGCACCATACACAGTACCTGAAATGAGGAAATTCAAATTCAGTAATATGCTTGAACGAGTAAATACAATTATAAAGAAATTTAGGAATATTTAAAGTTGTTTCAAAATAAATAAAAAATGTGGCCTAGAGTGGCCGCTCTTAGCACTCGAAGTGCCAACAATCCGCCGTATCCCCGGCAACGGCGCCAAAAACTTGACGTGTATTTTACTACATGCTAAAACGCAAGTATACGCGTCGAGTAATATAGGCCTTTGTGAGGCCCGAGTCAAACACAGGGATATGTGAATTATTGGAGAATCCTACTAACTAATTGCAATCAGCTAGGCCGGATGACAAAGTAGGGTTTGTTGTCGAAATTAAAAGAAAATAAAATGAAACAAAGAAAACAATCGATTAAAGGTTAATTTAATCAATTCAAAAGGATATCTTTAGGATTGTGGTTTCACCGCGGGTCAACGTTGTATTAGGTTTTATATAATTCCTCACTCTTCTCTCTCTATCCGGGTAGTGGCCTAAAAACAGAATTACCCACTGTCGTGGTGTAATTCACTACTTAGGTTTAGGTTGATTCCACCGTCGTAGTAATCATTCCCCTAAACTAAGCGCATTACGAACAATCTCTCAGTTTCCACCATTAATTTTACACCTCCTTTGTCAAGGGATTTATCGATTAATGTAGGTTTCGTCTCTTTTCAACCGTTAATCCTTCTGTCGAAGTGATTAAGGGCATTAAGTTATTATTATGGTGATCAGGCATAACAATATATATGGAGAAAACGAAACTATACCACGGATTTAAGAGAGAAAATATGAATTATTAATATAAAATCATCATACAATGCATTCTCGGGCTACTCCCGGTCCTAAAGATGGAGGGTTTTAGCCTCGCATGTTCATCTTGCACAAATACATGTAGAAATTGGGGAATTCATAAGAAAAACGTGAATTAAGTGGGAAAACCCCTGAACGGAGAAGAACTGGTAGATCCTTTGCGTAGAAAACGAGCTTTCCCGCCTCTCGGTGGTGAAATTCGTCTTCGGCAGCGTCCGGATCGATAGGGATGAGCTTCTGGCCTCCGTTCTCCTTTCTCTCCTTCCTCGACACTCGTGCAATGACCAAAATTAGATCCTCCCGTCTGTCGGCGGCCGTCATTAGGTATAAGTCCCTAATTAGGTCGTCAAATAACTCCAGCCGTCTGATTGAGATCAAAACGAATCCAACGCATATCTGCCGGCGTCGATACCATCGACGGGGGTCGATGGTATCGACCCAGCGTATTAGCGGCAGCCTTCTTTTCTTTTCGTCTGAGTGCCTGTGTCCATTTCGATACCATCGACTAGGGTCGATGGTATCGACTTCCTTTAGCGTCGGTTGTTGTCGTTTAGCGATGCTGTAGCCTCCATGCGTCGATGGCATCGACTTGGGTCGATGGTATCGACTCTGCGCTGCTCCTCTCGGCTGGCAACCTGTGGCTTGGTCGATGGTATCGACTTCCGTCAATGGTATCGACGGAAGCAGATACTTGTTTTTCCTTAAATTCCAAAACAAGACCAAATAAATCCACACAAATTATGATAATATGATAAATAATGCTCAAAATGATACAACTAAGGGGATTTGACATAAAATGATGGCAAAGACCGAAATGAGTGAATTATGCAATATTATCCATAAAAATGACTAATTAGAGCATAAAACACATATGAAAAAGGTCTATAAATGCGACTCAAAATCATCGCATCAGATGCAAAGGCAACATGAGAACGTGGATGTTATTGAGATGGTCACACATCTTAAGAACATGTTCCAAGATCAGACAAGACAAGAAAGATATGATGTCTCCAAGGTGATGTTCAAATGTAACATGGTAGAAGGAGATCCAGTAGGTCCTCATGTATGAAGGACCTAGCTAGACTAGGATTCTCCTTATGTCAAGAGTTGACCATTGATGTGATTCTATTGTCTCTGCCTGAGTCATACAGTCAGTTTGTCATGAACTACAACATGAATGACTTTGACAAGCTGTATATAGAGTTATTAGGCATGTTGAGAACAGCTGAGGTACAAATGAAGAAAGACAAGCTCAATTCTATGATGATGATAAACAAGATGAAGGGGAAGTCAAAAGGAAAAGGTAAATCTAAGAAGAGTTCTAAGCTGGCCAGAATCCCAAATCTTCATATCTCAAGGCAAAGGGAGGAGTAAATAAGGGAGGCAATTGTCACCACTATCACCAACCTAGACATTGGAAAAGGAATTACCCTCTCTTCCTAGGGGAACTAAAGAAGAAGAAGGAAAGGGGAGAGACATATACTTTAGGTATAAACGTTATAAGATAAATTTAACTACTTCTTCATCTTGGTATGTAATACCGGATGTAGATCTGATATACATTGATGTGAAGGAGCTGATAAGAAGTAAAGCATTTATGAAAGGGCATGGATGGACTGTGCGGAGCAAGAGTTGCTACAACTTTAGTCTACATATAGAATTTATCTTATCCCATTGGGCATGTAATAGAGTTAGTTGAACTATTATTTCATTATGTCAATAAATAGAAATGTTTTACTCTATGCATCTTGTAAAACAAGGATGATAAATCAATAAGGAGTTGCTAATGCTTCTATTTCTGAGATGTGATCTTGTATGGTAATGACCTAAACATCTAGTGATATTCATATGAAAGGATATAAATATGATTGTTTATAACATAAATACCAAATATTATAAACAGATAACTCAAACAGTCAGTATATATAGCATTGTCATCTACAACACATATATGAGAAATGCATTTCTAGTATCCATATTTATGTTTATCTAGACTCTTTTGGTTATTGAACCAATAACAGACATGCAAGTCTTATCTATGAGCAACACGACAAACCACCTCTCACTAGGTGTAGTGCAGAGAGAAATCATTCTATTAGGCCTTATACATGTTGATGTATGAAGATCTTACATAATAAATGATAGAGGTAGTTATTTATACTTCATTATATTTACTGATGATCTCAGTTGATATAGGGTTTAAATTTGGGTAAATACAAACATGAATCTCTTAAAGTGTTCAGTAAGATTATAAATGAAGTATACCTTTGATTAAAAGTATTAAGAAACTTTGATATAATCAAATGTTGAATACTTTACATCAAAAGTTTGAGGACCTTCTGGAAGGATCGTGATAGTGTATCACAAGTCAAATCCACCTAAAACGTGATAGTGTATCAGAAAGAAGGGATTACATCCTTGGATCATGATGTCATTATCATTTAATCCAATCTTCTAATCTCCTCATGGATATATACTTTACACTAAACTAAGTGTCATTTAAAATGGTTTAAAAGACATCATATGAGATATGCTATGGGAATGTCCTGATATGTCTAAAGGATTGAAACTTATATAAAGAAAGTAGTTTCTTGGAAAGTTTATCCACAAAACCATAATTGTGAATACTAACTTTAATCCTAATCTAACAAGAAAATGTTTGTTGATAGGATAACTGAATTCTAAAAGAATTAGTGGGAGTAAAAGTAGAACTTGAAAGGTTCGAGGTCAACAAGGAGGTGCAATAAGAACAAGTGAGAATCACAAATTGTTGTGAAATCTCAAGTTTGTTGTGTAACACATAACAAAATAGTTCTAGTAAAACACATTTGAGATAGAAACATTTTGAATCCAAAAACTTGGATGGGTTGGTCATAAGATGATGAGCCAACAAATCACCTAGAATCTATTGAAAGAATCTGAGAAGTGGCTTGAGGCCATTATGAAGTTCATGTACACTAACAAGATATGACCTTTGTAGTACCACCTAAAGGGGTAAAACCCAAAGGGTTTAGTTGGGTTTCATTGGAAGACTGACATGGATAACCTAATGACACGACTTTACCGTATGTATAACGCAAGTGTACGCGTCTATGTAATATAGGCCTTGTGAGGCTCAAATCGAACATAGGAAAACGTGATTTTTGGTAGACTACTACTAACTACTCGCGATCAGTTAAACCGATTGTAAAAGTTTGGAAGTTGTTTTGAAAAAGAAAAATAAAAACAAAAGAACACAAAGCAATCGATTAAATGGTTGGTTTAATCAATTCAAAAGAAATCTCTAGGATTGCAGTTTCACCACGGGTATGAAAAACCACTAGAGGGGGGGTGAATAGGGTTTTATGGATATTTTAATAATAATTCAACCAAAGTAAGCAACCACAAAAATATTGGACAAGGGGACAAGGATTTAGAGTGGTTCCAACCTTAGCAAATACTAAGGCAGTCAATCCACTACCCGGTTGCTTACCCAATCGGGATTTTGAAAGTATTTAATTTTATTACCTCGCAAGGATGTTACATAAAATTACAACACTTTCACCAAATCCTTCGGACAGCCTTCACCTAGAAGTAGTCTCACCAACCTCGAAGCAGCCTTCCTTGAAGTAACCTCAAGCTCCCCTTGAAGTAGCCTTCCTCTTAAAGTAGCTTCCCGTTGAGACAGCCTTCTTGAAGTAGTCCAAAGTCCACCTTCTCCACTGAGAAGACCAAACCCTCTCCAATATGCAGCCTCCAACCCTAGGAGTAGCAAGGAGAGTACAAAAGATATAAAGGAACAAGAAGGAAAAATAGAAATTACAATATCGTTGTAGCAAAAGGCTTGATTTCCTATATCAAGCATTTTGATCTCCTAACCAATGTATATGGAAATGTTAGTGCAGTAGGTAGGAGATGCTAGCCTATAGTACACAAAATTTGAGTAATGGAAATGAATAGCCAATATTGGAGTTGCTCAATTGCTCACAAGAATGAATAGCCAATTGCAAGTATTATGCTCAAGTGTTGCACAAGTGTATGTAGGGTGTCCTAAGGCTTGTCCTATTTATAGGAATGGCCTATGAATGCTTAAGGACGTTCTAGACACTTTCTAGGGGGCTCTTAGTGCTCAACTAGCCGTTAGGTATCCATTGATTGCTTTAACAACGTCTAGTTAATTAATCCTGAAAATTGCAGACATAGACATTCTCGGTGAAGATTTTTTGACCGAGAGTCCTAGTCGGTCGAGGACTTGTCGACTGAGGGACTGTCTGGAGCAAGTGTGTATAACGTTCTAATACAACTCCCAACTACCTTGTCTGCTGTGTCTAACGGCTACCTGGGTCAATCTCGGTCGAAGAGTTTGTCGACCGAGAGTGTCTCGGTCGAGAATTTTGTCGACCGAGATTAACCCTGTTTCAATGTTTTAACTAAGTACTAAGTGTGTGTATGAGTGTGCAGGTGTGACACTATTGTAGGGGATGACCTATCTAAGTGTTGTGAATGGCTAGGGAAGATCTAACGCTTGATTTACATGATGTCTAAGTACTTGTACAAGTTTTTACATTTGATTACAATCATGAATTAAAGCAATTTGAGCATATAGATCTTCCAAGTTGTATGTCATCCACCTAATTCCTGAAATACTCAACTAGCACGTTAGATCCACAAGAATGAAATGTTTGTCATCATTGAAACAAAGGGATTATAATAATGTCTAATTTAGCCAACAATCTCCCCCTTTTTGAAGATGACAAACATTTCCTAAATATAAAATAAGGAAATATATGAGTTTCATACCTGAAGTTTACCTTTTGTAGCCATTCTCTTGTTTTGCAAGTGTGTTCTGGCTGAGTTTTATGAAACTCATTTTACTTTATGTTTTCAATTTATATTATTTCTCCCCCTTTGTCATTTCAAAAAGATATCCAAGAAAATCATTTTGTATGACTTTTATTTCTCCCCCTTAATTTTTATGCTATGCTCCCCCTAACTAAGATATTCATTTTTAAAAAATAGGGATTAACATAAATGTAAATCATTTATTGTCGAATTTAGCCACAATTTGTTTCTCAATTATTTGCAAAGGATGTTAAGCCTTGAAATAATATGAGATCCTTTTAGATATATGGCATATGTATTTTGATTTCTCATCCATTTTATACGATATGTTAAGCCCTGAAAATGGCATGAGAACCTTTTAAGCTTATAGTAGAGTACATGAAAAGTATCTCTAACCAAATGCATGGGATGTTAAGCCCTGATTTGTTTAGAGAATTCCATTAAGAACAAGATATATCATATTCATGAAATTTATTTTATTTTCATAACCAAGATTAAAAATACTAAGGTCATAACAAGCTTCAAATGATGTTTACAAAGTGTTGTAAGCTTCTTAATCTTGTAATCAAGATAGTTTGTGGGAGATTCCCTTAGTCAAGATAATTTAAGGATTCTAAGGTCACAATCAATATTAGATCATAATAAGTTGACCTTTTATGAGAGTTATGCACTAAAATTATGTTTTCAATATGATAAACACATTATGAGTCAAGATACTAAGATTAAGTGCAGTAAAATGATGTACAAATAAGCATTTTGTCAAGCTTATTTTAGGTCGACCTTGACTTCGACCATAGCACCCCTTGGTCAAACTTGATTTCAACCAAGAGGCAATTTTCTGCAGATTTCCAATTTGAACACTTATATGTGAAGTATAATTTCTGCAGATTTTTAATTTAAAATACATTTGTGCCATGAAGTTTTACTGTTTATCCAAAATGGTATCTCCATATGAGTTGAATCATAATGATCAAAAACAATATCCATTTATGGTTTGTATGATTGTTGTAGACAAACTAATGAAACATAATGATCATGGCACAATGATTATGATAGAATAGTAGAAGCATATCCACAATACAATGATCAAGATAGAAGCATGTAATTTCATAAAATATAATGATTATGACCATTTAAATTTTAATACACATGATTCCTACATAGATAGATCTTGTAAATAAACGTGCTTAATAAACTTTTTCAATCAATGAATAAGGTTTGTTCAAAAATCAGTCTTCATATAATACTTTTGCAATATGTTTAAGGATTTCATATTCATAACGTTATACCTTAATTCATGATGCAAAAAGATCAATATGTCTTGTTTCAAAGATGGTCTCCAATATTTATTCTTGATTTGCATATTAAATCAATTATGAATAACAAATTGATAGCAAACTAGATTAATTGAAAATAGGTTCAGCAGAACTTGATTCGGTCTAACTATTTGTCAACCGAATTTATCTCAGTCAACGTTTTTCTCGACCGAGAATGCTACTATTTGTACAGGTTTTATCAGATTTGTTGCAAACTTGAAAACAGTAACCTGCTCGATCGACTAATTCTCGACTGACAGTGTTCTCGGTCGAACAGTTTCTCGACCGAGAATGTTTCTGTACTGCTTCAGAACTATTTTCAGTAATTGCTTCCAAGTAAGACAAGAATATGAAAGTTAAAGCTCAATTGTGTTGAGATATGACATTTGTATATCAAGAATCAGTTTAGGTCAAATCTAAACTAGTCAAATTTAAACTTCTAAGTTTTAGAAACCCAAGCTAGATCATTATTCCTTTTCTTGTATGGGCATGAAAAAGAGAAGTGTCCAAGACGCAAGCAGTAATGACAACTAATAGAGTCAATCTCATTTCTCTTTCTAGGAGTTGAGTTGTTCTTGGGTACATACATGGATTGATTCTCTAGCACTTGTGTCCTTCTCCAACTAGGTTTTTGATAAGATTTTCCCTTAGTCTTATAACCTAGTCCTCTCCTTCCAATTTGACGATTAGAATCATTTAAGATATTATCAAGAATATTATTGTTACTCAAGCTATTCACTTTTTGTTGTAACTTCATAATCTCATCCATTTTCTTCTTGATATCTAATTTTGCTTGATCTAGATTAGATAACAAAGAATCTCTTTCTTTTACAATAATATCATAATCTAGATATGTACACAAAATAGATTGTCTTTGAAGATAATTTACTTGAGTTTGCAAGTTTAACTTTTCTAGGGAAAGAAGATTGCAATTTGCTTCTACAAATTTAAGCTTAATATCATAATCTTCAATACCCTTTTTGAGATCTTCATTTTCAGATGTGAGAGCAAGAAGTTTAGCATGTGACTCTTTATTTGATTTCTTAAGTTTCTTCTTGCACTCAATATATTTCTCATGTGTATCTTAAAGACTAGCAATTAGATCTTCTTTTGGTAGATCAAAAAGACTTACCTCTTCTTATTATTCTTCATTTGTTGTAGCAATAAGACATTCTACTTCTTCTTTTCCATCATCACTATCGTCACTTGAATCATCCCATGCAGCTTTATATGCTCTTTCTTTCTTTTTGTGAGATGATTTCTTTCCTTTCTTGAATTTTGGACAATCACCTTTCATGTGTCCCTTTTTACCACATTCAAGCACCTGGAAGAAGAACTACTAGAAGTTTTGTTAGTTTTAAAACTTTTATATTGGTTACCATTTACAATGAGAGTTTCTTCTTCACTATCATCTTCACTTGTGTCATGATTGATCTTGGTTGATGCCTTGAATGCAATGTCCTTCTTTCTCCCTTGTTGAAGTTCACATTCTCGTCTTTCTTCCTCTTCTAAAGTTGCATCATGTGCTTCTAGGTTGCCAATAAGTTGTTCCATCCTTAGCCGGGTGAGATCATTTGCTTCTTCAATAGCAGTCACCTTAGGCTTGTATTTGGGAGGAAGGGACCTAAGGATTTTTGAAACTTGATCTGCTTCGCTAATTACTTTACCTAAAGCATTTAAACCATTCACAATAGAAGAGAATTTTGCATATATTTCACTAATAGACTCATTTTGATCCATACGAAAATGTTCAAATTTCTGTTTAAGCATTCCGATTTTAGAATTCTTAACTTGAACAGTTCCTTCATATGTTATAGAAAGTCTATTCCATATCTCATATGTCGTTTCACAATTTGATATTCTATTAAACTCACCAATGGAAATTGAATAATAGAGTATACTTACAGCTTTTGCATTCATTTGGGCTGATTTTACCCTATTAGCATCCCAATTTGCATACTCCATTTGAGGAAGTTCATATGGAGTTGACACCATTCTCCATAAGTCCTAGTTGATTCCTTGGAAGTAGAACTGCATCCTCCTCTTCCAGTAGGGGTAGTTAGTGCCATCAAAAGCTGGAGGTCTAGCCACGAGTGTTCCTTCCAAGTTGAGGTTGTTGAGTACCCCGTCACCCATTCTTCAAGAATTTGTTAGAGTTCCTTGAAGCCCCGCTCTGATACCAAATGAAAAACCACTAGAGGGGGGTGAATAGGGGTTTATGGATATTTTAATAATAATTCAACCAAAGTAAGAAACCACAAAAATATTGGACAAGGGGACAAGGATTTAGAGTGGTTCCAACCTTAGCAAATACTAAGGCAGTCAATCCACTACTTGGTTGCTTACCCAACTGGGATTTTGAAAGTATTTAATTTTATTACCTCGCAAGGATGTTACATAAAATTACAACACTTTCACCAAACCCTTCGGACAGCCTTCACCTAGAAGTAGTCTCACCAACCTCGAAGCAGCCTTCCTTGAAGTAACCTCAAGCTCCCCTTGAAGTAGCTTCCCGTTGAGACAGCCTTCTTGAAGTAGTCCAAAGTCCACCTTCTCCACCGACAAGACCAAACCCTCTCCAATCCGCAGCCTCCAACCCTAGGAGTAGCAAGGAGAGTACAAAAGATATAAAGGAACAAGAAGGAAAAATAGAAATTACAATATCGTTGTAGCACAAGGCTTGATTTCCTATATCAAGAGTTTTGATATCCTAACCAATGTATATGGAAGTGTTAGTGCAGTAGGTAGGAGATGCTAGCCTATAGGACACGAAATTTGAGCAATGGAAATGAATAGCCAATGTTGGAGTTGCTCAATTGCTCACAAGAATGAATAGCCAATTGCAAGTATTATGCTCAAGTGTTGCACAAGTGTATGTAGGGTGTTCTAAGGCTTGTCCTATTTATAGGAATGGCCTATGAATGCTTAAGGACGTTCTAGACACTTTCTAGGGGGTTCTTAGTGCTCAACTAGCCGTTAGGTATCCATTGGTTGCTTTAACAATGGCTAGTTAATTAATCCTGAAAATTGCAGACAGAGACATTCTCGGTCGAAGATTTGTCGACCGAGAGTCCTAGTCGGTCGAGGACTTGTCGACCGAGGGATTGTCTGGAGCAAGTGTGTATAACGTTCTGATCCAACTCCCAACTACCTTGTCTGCTGTGTCTAATGGCTACCTGGGTCATTCTCGGTCACAGAGTTTGTCGACCGAGAGTATCTCGGTTGAGAATTTTGTCGACCAAGATTAACCATGTTACAATGTTTTAAACTAAGTACTAAGTGTGTGTATGAGTGTGCATGTGTGACACTATTGTAGGGGATGACCTATCTAAGTGTTGTGAATGGCTAGGGAAGATCTAATGCTTGATTTACATGATGTCTAAGTACTTGTACATTATATACTTGTACAAGTTTTTACATTTGATTACAATCATGAATTAAAGCAATTTGAGCATATAGATCTTCCAAGTTGTTTGTCATCCACCTAATTCCTACAACACTCAAGTAGCACACTAGATCCAAAAGAATGAAATGTATGTCATCATCGAAACAAAGGGATAGTGGCCTAATTCCTTAATCTAAGTCGGCGATACAATTCACTACCTTAATCTAAGTCAGTTCCATGCCAGTAGTAACATATGCCCTAAACTAGGTGCATGAAAAACATGTATCTGGGTTCCCACCATTACCCATACATCACCTTTTACAAAGGATTTATTAGTTAATGTGATTACCGCCTCTTTTTAACCATTAATTCTTCATCAAAAGCAAATAAAGGTATTAAATTACCATTATGGTGATCAAGAACAATGATAGCAATGGAGAGAACGATATCATACCACGGATTTAAGGGACAAATTATGATAAACTATGTAAGAAGAGTCATACAACAATTGCCCGGGCTACTCCCGGTCCTAGAGACAAAGGGGATTAGCCCTGCATGTTCATATCAATGCAAAACACCATGAAGGAAGGAGAAAACATGGAGAAAATGTGGATAGAGATGGTGTAACCCCTAAACGGAGAAGAACCGGATGATCCTCAGTGTGGGATGAGCGTTCTGCAGCCTTCTAGTGGTGGAAAACTCCGTTTGCATCTTTGGAATCTCTAGGGGCGTAGCTCTCAGCTCCATTCTTCACTCTCTCCTTGTTCGGGACTTATGCAATGCAATCGAACGTGAATCCCGACTTTGGGCCGTCTTTTCCTAGGTATAGGTACCACTTACGGCCGCCAAAAGAACGCAGCCATCTGATTGAAGTCATGATGGACAAAACTCTGATCTGACGGCGTCGATACCATCAGCGGGGTGTCGATGGTATTGACACCTTAGGTTACCGATGCTTTCTTCAATTTCTGGAAGCTGTATGAAGACTTCTCGATACCATCGACCGCTCCCGTCGATGGTATCGACGGGGTGATATTTGGCTCGCTGTTGGACTTTTGAGACCATCGAAAAAGTGTCGATGGTATCGAACTATCTGCTTCCTCTCCGGCTCTGTCACTGTTGCTCTGTCGATGCTATCGACAGACCGTCGATGGTATCGACGGGTCCAGAATTGTGAATTGCTTGAAAATGAGAGAAAAACACAAATCAAATCTGAGAAATATGATACTCTAAACAAAACAATGTAAAACAAGATGAATTTGATGCATGCAAGGATAATAGGCTAAAGGAGTTGAATCATGCGATATTAACCACGAATATGACCAATAAGCGCATAAAACGAGTATAAAACTAGCCTATAAAAGTGACTCAAAACCCCTGCATCACCTAAATGGATAGATTGGCTACAAAGATTTTCAAATCAGTTTGAATTGTTGAACTTGAAGAAATTCTTTCACCAATTGTCATGCTTGTTGTTGAATCTAGTATATACTATGAGATTTGACATATGAACTTTAAAGCCACATTCCTTAGAAGGAATATATGAAATGATGTATATGTGACACATACTAAAGGTTTTATAATTTCATGGATGCAAATAAAGTCAATAAGCTACAATGTTCAGTCTTGAAATTGAAACAAGCATCTCAAATATGGGATCTTTTGACTTGATAGTCAAAGAGTTTGACTTGAATCAAGATAAAAGATGAAATATGTGATTACAAAAGATTTAGTGGGAGCACATATATGAATATTCCACATATTGACGAGGAATAACATCTCAATATTGTAAGTATTGAGACTTGGAATGGAAAACACCTTCAACAATGAAGGATTAGGTGAAACATCCTATGAGATAGGGATTGAGATCTATAGAGATAACTCTTCAAAGATTCATGACCTGAAATGAGCACATATATAAGAATGGTGAAGGATTCAATGAGAGAGAATCTAACCATTTTACATGGGATTAGTCTCTCATGAACCCTATGTTTTGATTCTTATAAAGAATGGAAATACATGAGTAAGATGCCATGTGCACTAACAAATGATCTATCATGTATGCTATATAAATGTACTCATCTCATAGTTTTGTATGTATTGGACATGACAAGATGATATTAGTTTCCAATGAGGGTCATTGGAATGTCATTAAAAGACATCCATTAGTACTTGAGAAGCACTAAAGGATAAGTTGCTAGATTGTAGCAAAAGGAAGAGTTGGATTTAAAGGGTTACACCGATGCAAGCTTCCAAAATGACAAAAATTATCACAATATAAAATATGTTTAATTTTAAGAAAAGAGTTGTAAGTTGGAAGAGTTTTGAACTACAAGACCATTAATTCAATTCTACAATAGAAGCTGAGTATCCTGATGTTATGAACATATGAGTGGGTACTATATGAATCTAAAAGTTCATATGGATGAACTTAAAGATGCTCCAACCATTGATGACACGGTAGAGATATTGTGACAACAATGGAGCTACTAGTTAGGCAAGAAATATCATATAGCATATTACAATAGTTCCATCTCATCCGAGAAATCGCACAATGAAGAGATAAGGAACATGAAATATACTGACTTTAGGAAAGTGTCATTAACCCGCTGGATCAACACTTGCGTAGTAGAAACATGATGAACATATTTAGATAACTAAGAATAAGATTTGTGGGTGATTGGCTCTAAGTGCAAGTGGGAGTTTGTTGGTATGGTATGCCTAGAGAGCCAATCATATGATGATTGTGATGTCATATCACATAAAGAATTTCATTAATAATCATAAAGGCAAGCTTCTAATTCATTATGTTTACTCAGTTATGAGATAATGAGGAAACATAATGAATGTATAAAGAATGACAATACTCAATGATGTGTGTCTTTAAGTGCATGACTTGAACAATGAGATCATGTGGATGTTAAGAGCACATACATTCTTATTATGTCCCTAGTCAGTTGTTACTGTGGAAGGTAGATAGATAGTAGTAATACACAAGACTGGAGTGTGGGTTGGTTGATGACAAAATCTTATTAGTCATTATATGTGATATCAGACCAAAGACACAGATACTTGTTAGGGAACAGTGTATCAGATGGACCCACCTTGGTCATAGTCATCTCTCATAGTGAAGGTGGTGATTGTGGTTCTTAGACCTGAAGTCACTACACTCATCACATGTCATTCGATATACTTTGATATCATCCAACGTAACCCTGAATAAGGATTGCCATAACGATGATCATTGGGTAGCTATGACACATGGGGATTGACTGTGAGTGATGTTGATGGGATTTGTCCCTCTTACTAGAGTTTGATATCCAGACCACTTGATAAGCAAGATTGAGAAAAGCATGCTCATGCACATTTGGATCAATATATGATATTGAGGTCACATATATCTTAGACAATCTGCTCTAGTTTAAGGAACAGTTATTGAACATTGAGAGGATGACAATTTCATGCCTCGACTTCATTTCAAATATTAGAGGTAGAGGAATTATACAATCACTATAACACCTTACACATATTGTTGGTTGAAGTTGTTCTCCAACTTTCCATTCACTTGGATAGCACTGATGTGTGACTAGACACCACTCTTTGTTTGTGATGTCATAAACTAGTTATGGACATTCATTATAGATGTGATATGGGACCTATACGGTCACACACATAGGATACACCTAGAAGAGGAGTTTAATCATAAATGATAATAGAATTGATTACCAAAGTGTTTGGGCATTCAATTCAAGCAACAAATCAACTAACTGGACTCCCAACCGACTGGTTCAAGTGTTGAACTGACCGGTCGGAGTGTAAGGTTGATTAGAAATTGAATTGGTTGAGTTCTTTCGGAATTGAGGAGTGAACCAATAGGTTCACTTAGTGAACCAATCGGCTCTGGTCACCAACTGACCGGTTGGTTGAGTGAGACGCCCAGTTCGTGGAGAATTTTGATTGCATCAAGGATTACTGCTGACATCATGTTATGCATTAATTGGATTTGAACTACCAATGCATATGCAATTGGGAAACATGTTAAAACACCCGATTCGCTGAGCGAACCGATCAGTTCACATGTGAACTGACTGGCTCGCTTGTGAACCCAACGGTTCAGCGCTCACAGGTTGAAGATATTCATGATCTTGTGATCCCTTAAAACCCCACACATATTGGGAACCTAGAGCCTAACCCCTCCTATAAATAGAGGGGTATTGGGGGTGTCACGCCCATTGTCACACAAAGGGAGATAATTCAAAACAAAACTACGGACGAGAGATTAACGAACTTATTAGCAGAAAACACTAAAAATTAAAATCTTTTTCATAAAATAGCCATATAGCAAGAACCTTTACACATGAGTACTTTCATGCTTCAAAGCATTCACAAGTCATGATGTCAACCTGTAACAAAAGCACTGTTCCAAAACATATATACATGATTCCATCATATCTGATATACAAATAAAACACATACAGATAACACGTTTGCAAAACATCTACAAAATGTTCCCAAAGACCTGAGTGTACAGGGGTGACTCTAGGACTCTTCCAACAAAAGACATCCAGTAACACTTCCAACCTTATAAGCTAGTGCTCCTCTGGCTGCTGCTCAACCTCCTCTGCATGATCTCTACCTCCTCGTGCTTGTCCACCTAAAAAGGTGTATAACCAACGGGGTGAGACACACAGTCCCACTGAGAGATATAACTCTTCGCCAACTCTATTATTATCACAGATAAGATAAACTGAGCAGTAGTATAAATACAACTAGGATGCAGTAGGCAAATATTATTAATAGGAAGGGAAATTATTGTTAAATTACTAAACATCTTAATAATTAAAAAGTAATAGAAGAACATGTATATTTTCTATCAACAACATTGTATAAAGATCAAGCAAGGCCACAACCAATTTTTCATATTAGATCCTATACAATTATACTACACGGCTGATTACGTATTCATTATGCCCTGAGGATTTGAATCGTACCATCCAAATCCAACTGACCACTATATGTATATAGTCAAAATTAGTGCCATACAAGGTCTACTAGAAGAGGTAAAATCCATGACCTCATCCCCTTGGTTAGTACGAGGACATTGGCAGTGACATCATTAGTCAGACTGCCATCAGTGACTTATAGTCCAACCGTACATATCTAGCCCGCCTTAATACAGGTCACGGTGCTAGTGAGTTACAATCACAGTCGCACTCTTTACTAGGATATGACCACAGCCATTCTTGTATCTCAAATTGAGCTACAACCTCAGTTGTACTCATTATAGGGGTATGACCACACCCAATCCCATTCATATACATTCAGGATACAAGGAGATACCTCAACTTGCACTCCGCATATTCAACAATATGTACTCTGAGTTAAACTCATTTCACCATTCAGCAAGTGCTGACACTAAATGGATCTATGACATAGGGAAAACTACACTATTAGATTTCACTTGATTAATTATATCAATTCAAACATCTTAAGCATCAATCAAGATACAATGTATAACCTATAAACAAGATATACATAAATAGGGTATGACTCATCACCAGAACATATTGAATCACATTATATGTAAACTCATCATATCATGTCTCTTTATGCTCACTATTCATCATATGTGTGTCTCAAGGACCAATGTTCATCACAAGGACCAATGTCCATCATAAGGACCAAATGTCCATCACAAGGACCAATGTCCATCATAAGGACCAATGTCCATCACAAGGGCCACATGTCCATCGCAAGGACCAATGTCCATCACATCATAACCACCATAGCTCATACATGGCTATGTACATCAATCAATATCACATCCATGGCTAAAAGCTGATAATAAGAAGGCAAAGCATCATCATCTCATAGAACTCATACCATACATTTACTTCATACATTTTACATCATGGAAATTAGGGTTTCACTTCTCCTAATTAGGGTTTACAAGGTCGGATTACCAACCACCCTTAGGCTATCACTTCCTTCATCTTTATGAAGTATATTTAGAAAATGTGGAAACATATTTCTATCATTATAATGAAACATGCAAAGAGAGAGAGTTATCTCTCAACATCATACACATGATTACACCATAAGGTACCACATCACACCATGTAAACCTAGCATCGACAAGATGCATCACTACACATCACATAGGGTATTGATTAGAGTTAGGGTGTCGGCTACCACACTAAGGTAGGGTATCAGTTTATCATCACTAGGTATCGGTCTCATCACCTCAATGAGAGGGTGTCAGCCAAGGCACAACAAAGGATATCAGTCTAGAGGTGTATGAGAAAGTGTATCAGTCATACCATCTCATAAGGTATTGGCCTCACCATCCATTAGGGTATCAACCTCACCTTCAACTAGGGTATCAGCCTACCCACTCAACTAGGGTATCGGCCTACCCACTCAACTAGGTTATCAGCCTACCCACTCAACTAGGGTATTGGCCTACCCACTCAACTAGGATATCGGCTTATGTGCCCTTTTGTGTATCAGCCACATAGATCTCTATATGATATCAACCATTAGGGGTTGGTTGTATTGGTTGAACCAAAAGGGAGATGTTTCCCTCATCTACTCTAGGTGTATCCGATTAAGGTGTATCGACTTGCATGGGTGTCAGATTAGGGTTACCCATGTCAACTTCCATACTCGACTAAAAGCATGGGGATTCAACACTCTTATTCACTAGCCACCACTACATCATGACAAGCCAACATCATAAGAGGTATATTAGTTTACATAAGAGCATATCATTCTAGCATATTAGTTTACATGTATATCAGATTAGTCATCTTCTACCTCAAGATGACATTATTAATAGGGCAAAGGAAAAGAGCAACTTATGGTAGCAATCTTAACAAAGTTTTATTCTCAAAACTAAACACAAGGCTACCAAGTAAATCTACTAGCAAGCAAGTGATAATGAGCTAAAGATAACTAGCAAGGTAGCAAGTAGAAAAGTGATAATAACAAAGTAGGTTTAGAGTTATATAACCCGTCTCAAGAACAACCACCAAGCTTTAAGAACTAAGGGTCAAGCTCCAAGCTCACAAACTCAAGGAAGAAGAAGATACTCCACAACACCTCCAAGAAGGAAGATAGAACTGAGGTTAAGAGAGAGAAAAAGAGAAGAAAGAAGATACCAAGGTCCATGGCCAAGAAGAAGAAAGAATAAGAGAAAGAAATCTAGAAAATCATGGCTTTCCAAGGAAGAAGATGAAAGAGAGCACCACAAGCTTTTAGCTCACCCACCAAGCTCCAAGGGAGAGTGCTCTTCAATCTCAAGGTCGGCCATCAAGGAGAGAAAGCAAGGATCACCTAAAAGGGTTTTCTTGCATGGGAAGAGAGGAGTATATATACATGGACGATGAGAGAGAGAGAGCAAGGGAAAGGTGTCACCACCTTAGAACCCTAGAAGACACATGTCCAAGAAGAAAGGACACATGTAACACCATGCAACAAGGTGATAGGATCTATGTCTCACCCACTTGGTCACTAAGGAAGGTCAAGGTTGATACACCCATATGCCCCCTTCACAAATCGATAGGGATGAAACCCTAGGTCACAAACTGATATAGCACTCCTCTAGAGTCACCACAACCTGATATGGTGATCCTCAAGATGCCACCAAACCAATAGTATGTCCCTCAAGACATCCTCAACCTATACCAAGCCTCCTCAAGGCAACCACAAACTGATACAGGGTCTCACCAAGGCTCTCAAGCCCGAGACAACACTCTTAAGAGCAAAGCACACCTCAAACATGTGCCAAAAACATCACCAAGGATTTCACCACTCAACCAAGGCCAAAACAAGGCGCCCAACACTTCATCTCTCCTCCAGATGATGCTAAGAGAGAGAATAAACACTCTAGAGGTGGCAAGCTTGCACATCAACCCCTATTCTGGGTAAATTGCAAGTTTGCACCAAAGCTCACCACAAGGCACAAACATCAAGCAACAAGCTCAAACAAGAAGCAAAAACCTCCAACATGCCCTAATTATATCTTAAATGATTAAAGAAAGGAGTTAAGAAACATGCTTAAGCAAAACAAATAGGGTTAGCCCAAAACATGGGTCAGGGTCCTTAAAAGCCATAAACCCCTAACAGGGAATTCGCCCCTAAAATACTAAGATAAAAGAGAAGGGCACTTCCTCCTCATCTCCTCTTCAAGCTCCCACATGGCTTCCTCAACACCACAATGATGCCAAAGAACCTTCACAAGCACAAGGTCCTTCCTCTTCAACTTCTTCGCCCTCCGATCAAGGATCAACATTGGTCCCTCCACATAGGTTATATCCTCATCTAGCTCCACCTCCATATGTTGTAACACTAACTCTGTATCCAGATAGCACTTCCTCAGCATACTGACATGGAACATTGGATGCAACCTGTGCAACTCTGGTAGCAACTCCAACTTGTAGGCTACTTTCCCAACTCGTGCCACAACTGGGTAAGGTCCCATAAACCTAGGAGACAACTTACCCATCTTCCCAAACCTCAAAACACCCTTCCAGGGAGAGACCTTCAGATATAATTTATCTCCCACTTGAAACTCTAAGGGTCTATGACAATTTTCAGCATACAACTTTTGTCTGTCATGTGCTACTTTCAACTGTTGTTGTATCACTTTGATCTTCTTTGTCGTCTGTTGTCCAAGATCAAGACCCAGAAGCTGATACTCCCCTGTCTCATGCCAACACAACAGAGACCTACAACATCTCCCATACAATGCCTCATAGGGTGCCATGTCAATACTTCTCTGATAGTTGCTATTGTAGGCAAACTCTATTAGACTGAGGTGTATATCTCAACTTCCTAAGAATTGAAGAACACATGCCCTCAATAGATCTTCTAAGATCTAGATGATTCTCTCAGACTGATCATCTGTCTACAGGTGGAAAGTAGTGTTAAACTTCAACTGCGTACCCAAAGTTGTATGCAGTCGCTCCCAAAAGTGACTCGTAAACTGAGGACCTCTATCAGATACAATCATAGTTGGGACACCGTGTAAACACACTATCTCATCAACATAAACTTGAGCAAGCTTCTCTGCTATGAATGTTGTCTTCATAGGGAGAAAATGCTCTGACTTGGTCAACCTATCAATGATTACCCAAATGGAATCGTAATCTTTGGTTTTCTGAGGCAGACCAACCACAAAGTCCATAGTTACATGATCCCACTTCCACTGTGGTATAGGCAACGGTTGCAACCTTCCTGCTGGCTTTTGATGCTCATCTTTGACTTGTTGATGCACAACACATCTTGCAATGAACTCAGCTACATCTTTCTTCAAGTCAGACCACCAATACATATCCTACATATTGTGATACATCTTGGTACTACCTGTGTGCATAGCATACATAGATGTATGAGCCTCTTCCAACACCATCTTCCTCAGGTTATTCGCATCAGGAACTACTATCCTATGATGATAACATACTATCCCATCTTCTATCTCATGAAAAACATCATGCTTGTCACTGCTAAACTCTAATCTAATCTGCTATTTCACAATATATGTCTATCGAGCTTCTTTGATATGTTGTCTCAGCATAGGCTTCACTTGTAATTGTGCCAACAAATTCGCTAACAAGGAGACTTCTAACTTGACATTCATCTGATGCAAGGAGACCAACATGTCTCGCTTGTGACACATCAAAGAACTCAACTAACCTTTATCCATAGATGAAGACTTCCATCTCAAAGCGTCTGTCATGACATTCGTCATTCCTAGGTGATAATCAATCGTGAAATCATAATATTTGATCAACTCCAACCAGAGACGTTGCCTCATGTTCAACTCTTGATGTGAAAATATATACTTTAGGTTCTTGCGATCTGTGAATATCCAACACTTCTCCCTGTATAGATAGTGTCTCCAAATCTTCAAAGCATGAACCACAACAACTAGCTCCAAATCATGAGTTGGGTAATTCTCCTTGTGTTTCTTAAGTTGTCAAGAAGCAAAAGAAACTACTTGCTTGTCCTGCATCAACACACATCCCAAATCATTCTTGGATGTATCACAAAAGACAATGTATCCTTTTCCTTGCTCGGGTAAAACCTGAACTGGTGCACTTGTCAGCTTCTCCTTCAATGTCTGAAAAGCACGTTGACATTTGTCGTCCCAAACAAATGGCACATCCTTCCTCGTCAACTTAGTTAGGGGTAGAGCGATAGCGCTGAAGTCCTTGATGAACCTCCGGTAGTATCCTACCAAACCTAGTAGACTACACACTTCTGTCAGCATCTTCTGCTGCTCCCATTCTGTCATAGACTCTACCTTCTTAGGGTCCATGTGTACTCCTTCTGTAGATATAATGTGTCCCAAGAAAGCTATCTCCTTCAATCGGAACTCACACTTGTTGAACTTAGCATAGAGCTAGTGTTGTCTCAACACTTTCAACGGCTGATGCAGATGTTGTTCATGTTGTTGACTGTCTCGACTATATATCAAAATGTCATCTATGAAGACCACCACAAACTGATCAAGGAACGGTCAAAAGACCTCGTTCATCAAATCCATGAACACTATTGGGGCATTGGTCAGTCCAAACGGCATAACCACGAGCTCGTGGTGACCATATCTCATCCTAAAAGCTGACTTGGGTATGTCATCTGACACACTAAAACTGTGCATATGAATGCAAGTGTACACATTGAGTAATATAGGCCTATGTGAGGCCCGAGTCAAACTCAGGGAGACGTAGTCTTAGTGACTACTACTAACTACGGTGCGATCAGCTAAGCCGATTAACAAAGTTGGATTTGATTTTAAATAAAAATAAAAGGAAATTAAAATAAAGATTAAAAGTGATTGATTCAAATGATATGGATTCCTTAGGATTACCGATTTCACCACAAGGTCTCGTTATATCTTATTTCTACCGAATTAATATAAATTTTACTCCTACCCTGGATAGAAAGTCTGTAATCAAAATTGCCTACTTCCACGGTGTAATTCACTACCTAGATCTAAGACAATTCCACGTGTGTAGCAATTTATATCTTAGTCTAGTACATTATCAAAGACTATGGGTTTCTTTCCACTAACTGTATGTTACCTTTCCCGAGGAATGCGTAGGAAAGTGTATAAATTGTGGTTTTGTAACCTTTAATCCTTCATTCAGAGCAATTAGTAGTCTATTACCCTACTGAAGGTGATCAAGCTTAGATAGGTCATGCAATTCCACAATTATATATCTAGGAATAAAGAGAAAACTATATTAAATCATGTAAAAAGTCAATACAATGATTCCCCAGGCTACTCTCGGGTCCTAAGGAAAGGAGGGGTTTAGCCCTGCATGGTTTTTAGTTGCAAATACATGGAGAGAGAGAATAAAAACATGGGAAACATGAAGGAAATTCATGTAACCCCTGAAGAGAAGGTGTTCTAGATGATCTTCCTCGAGAAAAGCACGTTCTGTAGTCTTCCGACAGCAAAATCGTCCGTCATAGGTGCTCAAATCTCCCGATGGACGTCCTTCGACTCCATGCTTCTCTCTCCCCCTTCTCTGGCCTTCATGCGGTGCAACATGATGTCCCCCTTAGGTCTGGCCATCCTCTCTTAAGTCATAATTCAACTTTCGATACCACATATCATGGACCGTCAGATCTATGTGGATCTAACGATTGTTGATTTTCGGCAAAGTCAATGGCACTGACCAGGGTGTCGGTGGCACCGACGACATCAGGTGCGGTCTGGTTGTGGCGAAGTCAGTACCACCGACTCATGATGGTCAGTGGCACCGAGTTGATGTGCATACTTTGATCTGTCGCTTTGAACGAATCTCAGTGGCACCGACTTGATAGTCGGTGGCACTGACTCTTATGGTCTCTTATCGCCCGGCCACTGCTGCTAACTCGGTGGCACCGACTGTCATGGTCGGTGGCACCGACTTTTCACTGTACATGGAGTACCTGAAAAATCCATAAAAACATGTATAAGGTTGGGGAATGTATAAAATAGTGTAAATATGATAAAATGAGTATAGTTTGATGCAAACAGAATATACAAGCCAATAATGATGATTTATGCAAATAAGATCAATTAATTGACTAATAAATGCACAAAATGAGTATAAAATAGGCACGTAAAAGTGACTCAAAACCCATGCATCAAACTCCCCTAAGCTTAAACCTTGCTCGTCCTCGAGCAACAAAACCTTTGGATCTGATTGAGATAAGTCAGTTGAAGGACATAAGTGCATAAGGTACATCTAAAAAGTATCCACCTTTCGGTCCTCCTTTCAACCCTCACTGACCACTAAACACTAACTGCCATCTAGGCGACCAGAAACCTCTATAAAATATGTCCGTCCCCCAAATCAATGAAACACTATCAGTTAAAGCAGTTAATATGATAGACTCGTCTGGTTCATACTTGGTGCATCGTGTGATCTCCTATCTACGTTGCTCTTTTCTCTACCTACCATCTAAATGGAAGCAGTTCTCGTAATAGATAATTAATGAGGAGAAGATCATCTGAGCGGCCTACCAATAAGAGCAATGGGTAGTTGGAATGGGTGACTGTGGAAGAATCATGATCACATAAAATCATTCATGCAATCAAAAATTATGATGAACCTATAATGATGAGAATTTATAGAATGCTCCTAATGCCTAAACATTAAGGTGGCATGATGCATGCAGCTATCATTTCATCTCAACATAAGACAAAATATCTACAAACTACATCAAGTACTAATTTTTCCTTATGATCGGGTAGGATTATGCCCTTTCTCCCTCACTTTCACTATACTCAAAATATTTTTTCCTTTTTTTTTGCTTCTTGAGCCCCCTTTCAACGTGATAGAATTGATTTGGGCTTCCACTTGCATTGCACATTTGATTTATTTCAATGCTTTTCTTCTCTCTTTTTTCTTTTAAGGGTATGGGAAAAATCATTACCTTCTTATATTAGAGAAGAAACTAGACATGATATTTGCAAGATGATATGTAATGCATATGCAAACTACATGAATAAGATGTTATGCAACTACATGACATGCACTAGAATTTTTGTTGTGCATGTATGTTTTTTTCTCTTTTCGCTAATGCAAGCAAAAGAAATAACTATTATGCAAAATCTACTATGCAATGTAAATGCAATCAAGAGAAAGAATGATAACATGTACTCAATATTCTTATCGTGGAGTGTAAAGTGAAAGTATGTGGTGGGTGAGATCACATGACTAAGAGATAGAACCTTCAAATAAAATCATATGTCCCTCTTTAATGGCTTGTGTATAGGGTAATCAAGGGGTTTTTCTCTTAAATTTTAGTTTAAGGTCCATTAGTGTTTGGTCAATTAGGGCTCAACAACCTTGTCAATTACTTTTCTTATATAATTAATATGGTCATTTATGTTCTCATATCATGAAACAGACTTACCAAAGCACTTCCTTAGTTATGCAACTTGATTACTCACAAGATAAGCTCACAAAAATTTTGAAATTTGCTCACATTAATTTTTTTTTCATTTTTTTGCACCCAACCCAGAGATTGATAAACTCAAATGAAACCATGCATTATTGATAAAGTCAAATGAAACCATGCATTTACTTCTCCACAAATTACATTAGATAGATTGTGGTTCCTACATAGTAGAAAAATTGACAAGAAAACTAATTTTACCAAAATAAAAACAAAATGCTAAAATGAAAGAAACACTAAGATAGAAGTTGTTCCAACACCCCCCCTAAGCTTGAATATGACTATGACCTCATAGTCAACATTCAAACTTAAGAGGTGGAACAGAGATACCTGACTAATATGGTGGAGGTGGTGGCTGGCTGGGATCCTGGGAAGGAAACATCCCCTGGAAGGTCGGATTAGAAGATGGCATATCTGGTGGCATCGAGTAGCCTCCAAAGTATCCCTGGATCCAGTAGTTGTCAAAGAATGGCTGTTGGTAGTTCTCCATCCTCTGCAGGAGATGATGCATGTTCTCTTAGTTGGCCAAGAGAAGACGTTCGTTCTCATAGATTTCTTACTGGTTGGTGTACAGCCGACCCTACACATCCTGAATTCCAGTCAGAGATTGAGTGTGCTGCTATTGATGTGTATGCATATCCTACAGCATAGAATACATGCCTGCCATAGAATAAGCTTCCTCTCCTTCTTGAGAGGGTGGCGAGGCAGAATATGTAGAGGCAGCATAATGTCTTGGATGCTTCCGTGGAGCAACTCGATGTGTCATAGGAATGGTGGGATCCACCTCCTCCACGTCGTCGCTTGACTCCTCCTCCTCATCATCATTTCCTTCATCGTTGTCATCCACATCCGGCCATCTATAGTTCTCAACTTTCCTGATATTGAATATAGGATCAGAGAGTCGATGTTCATAGAAGGTGTCACTGACCAAACAAATTGCATAGATGGCGTTGTGTTGGAACAAGATAAGACCATCCTGCTTGAAGTGGAGGCAGTCTATGCAAAGCTTGGAATGCATAGGCTCTAGAGTTGAAAGATCCAGGCCTAAGTGGAGAGCAATGGGGGTGATAAGTCCCCCAAACTGGATAGGCATGGTCTTCTTGACGTTGCGCTTAATTGACATTACATGTGTGAGGAAGAAGGCTCCAAAGTTGACCGGCCTCCCATCTAAAAGTTGATAGAGAAAGTACAAGTCTAGAAACTAGACCTTCCCTTGTCCTTGAGTTGACTTGGCGGATAGAGTGTTAATGAGCATGTGATGTAGCACCGAAACAAAGGGATGCTCGAGGTCCTTCAATGAGATGTGGTGCCAGTTTAACTTTTAACCTTCTGGCACTGTCACGAGGTCCTTCCATATTGCGTCTAAGTCGACATTCTCGGGCTGGTGGCAGGGCACATGAGGCCACCCATAGATGTTGTTGAAGGCGAAGGGTAAGGGAGTAGTTGGTGTTGTAAAGGTGGAAGTCCATCTTTCCTTCTCTCTACTCACCTCACGTCGGGTTGGGTCGGGGGTGACGAATATCTCCAAGGACGCTAGGAACTCAATCACAATCTCTTTGTATGTAGGCCACCCACTAAAGATAGGGTTCATGGACCCTCCATCAAACTCTTACCCTTCAAGGATCACCACCATGTTGTCGTGGAAGCCCATGTCCTCCAATAGTTGTCGATCTCCGTATCTTGTTGGAGTGAACAGCCTCTTGGTGAGCTCCTCATACACCTTCTGCACTTCCGTCAAAGGGTGGTTGATTCGGGGTCATGGCGTCAGACCACCAGGGATTCCTGCTCTCCGTGCCATGATGTTGAAGTGATCAGGGAGGGAGGTTGAGAAAAGAAGAGCTCGATGTAGCTTCTGGATGCTCGGAGTAGTCGCTTGTACTTGGAGAGTACTGATTCTTCAAGTTGTGAGAAAAAAACAATCCACTACTTCCCTTTTATAGACTTGGCGCCGCCTTACTGCGATGGAGTCGGTGGCACCGACTCTGGGGTGGGTCAGAGCCCTCGGTGCATCGACAACTGTCGGTACACCATCTTGACTTTGTGGATTGTCGACTAGTCGATGGCACTGACTCTTGGGCCGATCGGTGCTACCAATCGTCGATTCTTGACGCATATGGTTCATTAATGAAGGCGCCCACAGATCGGTGGTTTTTCATGTCGGTGGCACCGACTGATGAGTCGATGGTACTGACTCGATTGATCGATGATTTTTTTAATCTAGTGCACCGACACACCAACCGAGCCTAGGGTGTCAGCTGAGTCGGTGTCACCGACTGGGGTGTCAGTGGTGCCGACGGCTTATTAGTTAGCCGCGCCCATTTTTTCTGCACTCTCTTCAGACATGTCGGTGGCACCAACTTGTTTTAATCGAATTTCCCCTCTCTCCGACCTGATCTCGGTGCCATCGACTTGGGAGTCAGTGGCACTGACTTTGTCACAACCTACACACTTAACAAACGATTCAAGGTATCATTTTTACAAAAAAAAAATTATGAAAAATGAAGTACTACTAAACCAACTTAATGGAAAGGAATGAAATGAACGTCCTAATGGTTGGGTTGCCTCCCAACAAGCGCCCTTGTTTAACATCCCAGGCTAGAAAAATCCATTCTTGAGATTAATTAGTAGCAATGAAGTTCACCTCATGATCTTTCCTATTGAAGTCTTCTCTAAAGTAGTGCTTCAATCTTTGGCCATTAACCAACAAGGATCTCTCTCCCTCTTTGATTCTAACCACCCCATGAGGAAACACTTCTTCTATGACAAATGGTCCACTCCATCTAGATCTCAATTTCCCAGGGTGTAATTTCATCCTTGAATTAAAAAGCAACACATTCTCTCCCAAGTAAAAGACTCTCCTTGCTATATGTCAGTCATGTATTTGCTTAGTCCTCTCCTTGTATAATCGTGAACTCTCGTAGGCATTCATCCTAATTTCATCAAGCTCATTCAACTCCACCATCCTTGTCTTACCTGCTTCATCAAGGTCGAAATTGAGCCTCCTTAACGCCCAATGAGCTTTATGTTCAAACTCCACAGGGAGATGACACGCCCGTCCATAGACCAGCCTAAAGGGTGTAGCTCCTATTGGTGTTTTATAGGCAGTCCTATAGGCCCATAGTGCATCAACCAACAATTGACTCCAATTCTTTCTACTAGACGACACCATCTTCTCAAGAATCTTTTTGATCTCACGATTGGAAACCTCCACCTACCCTTGAGTTTGTGGGTGGTATGGTGTACCCACACAGTGTGTCACTCCATATTTTTTTAAGAGTGCCCCAAATTTCCGATTGATAAAATGAGTTCCCCCATCGCTTATAATCATCTGTGGCACTCCAAACCTACAGAAAATGTGATCCTTAACAAATTTGCATACGATGTTGGCATCATTGGTGCGGGTTGGAATTGCTTCCACCCATTTTGACACATAATCTACATCCACTAAGATGTAGAGGTTATAGTTAGAGAACACAAAGGGTCCCATGAAATCAATACCCCATAAATCGAAAACCTCTACTTCTTGAAACACATTCAATGGCATATCCTACCTCTTAGATATGTTACCTGACTACTAACATGTGTCACACCTATGCACAAAGTCATATGCATCTTTGAATAAGGTCGTCCAGTATAAACCGCTCTCCAACACCTTTGCGGCTATTCTAGAACTGGCATGGTGTCCACCTGTAGGTAGTGTGTGGTAGTGTTTCAACACACTCTCATACTCGCATTCAAGTACGCACCTCCTCAATATTCTATCCCTACACTATCTCAACAAAATAGGATCATCCCAAAAGTAATAGCGCAATGAATGGAAAAACCTCTTCTTTTCTTGGTACCATCAATCATTGAGTAATTCTTTACAAGCTAAATAATTCATGATGTTAGAAAACCAAGGGTCCTTTTTCTGAAGGGCAAACAACTGCTCATCAAGGAAAGTCTCTAGAATGGGTATATTAACATCCTTCTCATCCACCCTCTCTAGTCTAGATAGGTGGTCAGCCTCCACATTCTCAATCTTTGCTTTATCTTTGACCTCAATGTCAAACTCCTGCAGTAAAAGGATCCATCTAATCAATCTTGATTTAGCATCCTTCTTCTGCAGCAAGTATTTAATTGCTTCATGATCAGTCCACACCACCACCTTAGCTCCCATAAGATATTGTCTAAATTTCTCAAAAGATAAGACAAAATCCAATAGCTCTTTTTCAGTTGTGGTGTAATTTAGTTGTGCATCATTAAGTGTTTTAGATGCATAATGTATGACCGTAGGAACTTTGTCTAGGTGTTGCCCCAACACTGCCCCAACAGCATAATCTGATGCATCACACATCAGTTCAAACGGTTGGCTCCAATCTAGAGCCTGCACAACCGGTGTGGATATGAGTTTTTCTTTCAAGATTTCAAAAGCTTTTAAACATCTCTCATTAAAATTGAATTCGAAATCCTTTTCCAAAAGCTCAGACAATGGCTTAGCGATTTTTGAAAATTCCTTAATAAATTGGCAATAAAACCCGACATGGCCTAGAAAACTCCTAACTTCCTTCACCGACGTTGATGGAGGAAGTTTTGAAATCACCTCTATCTTAACCGGATCCACCTCCAATCCCTTGCTAGATACCTTGTGTCCAAGCACTATGCCCTCGCTAACCATCATGTGGCATTTTTCCCAATTAAGCACTAAGTATGTGTCTTCACACCTCTGCAAAACCTTATCCAAATTTTTCAAACAATCATCAAAAGATGTCTCATAAATTGAAAAATCGTCCATGAAAACCTCGAGACATCGTTCCACCATATTTGAGAAAATCGCCAACATACACCGTTGAATAGTAGCGGGTGTGTTGCACAACCCAAACGGCATGCAGCGGTATGCAAAAGTGCCATAAGGACAGGTGAAGGTAGACTTCTCTTGGTCCTTAGGCTCGATTGAAATTTGATTATAGCCTGAATATCCATCAAGAAAACAAAAGTGGGAGCGACCGACGAGTCGCTCCAAAATCTGATCATTGAACGGTAATGGAAAATGGTCCTTAAGCATGGCAGTGTTCAGTCTATGATAATCAATGCAAACTTGCCATCCTGTCACTAATCTAGTGGTTATTTGTTCATTAGATGAGTTAGTAGTGACAATAATTCCTCCCTTCTTTGGTATTACCTGTGTGAGACTAACCCACATGGAATCAGAAATAGCATAGATTATACTTGCCGACAGTAGCTTGAGTACCTCCTTCTTGACTACCTCCATCATGATTGGATTTAAGCGATGCTGAGGTTGAATGACCGGCTTTGCTCCTTCTTCTAGTTGAATATTGTGTTGTCATAATGTAGGGTAAATCCCCTTGATGCCAGCCATAGTCCACCCAAATGCACCTTGGTGGCTCTTTAGCACAGTAATCAATTGTTCTTCTTCTGATTCACTCAATGATGCAGATATGATAACCGACATATTCTCCTCTACAGCTAGAAAAATGTACTTTAGATGAGGTGGCAGTGGCTTGAGCTCCAACTCAGGTGGGCTCAGGAGTGATGAAACTAGTGGTGGCGGAAGCAGTCCCAAGTCCTTAAAGTGCCTTGTGTAATAGAATGTCAACGCCTTCAGTAACCTTGTGCATTCTTCTAGTGATCGGCTTTGTAAACAATTATCTATAAGGTTCATTAAACATGCCTCTAGAGGAATCTGTGAATGTATTTGTACTAGAGGGTCTTCTTCATCCTCATCCATAGTGGATAAACCTAATTCCTCTTATTCATCGTCTGGATACCCTACTGCCTTGGCAAGTGAGACCACCTTAGTGTTCTCCATGATGTCTACAACTAGTGTACCCCTATCCACCTTTTTCATCACATGTGCCATGTCCAAAAATGGTTTTCCCAAGAACAAAGAGATATTGCTATCCATGTGCTTCATCATATTGCATTTCTCCTGAGCATTGGGTGACTTGGAATTATCTGGCATAGTGATCTCAGACCTATCTTCCTTAATTCTCATAGTCAAACGACCTATACCATCTCCAAGATCATATCAATGGTTTCTTGGAAGGGTCTTCCTAATAAAAGCTTGTTGTCATGGTCATCTTGCATCTCCATCACTACAAAGTCTGCAAGGAAAACAAAATGGTCCACTTTGACAAGTACATCCTCGCGAATACCATATGGTTTCACCACAGAGTTGTCTTCCAATTGGATTGGCATGCTACTCTTCCTAGACATTTTGAGGCCTAGCTTCTTGAAGGTAGATAAGGGCATCAAGTTGATACTCGCCCCTGAATCACAGAGTGCCTCCCCAAACTTTGTCTTCCCTATGTAACAAGTGATGTTGAAGCAACCGAGATCTTGTCTCTTTGGTGGTAATGTACCTAAAATGAACGCACTGACATGCTCTCTCAGTACAACTACCTTAGAATTTGGAATCTTCCTCTTCTTATTGATGATATCCTTCAGAAACTTACCATATGATGGTATTTGTTCAATTGCCTCAATCAACAGTATATTCACAGAAAGTTTCCTGAAGCTATCTAGAAATTTCTTGAATTGTTGGTCCATCTTTGTTGTCTTCAAGCTGTTAGGATATGGAACCGGTACCGTCTGTGTCTTATGATTTGGTGGCACATATGAAGCCCTCTTTTCCACTTCAGCTTCTTGATTATGCTCTTCCCCTGTGTTTCCTACCTCCACTTCTACTTGTGTCAGCTCTACCACTGGGTCACCACTATTAGTAGGCTTGGTCACCTCAGTCTCCACAGTCTTTGGAGTCAGCGTCTTCTTACCACTTCTCAATAGTATGGCCTTAACCTGCTAGTTTCCTATTGGAGTGTCAGTGTTTCCTGGAAAACCTCGCTGTGTAGGCTTCTTCAAAGTTGCCATGTCTGCCACTAGTTGAAACAAAGTTGTCTCAAAACTCCTCATCTGGGCCCCTTGATTATGGAGATCGCGTTGGAAGTTATTTATCAACTGTTCGTTCTATTTCACGATCTAGTTGAGAATTTCATTTGTTCTCTCCTCTGCTGCAGGTCGCTGCTGATGATTATTCATGTGTTGCTTATGTTGATTAAGATCTTGTAGGAAGTTGTTTGGATCTTTCCAAGAGAACTTTGGATCCTTTTACCATAAGTAGTCATTATTCATGTATCCTTGTTTCCGCATGTATTTCACTTGTCCTTCCACATCTGATAAATTATTATCCTTCTCTAGCAGCTTCTTTTCTATCAAGTCTAGCTTCTCATTCAAAGAGGTGATAACTTTTTGTTGGGTTTTAGGGGAGGCAAAGAAGCAGCGGAAACAAAAATTTTCTCCCCAAACCCAGAACAAAAGGAATCGCGTCAACGTCTATACAATAGGAAATATGGTTTGTGAATGCATACCTTGTCCCGAGGCTTGCTCGGCGATAGTACCTCGCACCTTGTGTGGTCTACACCTCCGGTCTTGGATGGTGTCTGTGCAACTCCTGGTCGCACCGGGACTGAAGACTCTTCCTCCTACCGGACTGTCGGATGACACTTGTCCTCCTAAGCGGTAGTGACCTCCCGCCTCTGAAGTAGTCCACACGAACCACCTGGAACTCCACACTCCTTGTCCCATAAGGAAGTGGATGGAGTTGCACCCTCCTCTTGACGTACTAGTCGCCAACACACTCTCCTGCTGCCAATTGCAACTGCAGTTGTCATTCCCTTGCTGCACCTCCTTTTGCGGGAAGCACTTGCTCGGGCTCTCTCTTGGTTACCAAAACCAGAGAGAACGACAACATTGCAGAGCAACCAACTTGCACTGAGTTGTACTCTGAGAAGCCCCCAATACCCCTATATATATAGGCAGGTCATGGGATAGGGTTCTCTGTCCCCGGCAATATGGGACTAAAAGCAGGAGTAGAAGGGTTCGAGATTTTCCACAAAAAGCAACCAACTCACAACCTGAACCGATCGTTTCACAACTGAAACGGTCGGTTGGGGACCTGAACCGGTCGGTTGGAGCACCAATCGATCGGTTGGGACCCATGAGCCGGTCGGTTCACTTATGAACCGGTTGGTTCGTGGTCCTGGTCAGTTCCCGATTGACTTTCCTTCTTTTGTTTCTAATTGGTATCGAATACCAATCCTTGTTCCAATCAAATTGGGCAAGTGAAACACAAGGAAAATTCTCACCAATCCTACTTTCCCAACTTGCTCGGTTGCATCAGTTGAACTGATCATTTCAACACTTGAAGCAATCGTTTCACCCTGACCTTGAGCCGATCGGCTCAACACTTGAGCCGACCGGTTCACCAAGCTCAGCCGATCGGTTCATCACATGAGCTGATCGGTTGGGAGTGCAGATTGTGCAGAATCAGTCAATTGCGATTTCAATCAATCTGATACTCCAATCAATGCGTCCAACACCTTGAACATTATGATATTGAGCTATCGATTAATTGAGTGTTTGATTGAACTACTAAACTCCTTTAGTAATCAATCTAAACATTGCTTGTGGACAAAAACTCCTCTTCCAGGTTAAATCCTATGTGTGTACCCTGCAGGTCCATTTCACGTTGGCAGTGAAAGTCCATAACACTTATGACTTCACAAGCAAAGAGCGGTGCCTAGTCACACATCATTTCTACCCAAGTGAAAAAGAAAGTTGGAGAACAACTTTCAATCCTACAATCCGTGAATGGTGTTACAATGAATGTATAATTCCTTTGTCATTGATATCCTGAATGAACTCGAGGCATGGAACAGTCATCCTGTCAACGTTCATTCATTTCCTTGATCTTAGAGCAGACCGAGTGAGATGTGTATGACATCAATATCACATATTGATTCACACGTGCATGCGCATGCCTTTCTCAATCCTACTCATCATGTGGCCAAGGATATCAAACTCCCTCAAGAGGGACAGATTCCATATCTATCACTCACCCCTCAAAATCCCCATCTGTCAAAGCCACCCAATCATCACCTTTATAACAACCCATGTTTCAGGACTGCGTTTGATGATGTCAAAGTGTACCCAACGACATGTGTTGAGTGTAGTGATTTCAGGTCTAAGAATCACACTCACCACCATCACTGTGAGAGCTGACTGTGACTACCAAGTCATGGTTCCATGTGTCACTCTCACAGTGGGTCTGTCTGGTACCTTGTTCTCTAAAAAGTACCTATGTGCTTGGTTTGATATCACTATATCATGACTAATGAGATTCTGTCATCAACCAACACACAATATAGTCTTTAGTGTTATTGATGTCTATGGTTATTTCCACAATAACAACCGACTAGGGACCAAACAAGAATGTATACTCTTAACATTCGTATGATCTCATCGTTTAGGTCATGAACCCAAAAGCATACGTCATTGAGTAAAACCATTCTTTAGACATCTATCATGTTACACCATCATCTCAGAAACAGTTTAAACATATAGATCAGAAATTGCCTTTATTATTATTCAAATCATTTACAAAGTATCCCATTACAATCATCATATGACTTGCTCTATGGGCATACATACCAACAGACTCCCACTTGCACTTAGAGCCAGTCACCAAGGAACCTCAATCCTTGTGACCTAGCATGACCATCATGCTTCTGCTGAGAAAGGGCCTTATTCAGTGGATCAGCTGTGTTGTCTTCAGTTGGTACTTTGCAAATCTTCACATCTCCTCGCTGTATGATCTCTCGTATGAGATGGAAGCGCCGCAGTATGTGCTTGGACCGCTGATGTGATCTGGGCTCCTTAGCTTGTACAATAGCTCCACTATTGTCACAATAAAGATCAATTGCATCACAGCTACTGGGAACTACACCAAGTTCAGAAATGAACTTCTTGATCCACACAGCCTCCTTTACTGCATGTGAAGCAGCAATATACTCGGCCTCTGTAGTAGAATCGGTAACTGTTTCTTTCTTGGAACTCTTCCAGCTCATAGCTCCATTATTAAGGCAAAACAAAAATCCTGACTGCGATCTATAATCATCTTTATCGGTTTGGAAGCTTGCATCGGTGTAACCCTTTACAACCAGCTCTTCCTCACCGCCGTACACAAGAAACTAATCCTTAGTCCTTCGCAAGTACTTGAGGATGTTCTTCACGGCTGTCCAGTGAGCATCCCCGGGATCTGACTGGTACCTGCTCGTCATGTTGAGAGCATACGAGACATCTGGGCGTGTGCACAACATAGCATACATGATGGATCTGATGGCTTATGCATATGGGATCCCACTCATATGCTCCCTCTCTTCACAAGATTGGGGACATTGAGCTCTAGAGATGGTGACTCCATGTAGCATGGGGATGTTGCCTCTCTTTGAGTTCTCCATGCTGAACCGCTTCAGCACTTTGTCAATGTACGTGCTCTGACTTAGTCTGAGAAGCCTTCTAGATCTATCCCTATAGATCTTAATTCCTAGAATGTAGGATGCTTCTCCTAAGTCCTTCATTGAGAAAGTATTCCCAAGCTAAGTCTTTACCTTCACTAAGGCTAAGACATCATTCCCCATCAAAAGTATGTCATCCACATACAATATGAGGAATGTGGTCAAGATCCCACTAACCTTTTTGTACACACAAGGTTCATCTTCATTTTGAATAAAGCCAAAGACTTTGACTTCTTCATCAAATCAAAGATTCCAACTCCGAGATGCTTGCTTCAATCCATAGATTGACCTTTGCAGGTTACAGACTTTATTGGCATTCTTTGGATCTACAAAACCTTCATACTGTGTCATGTACACATCCTCATTTATATTCCCGTTAAGGAATATGGTTTTAACATCCATCTGCCAAATCTCATATTCATAATAAGATGCAATAGCAAGCATGATCCTAATGGACTTAATCATGGCAACTGGAGAAAAGGTTTCGTCATAGTCAACACCTTGAACTTGTTGAAATCCCTTTGCAACCAATCTGCCTTTATAAGTTTGCACATTGCCATCCATGTCGGTCTTTTTCTTAAAGACCCACTTGCACCCTATGGGTTTTACCCCTTCGGGTGGTTCCACCAAAGTCCATACTTTGTTGGAGTACATGGATTCCATCTCGGATCTCATGGCTTCAAGCCATTTCTCAGAATTTGGTCCCTCCATAGCCTCTACGTAGGTAGTTGGATCATCATCTATGATCAACTCACCACCTTCCTGAGTCACAAGGTATCCAAACCTCTCAGGTTCAAGGCGGGTCCTACTAGATCTACGAGGTCCTTGTGTTACCTGAGGAGACTGAGATTCCACAACACCTTGTGAATCTACATTTTCCTCTATTACATCTACCGGTTCCATGTTTTTTTGTTGGGCTTGAACCTCTTCAAGCTCTATATTCCTCCCACTGCTTCCTTTGGAAATAAATTCCTTCTCAAGGAACACAACTGTCCTGGCAACAAACACTTTGTTGTCAGTGGGGTGGTATAGATAGTATCCCCTCATTTCCTTGGGGTATCCAACAAAATAACATTTATCAGATTTGGGTCCAAGCTTGTCAGGAAACATTTTCTTGACGTAAGCTTCACAACCCCAAATCTTCAGAAAAGACAAATTGGGACGCTTCCCGTACCATATCTCATATGCTGTCTTTTGAACCAATTTAGATGGTACATGGTTAAGTGTAAACGCGGCGGTTTTAAGAGCATGATCCCAGAAGGAAATTGGAAGATCAACAAAACTCATCATTGATCGCACCATATCCAACAATGTACGATTCCTTCTTTCGGATACACCATTATGTTGTGGTGTTCCTGGAGGAGTCCACTGTGATACAATACCACGGGCTCGCAGAAGGTCCTCAAACTCCTGGCTTAAGTATTCTCAATTAATTTGTCCATTTTAAAATATGATTCTTTTGCCATTCTACAAGAGAAAATTTGCATTTGTCAAAAACTTTTTTATTTGATTTGAATAAATTTGACGATAGTTAATTAGGCCTTTAATTAATTATCGCTCCCACTATTTTCACTCAAATTGATAGCCCTCACATCAATTCGGAAGATTGCAGCGTACAATCTTCTAGTGGGTCAAGATCCTGAAATCCTCTAAGCCATGGACCAGCTAGGGCTGTCACCCACAACTCAGATCTCTCAGGTAGGAAACTCTTACCAATTGCATCATATGCAACTCTTGAAATATGTCATATGCAACTCCTTTCCATGATCATCTCCATGCCTCAAGGTGCTAGATCCTATCTAGGTCACCTTGTTAAGTCCGACCCAAAGCCAACACGGTGAATATGCACCCTTCTAGGGCAGACCCACACATTCATCCTTCACACTTCCACGAGATAGACGGTGCACCACGCTAGGGCGTGCCTACACTTGGTCGATCAAGCTTTTCACATGTGTCACATTTGGAAGGCATCTAAAACTTAATATTTAACGAGGGATTTGGTTTTTATATACATATACATATCCAATCACCACAATATATAGTATGTATCATATACATGCTATATCCCACAGAAAACATGCAAAACGATAAAAAGCAATGATTATGGCCATCCTATTGTGATTCCTTGAGCCAAGAGGAATCACGGTCATCTAGGTCTACATCACATGCAACATGTACAAGATGAAATATGTGCCTGCCTTTCTGGGTTTGATCAGCTCATCTCCATGATTGATCGGCTCGCCATCAAGTTGGTTGTTCGGGTGCCACCAGCCGATCGACTGGCGCCTCCAGCCGATCGGTTCACCGGTCATCGTGCATCTCATCAGGTCGCCACCCGCTCGTCTCGCTCCTCGAACTGGCCGTCTGGATCCCCAACCGAGAACCGATCGTCTCAGGCCGTCCGCTGTTCTTTGACATAACAGGAAATAAAATATATCCTATTTACAATTGAATTGTGAAACCCCGAGTTATATTTGGGGGGAGTAAAGGTAGGAAAAGAAATCTCGAATTATTTTGAGTTACATCAGGAATAGGAGAAGGGGAATCGGTGCACATACCGAGATGCAAGCAACCACATACAACCATACACAGATATAGGGTTTATAGGCCATAACCATGCTACACATCCACCACAAAACTCGTTTAAGGGTGATGTGTATCGAGTGCATTAATATTACATATCATATATGTATATTTGGGATTTGTGGATTGGACATGCATAAAGCTGATATTATTCGCATCGTATGCAATAAATAAAGGTGACAAACCAAAATCGATCATATCGATAATCCTAAAATATAGAACAGTTGACGTGGCTATGATATCACTGTTGGGTTTTAGGGGAGGTAGAGAAGCAGCGGAAACAAAAAATTTCTCCCCAAACCCAGAACAAAAGGAATCACGTCAAACGTCTATACAATAGGAAAGATGGTTTGTGAATGCATACCTTGTCCCGAGGCTTGCTCAGCGATTGTACATCGTGCCTTGCGCGGTCTTCACCTCCGGTCTTGGATGGTGTCTGTGCAGCTCCTGGTCGCACCGAGACTGAAGACTCCTCCTCCTACCGGACTGTCGGATGACAGTTGTCCTCCTAAGTGGCAGTGACCTCCCGCCTCTGAAGTAGTCCACACGGACCACCTGGAACTCCACACTCCTTGTCCCATAAGGAAGTGGAAGGAGTCGCACCCTCCTGTTGACGTACTAGTCGCCAACACACTCTCCTACTGCCAATTGCAACTGCAGTTGTCATTCCCTTACTGCACCTCCCTTTGCGGGAAGCACTTGCTCAGGCTCTCTCTTGGTTACCAAAACCAGAGAGAACGACAACTTTGCAGAGCAACCAGCTTGCACTGAGTTGTATTCTGAGAAGCCCCCAATACCCCTATATATATAGGCAGGTCATGGGACAGGGTTCTCTGTCCCCGGAAATATGGGACTAAAAGCAGGAGTAGAAGGGTTCAAGATTTTCCACAAAAAGCAACCAACTTGCAACCTGAACCGATCGTTTCACAACTGAAACGGTCGGTTGGGGACCTGAACCGGTCGGTTGGAGCACCAACCGATCGGTTGGGACCCATGAGCCGGTCGGTTTACTTCTGAACTGGTCGGTTCGTGGTCCTGGTCAGTTCCTGATTGACTTTCCTTCTTTTGTTTCTAATTGGTATCGAATACCAATCCTTGTTCTAATCAAATTGGGCAAGTGAAACGCAAGGAAAATTCTCACCAATCCTACTTTCCCAACTTGCTCAGTTGCATCAGTTGAACCGATCGTTTCAACACTTGAAGCAATCGTTTCACCCTGACCTTGAGTCGATCGGCTCAACACTTGAGCCGACCGGTTCACTAAGCTTAGCCGATCGGTTCATCGCATGAGCCGATCAGTTGGGAGCGCAGATTGTGCAGAATCAGTCAATTGTGATTTCAATCAATCTGATACTTCAATCAATGCGTCCAACACCTTGAAAATTATGATATTGAGCTATCGATTAATTGAGTGTGTAATTGAACTACTAAACTCCTTTAGTAATCAATCTAAACATTGCTTGTGGACAAAAACTCCTCTTCCAGGTTAAATCCTATGTTTGTGACCCTGCAGGTCCATTTCACATTGGCAGTGAAAGTCCATAACACTTATGACTTCACAAGCAAAGAGCGGTGCCTAGTCACACATCATTGCTACCCAAGTGAAAAAGAAAGTTGGAGAACAACTTTCAATCCTACAATCCGTGAATGGTATTACAATGAATGTATAATTCCTTTGTCACTGATATCCTGAATGAACTCGAGGCATGGAACAGTCATCCTGTCAAAGTTCATTCATTTCCTTGATCTCAGAGTAGACCGAGTGAGATGTGTATGACATCAATATCACATATTGATTCACACGTGCATGTGCATGCCTTTCTCAATCCTACTCATCAAGTGGCCAAGGATATCAAACTCCCTCAGGAGGGACAAATTCCATATCTATCACTCACCCCTCAAAAGCCCCATGTGTCAAAGCCACCCAATCATCACCTTTATAACAACCCATGTTTCAGGACTGCGTTTGATGATGTCAAAGTGTACCCAATGACATGTGTTGAGTGTAGTGATTTCAGGTCTAAGAATCACACTCACCACCATCACTGTGAGAGCTGACTGTGACTACCAAGTCATGGTTCCATGTGTCACTCTCACGGTGGGTCTGTCCGGTACCTTGTTCTCTTACAAGTACCTATGTGCTTGGTTTGATATCACTATATCATGACTAATGAGATTCTGTCATCAACCAACACACAATCTAGTCTTTAGTGTTATTGATGTCTATGGTTATTTCCACAATAACAACCGACTAGGGACCAAACAAGAATGTATACTCTTAACATTCGTATGATCTCATCGTTTAGGTCATGAACCCAAAATCATATGTCGTTGAGTAAAACCATTCTTTACACATCTATCATGTTACACCATCATCTCAGAAATAGTTTAAACATATAGATCAGAAATTGCCTTTATTATTATTCAAATCATTTACAAAGTATCCCATTACAATCATCATATGACTTGCTCTATGGGCATACATACCAACACTTTAAACTCCCCTATGCTTTTGATATGCTTTGTATGGTCTCTCTCATTACCCCATGCCTAATTCTTTGCCATATTTTTCAAAATGTCATGACACGTAGAAGGTGTGTTGTTGAAAAAGAACCCCGAGCCTGCACTATCTAAGGTGACACGTTCACTTTTGTGGAGCCCAAAGTAGAACATCTTGACTTGGTTCTCCAGATCTATCCCATGGTGAGGGACCTTCCTGAGCATGTTTTGAAAACACTCCCTAGCTTCGAAATAAGATTCAGCTTCCTGTTGCTTGAAATTGTGGATGTTTCTAACCAGCTCATTTGTCTTTTCCGAAGAAAAGTATTCTTTAAAGAATGTCTCAATCATTTGATCCTATGTCTTGATCGATTACTTCGGTAGGTTTTGCAGCCATTCTTTTGCCTTATACACCAGTGATGATGGAAACAACTTCAAATAAATAGCTGTCTGTGGAAACCTATCCACCTTCACCATATCGCAACACTCAACAAAATTGTTGATATGTGCCACTGGGTCTTCATGAGTGTGCCCATAAAAAGCTTGTGACTTGATAAGTGCAATGAGCCCTAGATCAATCTTGTATTGTACTACATTCACATTATTTTTCTTAATAGGCCATGTCTCTGCAGCTGAGGAAGATGCCTTGATCATCTCCCATATGGTCCTTTCAACTCCTAGATTACCATCTCCCATTGCTTGATTCTTGGGAATCAACGGTATGCCTTCTGATGCAGTTGTTTGAACTGGAACCTCGAAAGTGACTGGGACCTCTGGTGTAGATTCTTTGTAGTCTGTGGTCCGTGTTGTCACCATGCACAAGTACCTAAAAATTTGAAATCAGTTAGTCACAATACTTAATAGAGAAATTTTGTTCTATATGTATGCAATAAATTTTTAATGATTAAAATAAAGTAGTAAGAAATAAAAAGTGGCCTAGAGTGGTCGTCCGCAGTACTCATAGTGCTGAAACTTTGTCGTCTCTCCAACAACGACACCAAAAACTTGACACGCTAAAACCATGCCTATGAATGGAAGTGCATGCGTCGAGTAATATAGGCCTATGTGAGGCTCGAGTCAAACTTAGGGAGACATAGTCTCAGTGACTACTACTAACTACAGTGTGATCAGCTAAGCCGATTAACAAAGTTGGATTTGAGTTTAAACAAAAATAAAAGGAAATTAAAAGAAAAATTAAAAGCGGTTGATTCGAATGAAATGGAATCCTTAGGATTACCGATTTCACCATGGGGTCTCATTATATATTATTTCTACTGAATTAATATAAATTTTACTCCAACCCTAGATAGAAAGCATGTAATTAGAATTTCCTACTTTCATGGTGTAATTCACTACCTAGATCTAAGCCAATTCCACATTTGTAGCAATTTATATCTTAGTCTAGGTGCATTATCGAAGACTCTAGGTTTCTTTCCACTAACTGTACGTTACCTTTCCCAAGGAATACGTAGGAAAGTGTATAAATTGTGATTTTCTAACTTTTAATCCTCCTTCCAGAGCAATTAGCACTCTATTACCCTACTGATGTGATCAAGCATAGATAGGTCATGAAATTCCACAATTATATATCCAGGAATAAAGAGAAATCTATATTAAATCATGTAAAAAGTCGATGCAACGATTCCTTGTGCTACTCTCGGGTCCTGAGGAAAGGAGGGGTTTAGCCCCGCATGGTTTTCAGTTGTGAATACATGGAGAGAGAGAGAAGAAAAATGTGGGAAACATGAAGGAAATTCATGTAACCCCGGGAGAGAAGGTGTTCTGGATGATCCTCCTTGAGAAACGCACGTTCGGTAGCCTTCTGGCAGCAAAATCATCCGTCGGAGGAGCTCAGATCTCCCGGTTGACGTCCTTCGGCTCTGTGCTTCTCTCTCTCCCTTCTCTGGCCTTCGTGCGGTGCAACGTGATGTCCCCCTTAGGTTTGGCTGTCCTCTTTTAAGTCATAGGTCAACTTACGGTACCACATATCATGGACCGTCATATCTGTGTGGATCTAAAGATTGTTGATTTTCGACAAAGTTGGTGGCACCGACAACATCAGGTGCGGTCTGGCTGTGGCGAAGTCGGTACCACTGACTCATGATGGTCGGTGGCACTGAGTTGATGTGTGTACTTTGATCTACCACTCTGAATGAATCTTTGTGGCACCTACTTGATAGTTAGTGGCACCGACTCTTCTGGTCTCTTATCACCCGGCCACTGCTGCTAACTCGGTGGCACCGACTATCATGGTCGGTGGCACCGACTTTTCACTGTACATGGAGTACCTGAAAAATCCATAAAACTGTGTATAAGGCCGGCGAATGTATAAAATAGTGCAAATATGATAAAATGAGTATAGTTTGATGCAAAGATAATATATAAGCCAATAATGATGATTTATACAAATAAGATCAATTAATTGACTAATAAATGCATAAAATAAGTATAAAATAGGCCTGTAAAAGTGACTCAAAACCCGTGCATCACCATCCTCCTTGATCCTTAACTAATGATAGCCTTCTCGTAGATCTATCTTCGAGAAAACAATCGCTCCATGCAACTGATCAAACAAATCATCTATCCTCGGCAAGAGATACTTATTCTTTATCGTGACCTTGTTCAACTACCTATAATCTTTGTACAACCTCATAAACCCATCCTTATTCTTCACAAACAACTCTGTAGCACCCTACGACGACGTACTCAGCCTGATGAAACCTTTTTCAAGTAGTTCTTGCAACTGTCTCTTCAACTCAGCCATCTCTATCAGTGTCATACTATACGGTGTCTGAGTTATGGGTTGCATACCAGGAACCAAATTAATCTCAAAACAATGGCACTCGATAGTATGACACCACTTGGTGTTGCAACACTACTCTCAGTAGCATGTAGACAAGATGCGTACACCTCAGGGTTTTCTATCATGGCTGGGTCAAACTGGGGGACTTCAGGCACTCGATCTTCTCGTGTCTGGTTGTTTGCACCACCACTTGGTGTTGCATCTTGTCTACCATATGAGTAATTGAAAGGCAGGGTTTTCTATCATGGCTGGGTCAAACTGGGGGACTTCAGGCACTCGATCTTCTCGTGTCTGGTTGTTTGCACCACTACTTGGTGTTGCAACACTACTCTCAGTAGCATGTTCTTCGTGTTCTCTAGACATCTTTCAGCTTTACTTCTTCTTCTACATACGCAAAAGTGACTATAAGATAGACTGGAGGAAACTAGAACATACACAAACCCTAGTCCTAGGTCCCTGTAGACTCAACGAATCTAAAGCTCTGATACCAACCAAATGTGATGCATGTTGTCACACAAAGTGAGATTACTCAAAATAGAACCACGAAAGAGAGATTAATGAACTTATTAGCAAAAAAAACTAAAAATTAAAATCTTTTTCATAAAACAACCATATAGCAAGAACCTTTACACATGAGTACTTTCATGCCTCAAAGCATTCACAAGGCATGCTGTCAACCTGTAATGAAAGTACTGTTCCAGAACATATATACATGATTCCATCATATCTGATATACAAAAAAAACACAAAGATAACACGTTAGCAAAACATCTACAAAACATTCTCAAAGACCCGAGTGTACAAGGATGACTCTAGGACTCTACCAAAAAAAGACATCCAGCATCACTTCCAACCTTATCAGCTACTGCTCCTCTGGCTACTTCTCAACCTCCTCTGCACAATCTCTACCTCCTCTGCTCGTGCTCTTCCACCTAAAAAGGTGTATAACTAACGGGGTAAGACACACAGTCCCAATGAGAGATATAACTCTTCGCCAATTCTATTATTATCATGGATAAGATAAACTGAGCAACAATATAAATACAACTAGGATGCAACAGGCAAAGATTATTAACATGAAGGGAAATTATTGTTAAATTACGAAACATCTTAATAATTAAAAAGGAATATGAAGAACATGTATATTTTCTATCAACAACATTGTATATAGATCAAACAAGGCCTCAACCAATGTTTTCATATTTGATCCTATATAATTATACTACACGATTGATTACGTATTCATTATGCCTTGAGGATTTGAATCGTACCATCCAAATCCAACCTACCACTATATGTATATAGTCGAAATTAGTGTCACACAAGGTCTAATGGAAGAGCCAAAATCCTCAATCTTATCCCCTCGGTCATTAGGAGGACATTGGCAATGACATCATTAGTCAGACTACCATCGATGACTTATAGTCCAACTGTACATATCTATCCCGTCCTGGTACAGGTCAAGGCGCTAGTGAGTTATGACTACAACCACACTCTTAACTAGGATATGACCACAACCATTCCTATATCTCAAATTGAGCTACAACTGTAGTTGTACTCATTATTGGGGTATGACCGTAGATAATCCCATTCATATACATTCAGGACACAAGGAGATACCTCAACTTGCACCCCACATATTCAACAATATGCGCTCTGAGTTAAACTCGTTTCACCATTCAACAAGTGATGACAATGAATGGATCTATGGCATAGGGCAAACTACACTATTAGATTTCACTTGATTAATTAGATCAATTCAAACATATTAAGCATCAATCAAGTTACAATGTATAACCTTTAAACAAGATCTACATAAACAAGGTATGACTCATCACCAGAACATATTGAATCACATTAAATGTGAACTCATCACATCATGTCTCTTTATGCTCACTATTCATCATATGTGTGTCTCAAGGACCAATGTCCATCACAAGGACCATATTTCCATCACAAGGACCAATGTCCATCACAAGGACCAATGTCAATCACAAGGACCACATGTCCATCACAAGGACCACATGTCCATTACAAGGACCAATCCCATCACATCATAACCACCATCGCTCATACCTAACTATGTACATCAATCAGTATCACCTGCATGGTTAGAAGCTGATAACAAGAAGGCAAAGCATCATCATCTCATAGAACTCATACCATACATTTACTTCATACATTTTACATCATGGAAATTAGGGTTTCACTTCTCCCGATTAGGGTTTACAAGGTCAGATCACCAACCACCCTTAGGTTATCACTTCCTTCATCTTTGTAAAGTATATTTAGAAAATGTGGAAACATATTTCTATCATTATTATGAAACATGCAAAGAGAGAGAGTTATCTCTCAACATCATACACATGATTACACCATAAGGTACCACATCACACCATGTAACCCTAGCATCGACAAGATTCATCACTACACATCACATAGGGTATCGATTAGAGTTAGGGTGTCAACCACCACACTAAGGAAGGGTATTAGTTTATCACCACTAGGTATCGGGCTCATCACCTCAATGAGAGGGTGTCGGCCAAGGCACAACAAAGGATATCGATGTAGAGGTGTATGAGAAAGTGTATCGGTCATACCATCTCATAAAGTATCGGCCTCACCATCTATTAGGGTATCAACCTCACCTTCAACTATGGTATCAGCCCACCTACTCAACTAGGGTATCGACCCACCCACTCAACTAGAGTATCAGCCTACCCACTCAACTAGGGTATCGGCCTATGTGCCCTTTTGTGTATCAGCCACATAGATCTCTATATGATATTGGCCATTATGTTTTGGTTGTATCGGTTGAACCACAAGGAAGATGTTTCCCTCATCAACTTTAGGTGTATCGGGTTAAGGTGTATCGACTAGCATGGGTGTCGGATTAGGGTTACCCATGTCGACTTCCATACTTGACTAAAAGCATGGGGATTCAACACTCTTCTTCACTATCCACCACTAGATCATGACAAGCCAACATCATAAGAGGTATATCAGTTTACACAAGATCATATCAGTCTAGCATATCGGTTTAGCATATCGATTTACATGTATATCGGATTAGTCATCTTCTACCTCAAGATGACATTATTAACAAGGCAAAGGAAAAGAGCAACTTATGGCAACAATCTTAACAAAGTTTTATTCTCAAAATTGAACACAAGGATACCAAGTAAAGCTACTAGAAAGTAAGAGATAATGAGCTAAAGATAACTAGAAAGGTAGGAAGTAGAAAGGTGATAATAACAAAGTAGGTTTAGAGTTATATAACCCCCCTCATGAACAACCACCAAGCTTTAAGCTCTAAGGTCAAGCTCCAAGCTCACGAACTCAAGGAAGAAGAAGATCCTCCATAACACATCCAAGAAGGAAGATAGAACTGAGGTTAAGAGAGAGCAAAAGAGAAGAAAGAAGATACCAAGGTCCATGGCCGAGAAGAAGAAAGAAGAAGAGAAAGAAATCTAGGAAGCCATGGCTTACCAAGGAAGAAGATGAAAGAGAGAACCACAAGCTTTTGGCTCACCCACCAAGCTCCAAGGGAGAGTGCTCTTCAAGCTCAAGGTCAGCCATCAAGGAGAGAAAGCAAGGATCGCCTAAAAGGGTTCTCTTTCATGGGAAGAGAGGAGTATATAGACATGGCCAATGAGAGAGAGAGAGCAAGGGAAAGGTGTCACCACCTTAGAACCCTAGAAGACACATGTCCAACAAGAAAGGACACATCTAACACCATGCAAAAAGGTGATAGGATCTATGTCTTGCCCACTTGGTCACTAAGGAAGGTCAAGGTCGATACACCCATACACCCCCTTCACAAACCGATAGGGATGAAACCCTAGGTCACAAACTGATATAGCACTCCTCTAGAGTCACCACAACTTGATATTGTGATCCTCAAGATGCCAAAAAACTGATAAGATGTCCCTTAAGACACCCTCAATCGATACCAAGCCTCCTCAAGGCAACTAAAAATTGATACAGGGTCTCACTGAGGCTCTCAAGCCCGAGACAACACTCTTAAGAGCAAAGCACACATCAAACATGTGCCCAAAACATCACCAATGATGTCACCACTCAACCAAGGACAAAATAAGGTACCCAACACTTCCTCTCTCCTCCGGATGATGCCAAGAGAGAGAAGAAACACTCTAGAGGTGGCAGACTTACACATCAACCCCTATTCTGGGTAAATTATAAGTTTGCACCAAACCTCACCACAAAGCACAAACATCAAGAAACAAGCTCAAACAAGGATCACAGACCTCCAATATACCCTAATTACACCTTAGATGATTAAAGCAAGGAGTCAAGCAACATGCTTAAGCAAAACAAATAGGGTTAGCCCAAAACATGGGTTAGGGTCCTTACAGGGGGCTTCTCAGACACAACTCAATTACCTCTAACAATTGTTTTTGTTGGTATGTATGCCCTGAGAGCCAATCATGGGATGATTGGTGGGATACATTAAGATTAATTTGATAAACATCAAAGGCAAGCTTCCAATTCTTTCTGGTTCAGTCATATGAGATAGTGATAGAACAGATTGAATGTCTAGAGAATGACAGTACTTAATGACGTATGCTTTCAGGTTAAGGACTTGAACGATGAGATCATATGGATGCTAAGAGTTTGTACATTCTTGTTATGTTCCTAGTCGGATGTCATTGTGGAAGGTAGATAGACAGCAATGACACACAAGACTAGATTGTGGTGTTGGTTGATGACAGAATCTCATTAGTCATGATATCGAGATATCAAACCAAACACATAGGTGCTTGTTAGAAAACAAGTGTACCGGACAGACCCACCGTGAGTTTGACACATGGAACCATGACATGGTAGTCACAGTCAGTACTCATAGTGATGGTGGTGAGTGTGATTCTTATACCTGAAATCACTACACTCAACACATGTCGTTGGGCACACTTTGACGTCATCAAACGCAGTCCTGAAACATGGGTTGTTATAAAGGTGATGATTGGGTGGCTTTGACACATGGGGCTTTTGAGTGGTGAGTGATAGATATGGGATTTGTCCCTCCTGAGGGAGTTTGATATCCAAGGCCACTTGATGAGTAGGATTGAGATAGGTGTGTGCACGCATGTGTGAATCAGTATGTGATATTGATGTCATACATATCTTGTTCAATCTGCTCTGAGATCAAGAAAGTGAATGAACGTTGACAGGATGACTGTTCCATGCCTCAAGTTCATTCAGGATATCAGTGACAAAGGAATTATACATTCGTTGTAATACTATTCATGGATTGTAGGATTGAAATTTGTTCTCCAACTTTCTACTTTCACTTGGGTAGCACTGATGTGTGACTAGGCACCGCTCTTTGCTTGTGAAGTCATAAGTGTTATGGACTTTCACTGCCAACGTGAAATGGACCTGTAGGGTCACACACAAAGGATTTAACCTGGAAGAGGAGTTTTGTCCACAAGAAAGGTTTAGATTGATTACTAAAGGAGTTTAGTAGTTCAATTAAACACTCAATCAATTGATAGCTCAATATCATAATGTTCAAAGTGTTGGACATATTGATTGGAGTATTAGATTGATTGAAATCGCAATTGACTGATTCTGCACAACCTGCACTCCCAACCGATCGGCTCAAGTGTTGAACCGGTCAGCTGAGGTTGCTGAACTGGTCGGCTCAAGCGTTGAGCCGATCGACTCATGTACAGAGTGAAACGACCGGTTCAAGTGTTGAACCGATCGGTTCAACTGGTGCAACCGAGCAAGTTGGGAAAGTCAGGTCGGTGAGAATTTTCCTTTCATTTCACTTGCCCAATTTGATTGGGAATAGGATTGGTATTCGATACCAATTAGAAACAAAAGAAGGAAAGTCATTTTGAGTTGGATCAGGACCGTGAACCGATCGGTTCAGGGCACCAACCGATCGGTTGGGGGGCCCAAATGATCGGCTCAGGTCCTAGCCTATCGGCTCAAGGGCCGAAACGATCGGTTCAGTTGTGAAACGATCGGTTCAGGTTGCGAGTTGGTTTCTTTTGTGGAAAATCTCGAACCCTTCTACTCCTGCTTTTAGTCCCGCATTGCCCGGGATGAAGAACCCTTTCCCATGACCCTCCTATATATATAGGGGTATTGGGGGCTTCTCAAAGTACAACTCAGTGCAACCAGTTGCTCTGCAAAGTTGTCGTTCTCTCTGGTTTTGGTAACTGAGAGAGAGCTCGAGCAAGTGCTTCCCGCAAAGGGAGGTGCAGCAAGGGAAGGGCAACTGCAGTTGCAACTGGCAGCAGGAGAGTGTGTTGGCGACTAGTACGTCAACAGGAGGGTGCGACTCCTTCCACTTCCTTGTAGGACAAGGAGTGTGGAGTTCTAGGTGGTCCGTGTGGACTACTTCAGAGGCGGGAGGTCACTGCCGCTCAGGAGGACAACTGTCATCTGATGGTCCGGTGCGAGTAGGAGTCGTCAGTCCCGGTGCGACCAGGAGCTGCACAGACACCGTCGAAGACCGGATTTGAAGACCGCGTAAGGCGCGAGGTATTGTCGCCAAGCAAGCCTTGGGACAAGGTATGATTCCACAAACCATCCTATCCTATTATATAGACGTTGACGCATTTCCTTGTTCTGGGTTTGGGGGAGAAAATTTTGTTTTCGCTGCCTTCTCTGTCTCCCCTAAAACCCAACAGTGGTATCAGAGCCACGTCAACTGTTCTATATTTTAGGAATATTGATATGATCGATTTTGGTTTGCCGCCTTTATTTATTGCATACGATGCGAATAAAATTGGATTTATGCATGTCCAATCCTAAATCCACAAATCCCAAATTACATATATGATATGTATTATAAATGCACTCGATACGCATCGCCCTTAAACGAGATCGTGGTTATGGCCAATAAACCCTATCTGTGTATGGTTGTATGTGGTTGCTTGCATCTCGGTCTGTGCACCGATCTTCCTTCTCCTATTCCTGATGTAACTCGAAATAATTCGAGATTTTTTCCTACCTTTGCTCCCCCCAAATATAACTCGGGGTTTCCCTTTTAAGCAATATAATATTAGGATAGATTTTATTTCCTGTTATGTCAAAGAACGGCGGACATCGAGACGACAGTTGAGACAACCGGTTCAAGGTGTGAACCGATCGGTTGACGTTCCAGACGATCGGTTCAAGGAGTGAACCGATCGGTTGATGACCAGTTCGAGGAGCGAGATGAGTGGGTGGCGGCCATAGAGAGATGCACGACGACCAGGCGAACCGATCGGTTGAAGGAGCCAATCGATCGGTTGGTGGCACCCAGACGATCGGGCCAGAACGAGCAAGTCATTCATGAGATGAGATGATCAAATCGGAAGGCAAAAGCACAGAATTCATCTTGTACATGTTGCATGTGATGTAGACCTAGATGACCGTGATTCCTCTTGGCTCGAGGAATCACATTAGGATGGTCGCTTTTTATCATTTGTGCATGTTTTCTGTGAGATATAGCATGTATATGATACGTACTATGTATTGTGGTGATTGGATATGTATATGTATATAAAACCAAATCCCTCATTAAAATATTAAGTTTTAGATGCCTTCCAAATGCGACACGCATGAAAAGCTTGATCGACCAAGTATGGGCACGCCCTAGCGTGGTGCACCGTCTATCTCGTGGAAGCGTGAAGGATGAATGTGTGGGTCTGCCCCAGCAGGGTGCATATTCATCGTGTTTGCTTTGGGTCGGACTTAACAATGTGATCTAGATGGGATCTAGTACCTTGAGGCATGGAGATGATCATGGAAAGGAGTTGCATATGACATCTTATCAAGAGTTGCATATGATGCAATTGGCAAAAGTTGCCTACCTGAGAGATCTATGTTTTGGGTGACAGCCCTAGTTGGTCCATGACTTAGAGGATTTCAGGATCTTGCCTGCTAGAAGATTGTACGCTGCAATCTTCCGAATTGATGGTGAGGGCTATCAATTTGAAGTAAAATAGTGGGAGCGATAATTAATTAAAGGCCTAATTTTATCATCAACTTTTCAAATCAATCAAACAAGTCAAAAGAGTTTTGGACTAAAATTGCATATATTTCCTTTTGTTAAAATAAATGGTTAATCAACAAATCACTTTATTTGCGATCGATCTTTGAGACCAACAAACTAAATGGGAATAATTCCACGACTGGTTAGGATGATGAGAAGTGTTCTCAAAGAGCGAAAGCTCTAAGTCCTAGTTATACTAAGACCAGATAAACTCAATCCCACCACATCAATGGTTGAAAGTATGCTTATGGAAGCATACCGAGAAGACATTGATGAGGAGTGTTTGATGTTGTGTTCTCTGAACTATGAGTTGCAGAGACAACATGAGACATATGATGTCTCCAAGACACTGTCCTAGTATGTCATGACAGAAAGAGATCCAGTAAGGTATTCACACACTCAATGTGATTGGGTATGTGGAAAACCTGACTAAGAAGGATTCCCTCTGAGCCAAGGGTTGGCTATTGGTATGATACTAGAAGTTTTGTGAGAATCATACAATTCATGATAAGCTACAACATGAAAGTGTTGATAGAGTTGTTGGACATGTTGAGGATAGTAGAGGCAAAGATGAAGAAAGACAAACCATAATCTTTGATGTGATCAAAGAAAAGGTAATTCTTAAGGGCAAGGACAAGGGCAAAGCAAAGAAGTGTTCTGATGCTAGCCAACAATCCAAGCCGTCTTCAGCCTCAAGGCACATGGGGAAAGGGTGTATGAGGGAATTTCCCTCCATATCTGGAAGAACAAAAGAAGATGAAGGAGGGGATGAAGATCTCCACCTAAGGTATCATAAAATGAATTGCTTCTTTATCTGAGGTATATGATACCAAGATGTCATGCAATATCCGCAAAGAAGTGATGGCCTTTGTGAAAGGACCAAGAAAGAAGTACCCATCATTGGAGCAAGTGTTGCTGCCATAGATAAGAGTATCTTTCGGTTTATTTCAGCCTAAAGGGCACGAAATAGAGTTGAGAACTGCTATTTCATATATTGCCAATAGATAGAAACACTTTATTTTTGCATATTGTGTGACAATGATGGCAATTAATAAAGTTGATGTTTCAATCTTAAAGATATGATCTTCGTGGCAATGCCTTGTTTATCTTGTGATACATGGTATGCATAGGATAAAATGATACCTAAAAGTTATAGATAACTCAAACAATCTAATTAGCATCAATCATGAGAAATTCATTTCTAGTTTCCATATGATGGATAAATCTAGACTCTTTTGGTTAAAGAACCAGTAAGAGACATGAATATCTTGGACATGAATAATCTATCCTCACTAATGGTAGTGGGAGAATGATTATCCCATTAGGTATAATACATATGATGTATTTACATACCTATTGGAATAAATGCTAATACTTCTAATGGTGTTTATAGAAATACCAATATGAATATCTTGAAGTGTTCAAGATTATCATAAATGAAGTGCAAATTTGGCAAAGTGTTAATTCTTGATGAGATCAATGAATGAAATACTTGGACCAAATGTTTGAGATCCTTTTGAGTAATTATGATAGTGTATCATAGTGAACTCATGATTAAGGCATGGTGATGTCTAAATCAAGAAGGAATCATACTCTAAGGAGTTAGAGAATGATTATTAAATAACTAAATTCTTCTTAATAAAAGAATACCCCTCACTAGTAAAAGAAATTAAGAATCACAAGGGTTGTGAGTTCTTATATGCTTGACAGATACACCTCAATTATCTATGTGATGAGTTGTTCATGTGATGAGTCAACTATCTAGATGAATATGAGGAACCGAATTTTGAGTTACATCCTAAATGACATCCATGTGAACCATAAGGTATGACCTTGATGGTAGCACCCATTGGAATAAAATCCATAAGTGTGAATAAGTCTTAAGTGTTAAGACATATGGATAACATTTTGAGAAGGATGACACTTGTTGATTGCAACTTAATGACTAAGACATTTGTCATATGGATACTAAAACCGCATTCCTATGAGGAATAAAACAAGGATGTGCACGTGACACAACCTATAAGGTTTATGAATCCACTAATGCAAATGAAGTCTATAAGTTACAATGGACTAATCAATGTGATTGATTGAGTACAAGCAACTCAGAATTGGATCTTTACTTTGATGATATAGTCAAAAGGTTTGACTGATATGTCAAAGATAAAGAAGGGATCTGTGATTTAGTGGGAGCGTGTTCACATTCCACATGTTGATGTGAAATGGAAATGTTCTAGAATGGAAATCCAAAAGTGGCAATTATCTTTAAGGAAGATAGAGATGTTTCCTATGTGATAGGAATAGAGATCTATAGAGATAGTTCTCAGAAAATCTCTTGACATGAAAAGAGAGAGCATACATTGGCAATCTGTACTGAAGGGTTCAGTATGCACAGATTCAGTGGGAGAAAACTTGTCCATATTACATGGAGTTAGTATCCCAAGGCCAAGTGTCCAATTCTTATGAAGAATGGGAACACTAAGAATAGATATGGATCTATCATGTATGTAATCATCCCATTATCTTGCATGTATAGACAAGGCAAGAATAAAATGCATTCATCATCTTGTATGTACGACATGACAATATGATGTGCTCATCCTGATAACTCGTATGTGGGACATGACGAGTGGATGTCTGTCTATTTCCAGTAAGGTTACTGGAAAACCATAAGAACTTGATAAGTACTTGAGAAGTACTAGTTCTATGGAGATGGGGAAGAGTTCAATGTAAAGAGTTACATTTATGCGAACTTCCGAAAGGACAGAAAATTAATCACAATATATACATAGGATGTATAAAAGTGAAAGTTTGTTGATAATTGGAAATGTTCCAATAAAACCATTTAAAAGGAAATGACGAGTATCTATGCGTTAGAGAACAGCAGTAGATACTATATGGATCTAGAAGTTCATGAGATGAACTTATAGATATTCCGCTCATTGATGACAAGTATGGAATCCTTGATCATGCAATGTGGCTAAAGGTTAGCAAAGGAATACTAGATCGCATATTACGGCAACTCCATCTCATACGTGTGACGTACAGCGAAGAGATGTGATACATGCAATTTATACTGACTTTGGCAAGATGTTGCCATTACTCACTATGATGGCACTAGAGCACAGTGACACGTGGGACATGTTTGAAGATCACTATGAATATGATTCAATGGTGATTGGCTCGCAGTGCAAGTGGGAGTCTGTTGGTATGTATGCCCTGAGAGCCAATCATGGGATGATTGGTGGGATACATTAAGATTAATTTGATAAACATCAAAGGCAAGCTTCCAATTCTTTCTGGTTCAGTCATATGAGATAGTGATAGAACAGATTGAATGTCTAGAGAATGACAGTACTCAATGATGTATGCTTTAAGGTTAAGGACCTGAACGATGAGATCATACGGATGCTAAGAGTTTGTACATTCTTGTTATGTCCCTAGTCGGATGTCATTGTGGAAGGTAGATAGACAGCAATGACACACAAGACTAGATTGTGGTGTTGGTTGATGATAGAATCTCATTAGTCATGATATAGAGATATCAAACCAAACACATAGGTGCTTGTTAGAAAACAAGTGTATCGGACAGACCCACCGTGAGTTTGACACATGGAACCATGACATGGTAGTCACAGTCAGTACTCACAGTGATGGTGGTGAGTGTGATTCTTAGACCTGAAATCACTACACTCAACACATGTCGTTGGGCACACTTTGACATCATCAAACGTAGTCCTAAAACATGGGTTGTTATAAAGGTGATGATTGGGTGGCTTTGACACATGGGGATTTTGAGGGGTGAGTGATAGATATGGGATTTGTCCCTCTTGAGGGAGTTTGATATCCAAGGCCCCTTGATGAGTAGGATTGATATAGGCGTGCACACGCATGTGTGAATCAGTATGTGATATTGATGTCATACATATCTCGTTCAATCTGCTCTGAGATCAAGAAAGTGAATGAACGTTGACAGGATGACTGTTCCATGCCTCGAGTTCATTTGGGATATCAGTGACAAAGGAATTATACATTTGTTGTAACACCATTCACGGATTGTAGGATTGAAAGTTGTTCTCCAACTTTCTACTTTCACTTGGGTAGTACTGATGTGCGACTAGGCACCGCTCTTTGCTTGTGAAGTCATAAGTGTTATGGACTTTCACTGCCAACGTGAAATGGACCTGCAGGGTCACACACAAAGGATTTAACCTGGAAGAGGAGTTTTGTCCACAAGCAAGGTTTAGATTGATTACTAAAGGAGTTTAGTAGTTCAATTAAACACTCAATCAATTGATAGCTCAATATCATAATGTTCAAAGTGTTGGACATATTGATTAGAGTATTAGATTGATTGAAATCGCAATTGACTGATTCTGCACAACCTACACTCCCAACCGATCGGCTCAAGTGTTGAACCGGTCGGCCGAGGTTGCTGAACCGGTCGGCTCAAGCATTGAGCCGATCGGCTAATGTACAGAGTGAAATGACTGGTTCAAGTGTTGAACCGATCGGTTCAACTGGTGCAACTGAGCAAGTTGGGAAAGTCAGGTCGGTGAGAATTTTCCTTTCGTTTCACTTGCCCAATTTGATTGAGAATAGGATTGGTATTCGATACCAATTAGAAACAAAAGAAGGAAAGTCATTTTGAGTTGGATCAGGACTATGAACCGATTGGTTCAGGGCACCAACCGATCGGTTGGGGGCCCCAAACGATCGGCTCAGGTCCCCGTCGATCGGCTCAAGGGCCGAAACGATTGATTTAGGTTGCGATTTGGTTGCTTTTGTGGAAAATCTCGAACCCTTCTACTCCTACTTTTAGTCCCGCATTGCCTGGGATGGAGAACCTTGTCCCATGACCCTCCTATATATAGGGGTATTGGGGGCTTCTCAAAGTACTACTCAGTGCAACCAGTTGCTCTACAAAGTTGTCGTTCTCTCTGGTTTTGGTAACCGAGAGAGAGCCCGAGCAAGTGCTTCCCGCAAAGGGAGGTGCAGCAAGGGAAGGACAACTGCAGTTGCAACTGGCAGCAGGAGAGTGTGTTGGTGACTAGTACATCTACAGGAGGGTGTGACTCCTTCCACTTCCTTATAGGACAAGGAGTGTGGAGTTCTAGGTGGTCCGTGTGGACTACTTTAGAGGCGGGAGGTCACTGCCGCTCAGGAGGACAACTATTATCCGACAGTCTGGTGCGAGTAGGAGTCGACAGTCCTGGTGCGACCAGGAGCTGCACAGACACCGTCGAAGACCGGATTTGAAGACCGCGCAAGGCACGAGGTATTGTCTCCAAGAAAGCCTTGGGACAAGGTATGATTCCACAAACCATCCTTTCCTAATATATAGACGTTGACGTGTTTCCTTGCTCTGGGTTTGGGGGAGAAAATTTTGTTTCCGCTGCCTTCTCTGTCTCCCCTAAAACCCAACAATTTTCCTCTCAGTTTGTGGTAACCAATAGAGAGCTCAAGCAAGTCCTACTCGACAAAGGGAGGGATATCAAGGGAGAACAACTGTGGGAGAGCAAGTTGGTGACTAGTACACCAACAAGGGGACAACTCCTTCCTATTTGTTCTAGTTGAATGATAGGAGTTCTAGGTGGTCTATGTAGACTACTATAGAGGCGGGGAGGTTGTTGTCTGCTGCTAGGAGGACAACGTCAGACTGGTGTCTATGATGAAGACTAGGAGTTGTTGCAGACACCATCCCAATGCAACTAGGAGTGTTGAACTACTGCAATGAGTTATAGTCATTGGACTTGCTCTAAGACCAGGTATGAACTCGTTAAACCATCATTTCCATTACACAATTGTTGACACGATCTTTCTATCATGGAGAATACAAATAGAAATTTTTTGTTTCCGCTGCCTACTCTATGCCCGTATTTACCTATAGTAAGTCATAATTTATGTTCCTAGAACTCTAGTTTAATTTCTAGAACTTAAGTTCCCTTCACTACTATGTGTTTGGTTTGTTGTAAGTGTAAAAATGTTAATTTTTAGCCAATTCTATTGATTTTTATTGTGTGGTATATAATAAGTAAGGATGATAATGACATAAATAAAGAATAATATCTACAAAATTTTCAACCATAATAACTTCAACAAGTGGTTATGGTACCGATGTTGCTCCTTTAAAAAATATTTTAGTATGGTACAATTATAATTGTAATATAAATATTATGGCTATAAATCACTTTGTAATATTTTTGTTTCATTTTGTATGTAAAAATATATCTACATTTTATGTGATACTAAATATAACTATTGATTCATCATTGTTTAACACAATGTACAATATAAATTTTTAGTATATTCTTAGTACATCATTATAGTGATTTTTTCCACATCATATTGCTTAAACATAAAAATTAAAAAATATTAAATGAACGAGGTGCAAGTATTTTTTCATAGTGCCCATATATTGTTTATTTTACAAATTACATGAAAATGGTAGTTACAGTGTAAAATGTTTTATACAGTGCGATTATAGTGTATAATATTTTGTTATGTTATAGTTTTTGAAATAAACCATATCCACAACGCTCACATCCTTAGTCATAAATATTTTAAATGTGTCATTTATGATGAATGAAGAATGAAGAATGTAATTGTATAGGAAATGTTGTTAGCAACTGTAGAACTCATTTTAAGAGGGAACTCAAGAACTGTGTGTAAATCTATAACTCTTAGGAAGTCACAAAGCTCAAGTTCCAAGCACTTACACAAAATCAATAATTATAAACTGCTTAAGAAACTCCAGTTAATACTTTTTTGGTTTAGTTATGACAAACAAATTAGAGCCTCAACTATCTTATCTAAACCTTTAAGATCCCAATCTAGCATGATACAATCCAAATTGATAGAATGTATTTACTATACCATGATAAGCCAAATTATCAGATGTTATTACCAACATTTAAATTATGAACTTAAGAATGATTGATTGGAGGTTGGATCAAACAACTTTACATGTAATAGAGGCACACAATATTTTCTATAAGATTATTGGAAATGAAGTCCATATAATGTGCATTGATAAGAAAAATGCAATGATAATTAACATGATGTGTATATAATATACAAATCCAATAGAAAACACATAACTAAATAATATAAGGATTCAATGAATGGCAAACAAAAGCATCAACTTTATCAGTCATTCATAAGACTTGTCTTAGAGAAAATAGTGCATGACAATCATACGCAGTGCATGCATCTTTTCCTCCAAGACAGAAAACACATGCATTTGAGTGACATACCTATTTGGGAACAAACTTTGACCACACATCATTCGCCCTAGAGGCAGACAATGAGAAATGAGAAAAAACCTCTAAGAGAATGCACAAGGAGTAAACACTTCTAAGAGAGAACACAACACCAAGAACAGAGGAACATATTCACTCAACTACGTCGCATAATGAAAAACATGGTTGAAAATTGTGTTTGTGACATGGGATTTTATCGCACTAACAAACTCACTCGGGGTTGAAATCCCCGAGCTTTTACCAAAACCAAAGTGCAATAATACCACCTGCAAGCGGACGAGTCTTATCACAGTATAGTTAAGGATCAAACCCAAAGGACAACATTTTTAAGAATCTTTGTCAGTCTAGTCTAGTTCGAGTTAAGGCTAATATTCAAAATTATTGGTTGATTTAAGGTTAATTAAACTAATTGCAAGAAAGTAAAAGCTGTATTAATGTTGGATTTAGATCAATGATATGGAATCGCTGGAAATGGTATTGGGTTTCACCACTGCTACGCATGCAAACACATTCCAACGCAAACCATCCAGGCAAGATATAACAATCCAAATAGAGCTACTGCAGAACCCCCCATACGAGCGTTAGGTTCACGTAAGCATCACCTTAGGCATCAGATGTCTCATCACCAATCGGATCACTTACTTATGGCTCTGAAGATACATAAATCCAATGAAGGTTGTGAGCCCCCTATACAGACGTTAGGCACACAGAAGTGTCACCGAAGGCTAGATGGCTCGTCCCCTCGTGGATCATACACTTACGACCTCGAAGAAATCCCATTCTATTTCTAGTTTGGGAGTCAGCCGCATTAATCGATAAGCAAGCAGGTAATAGATCTACAAACTAACATCGACGATAAATAAAGACGATACAAAATCCAACTAAGGTTGTGGTCCTCCCTGAGGGATGTTTAGACCACAGAAGCGTCACCATAGGCTAGATGTCTCGTCCCTCACAGATCATACACTTACGACCTCAAGGAATCTTATTAGAAGTTCTCGTCAAAGAGTCAAACTTTGTAAACTGCCATTCTATCCCACATATGGAAGATTTTACGATATAGGAAAGAACAAGATGAAAGCAAGGAGATAACCAACTACGAACATACCAACTAACAATGAAATGGAAAGTTATATACATTCCCGTGGAGAGTTTCACAAAAGAACATGATTAGCATGGGCAGCGGGGCTAGTCCCCGCATCCTAATGAAAAGGTACTACTCGCTCATGATGTGAGAAATAAGAAGAATAAGAAAGAGAGAGAAATTCACCATGAACTCAGTGCAGAAGGTAGTCGCAGCTCGATGAAGAAGATACAGCCTTCTACGTCGTGTCGGAGAAGATCTGGACACGAACGGGGGATGCCAAGACAGACCAGACAGTCTCCCTCGCTCTGTCTTCCTTCTCTCCTCAGCCTCCTTGGTTGCAATACAGGCAGTAGGTGGAATGAAACTGGTGTGGATGGCACTTGATTTGGATCAGACATGTGTACAGGCAGCATGTCAGCGTCCCGGAACCGATGCCCAAATGAAGACCCTTGGGGTCCTATTTATAGGCACAGATATGTCCCTCATGCCTTTAGTGTGAATCCAAATGAAATGGTCTTGATAAATATCTTGATCGGTTTGCATAGTACGCATGCTCATACGGTTTTACATTTCACGTAAGTGATCCATTCGGTCTTCATGCATATCTAATCCGAACGGTCTTCACGTAGGGAAGCAAACGGTCTTCATAGTTGGGTACTTTATTAAATGGTATGCATGTGTTGCCTTTTCCAATCGATCTGTATTGCATGCGGTTTTCACTCCTTTTGGTCTTGGATCAGCCTTTATCAAATGGTCTCGTGACTTTTGGTTTGCTGTTGGCCGCTCTTCCCAAATGGTTTTACTGCATTGTTCATTCTTCACGTGATATCATGCAAACTGTCTTATGCAGTTGCATTGGCAAATGGTCTCGGGGTGATTAAGTTGTTTCATGTGCCACTCATTCGGTTTGCATGGTATGTTGTTCCACGTTCTTCATGTGATGACTCATTCAGTTTTCAAGCCTAGCAGCAAACAGTCTTCATAAGTGACTTGCTCAAACGATCCCACACAGCCAGCAAGAGACCAAACGGTCTCACGATTATCATTTCCCAAACAATCTTCATGCATTTAACTACCCAAACGGATTTTGCATGCCATTCGGTTTGGCTTGAACGGTCTTCATGTGTGCTTCAAACGGTTTGCATGCATGATAATCAAAACGGTTTGGAGTGGACAATGACCCAAACGATCTTCACAGCACTGCTGAAGCAAACGGTTTGTGTTGCTGCATGCTCAAGTGGTCTTCATGTGTTGCTTGATCCCTCGTGGCCAAACGGTCTACGCGACCTTCAAACGATCTTCACACTTGCAGCAAACGGTCATCGTGCATGTGCTCATTCGGTCTTGCATTGGCCCGACTCCATTCGGTTTTGGAAATTCAAACGGTCTTGCAGACCGAAAACTCCTCAAACGGTCTCACTGCTTCATTTGGTTTGGTAATCCATTCGGTCCCATTGTCAAACGGTCTCGTTGTCCAAACGGTTTCAGTCCAAATAGTTTTGGTCCAAACGGTTTCAAAACCGTTAGACATCATCCGTCCTTGTGACCGTTTGGGTTCATTCGGTCTTGAAACCGTATGGACTCAAATGGTCTTGAGATCGTTTAGGCTCATGCGGTCTTGAAACCGAATGGGCTTAAACGGTCTTGAGACCGTATAGGTGAATATCTTAAAACTGAGATGTCAGAACCGTTAGAGAAAACTGTTTGGTTAAGACTGATTGGTCAAGATCAAAAGTGAGTGAAGGTGGGCCCCAGCTGATTGTTCAACCTTATCAAGACCTGCATCAAATCAACATAAATTCAATAAGATCTTGATAATCGAATCAGTTAAGTAATTTTGCACATTATGATATATTTTGATTTAATGAGTGAAAATTGATATGTTGAGTCAAAATGAGCCCAAGATGGTAATTAAATTCCATGATGAATATGCATTCATCAAAATACCCCGAACTTAAACGTTGCTCATCCTCGAGTAACACAAAATCTAAAACGGTCGCCAAATGAATACTTTCAATTCGTGTAATTGCTTCATCTTCACATCACAAATATTTTCTTTCTACTCAATATGACTCAGTATCTCAACCTCCTGAGACCACTAAACACATCTTACCATATCTCCATTCCTGAGTTCATTTTCCGATATCACTTCCTCCTCACTTTTTCCAACAACAAGCATGTCAAAGAGTTTTGTAAGAGTCCAAAGACACCCGCAGAACAACAAGTGTGCATTTGATCTGACACTGGTGTTTTTCAGGATAGGGTAGGCATTCATTGTGCCATTAGGTAGAAAATGGAGTGAATGGTGGTATGGAAGGAAGAAATAAATCTCTCCTCTATTCGACTTGAGCAAAACCTTAATCTTACCCCTTAACCCAAAGTGCCCAAAAAACAATATATAGCACGTGGGTCATTAAACACAAGATTATTAGTTCACCACAGTAAAACATATACCTATAATCAATTTAAGAGATGATCCAAATCACGAGATAAAAAGGAAAGAAAAACAATTATGCATGTCTTACTATCCAAGTATATATGTACTTAATCTTTTAGGAAAAAGGGATGAATTATAAAATAATAATTGTAGTGATATGTATCAAGCTATTGTTCCTAATCAAGTTAATCTTTTCCAACTTAATGGTTTTCATTTTATTGTTTTCCCTAATAAGACATGGGGAATAGTCCCATGACCCACGTCTTATTTTGACTATATCTGACTCCATGATTCTATTAATTAGATGTTCCATCCTTCTATTTGTGTACTTGTTTTGTGTTTGGATTAATTGTATCCTAGTTGGGTGATGAGATCACCAGATCCCAATAAAGATGAAACGGTTGTCTCCTGACGAGATAAACTAAAAGAAATCTATGACAAATGTATTGATTTTATCTTGTTTGATATAACTTGTGGTGACGAGATCACAACATATAACTTATGGTGATGAGATCACCTGACACATGAGTAGGAACACTAATCGAAGAACATAAATTATTGTTGAGATCACCTACAACTTTATTGCACTATTGAACAAGGTTCCTCAAAACACTAAGATCTCGAGTTTTGAGAGGAGTATGACCTTTATGACATTCATTATCTTCCAGGACACAAATCTACATGGTTGTAATGTAATAAATGAAATTAATGGAGTTGAATCTGTTAAAGTAAATATGTGTTCTATGTCACCTAGACCCCAAATATCTGATCATTATTTGAACTAAAACCCAACTTATCTAGTTTTCCTTATACATTTTCCATTTCCTATTTGGGTTTAATCATTGTCCCCAATTGGATTTTCGTCATTGATTTCAACAACTAGTTCATATTAAAACACTTTAAAATGTTTTCCCAGGGGACCAATACCATCCCGTACTGGAAATTTTCATTGCCTGCACCGAGTTAACCATCACTAAAAAGGTTAAACTCAAGGATTTCCCCCTACGATATTTTGGTGTGCAAACAACACACATCAGTTCACAAGGATAGTTTTTCCTATATTTTGTCATGTTACAACACTCCACCATTGAAAGAGGATTTTGCCCCCAAAATACATATAACCATAACATAACCAACTGAGTCACCTATCAACTAGATGTAATATCACAACCCAAGCATCATGTATCCTCTATTTTTCTTACACTTAAATCTAAGTAAGAGAGTTAAACCCAATACCAAGGTTCTCTTAACATCATATTACTTTTTAGGGTTACAAACATCATGATAGAAATTTCATCATCTTTTTACTTTTAGCATCACTTCCATAATACTATTCCACATGTTGCAAAATTGTACATGCAGACAGTATCATTTACAGTGGCCTATTATTTACTACCACATAAGCATGAGTAAACAAATAACACAAATAGGTACATGTTTTTAAGGAACAAGGACGTCAGGAGGACGTAACTCGGCCACGGCATGGAGGAAGCAAGCAACTCCATGAAGATAGCTGTCGGATGCTAACTCGGACGGTAAGGATCAGCGGACGTAGGAACCTGCGCTACTAACAGTGTAGGTGTGTTGCTGATGGAATTGCATGTCATGCGATTCTATTTATAGAGATTTCAGAATTTGGTGGGCAAATTGCAGCCGGCCCCCTCCGTGACCTTGACCCTTATCCCCTTCCTTTTCTTTGTTTCTTTTCCTGTAAACCGCCTAAGCGGCAACAGGGAACACAACATCCGCCCCCCCCTCTTTCCTTCGATCATCTGTGTGAGAGAGGAGCCCTTGAGGGCGATTTGAGCTTACCCTCTAGTTCCGACCAAATCCGCAGCCATAGCTGCTCCTTTCTCCTCCTTTTCTCCTCGCCAGGAAGCGCCAGCCACCCAGCCTGCCTAGCAGCCAGCGGCGGCCAACAGCAGTAGGCCGGGAGCTCTAGGCACCAAGGAGCACCAAGAAACGCAGCCCTAGCCTACGTTTTCTTCTATTCTCATCTTGGCGCTCTTCTTCGGTGGATTTACAGTAGAAATCATAGCTTATAGCCCCAATATTCGTGGCAACCAGCAGCAACCGCTGCTTCTTCCATTTCTTCTTCATTCATCATTCCTTTCTCCAACAAACGGTTCTACCCGAGAAAACTAATTGGTCGAGAAAGCAATACGACCAAGAAACCAAAACGCCCGAGAAAGCAATACAAGGAACGCCTCGAAATAGGCCTCTAGACGCAATTCCTGAGGAATCCGGACATTTTGAAACGCGGTGAGTAGGAGTTCATTTAGTTATCATTATTTAACTCCTTCGTTGGAATTTTTCGGTAAACTGTACATTTTTGCACTGATATCAGTAGTTATCAGGCGTTTTATCAGTATTTGATGAAACTTGAATTTTATTTTATAAATTTCTTCTGTATGATCATACATGATCTAGAACAGCTTCTGATCAGTGTAGAACAGTTCAATGATTTTATTTGGTGCAATGGAAACCAAAAGTGCTTAATACAAATTACTGGAATAGAAATACTGCTGTGTATGTTTTGGATAATTTAGATATTTGACTAGCTCTGAGAATGCTTTTGTACATGTTGAGTAGTTTGTTGAATGTTGTACCGTTCATATTCAAGAGTATAATAAAAATGTAAGATTTAGGTGCCCTAACACTGTAGAATCCCCTTTGTGCGGTCTGCGATCTTAAGGGGATGAAACGACCTAACTGGAGGACAGTCCAGACGATCGACAACCTACTGGAGGACAGTCCAGATGGTTGGAGAGAGAGACCTACTAGAGGACAGTCCAGATGGTCTAGTAGTTTTGTGAGGCCTACTGGAGGACAGTCCAGATGGCCGAGTAGTCGTGTTACCTACTGGAGGACAGTCCAGATGGGCACGGCTCGACACTCCGCCTGTGTGCTCAGGTAGGAGGAGTCCAGTTTACACTCTTTGAGAGTGCCGTGAGGCCAGAGAGCCTGTAGTCCTGTAGCAGACCAGGACAAGAGCAGTCAGACTTAGCATTTCCCGGGTGTGTCGGTAAGTCTTGTACGGTGGGATCGTAGTTCGCTATAGATCTTTATATGCAGAGTGCACTGCATATGATTGGGGCATAATAAAATATGTAATCATGTAGGACCACATAAATTTAAAATGTTAAGAGTCTAGAATCACTGTGCAAAAATCTCGATAGTTGTTTTTATGTTTAAGATATGCAAATCCTGATATTAAATGCTTCATAGTTATGTACTATCTGCTAATTTCACTATGTCACTAGGACTGCTCTGTATAGTATTGTTCTTATGCTTTATTTCAATTTCATAAACTTGACGAGTTGTTTAGTGATAGTTAAATGAAAAACTATTCACTGAGCGAGTAGGCTCACTCCTCTACTCAAACATTTTCAGGTCAGTGACAGTTCCAGGAATCTGAAGGATCTTACCACCCTAGTCAGTAGAAGGTATATGTAGTTAGTTAGATAGTGGTCTCTTAGTCCTTTCCCCTCGGTCCTTGGGACATGGTGTGGAGAGAGAGAGTGTGTTTAATATGTAAATCAGTTTTGTAATTAACTGTCAACTTTATATTCTGCATGTAAATGTAATATGACAATTACTCTGTTTATGTTTCTAGCAAGTAAAATTTGAAATGCCTCCGCAAGTTGTGTAAGTTTTAGTATTTAAGTAATTTGTAAGATTTTCCTGTTGGTATGTTTAATGTGACTAAGAAAAGAAAAAGTTAAGTGTTTTTTTTGTGAGACGTGTTAATCCTTCTTACGCCCTAATCTCATGATTAGTGGGTAATGTGAGATCGGGGTTATTATTTTATTTGCAATTTCATTTATTGCATTTTTTAGCGAATATCTCCTCTATTTGACTCGAGATTGCATTTCTTTTTGTGTGCACTTTGGCATCTTTTTGTTTGCAAATCTCTCCTCTATTCGACTCGAGATTGCATTTTTGGTGGTACGCCCCTATTTATCTGTTAGGGGTATGGAATAAGCGGATATAGTGGGAAGTGGTGTGCCACCCCGAACTTAGGGTTTGGCATTATTTTGGCTATTTTATTTCTTTTTGATGGATGGAGGGATACGAAGATGGTAGAAGAAGTGTAGAAGAGAGTTCATATCAGAATGCAACTTGGTTTACAATTCGGTGCATCGGGTCATTTTATTTATCATACTCTACTCAAATAATGACTTGATGATGATCTGGTGGAGATTCCATGCTATTGTTCCACTAGTCAGTTAGGAAGTACGACGTGTTTGATCCCTATCAGTTCGATGGACACTTATTAATTTTGCAGAAGTATCATGACGTTAGGAATCATAAGCTTCACAAGATGATTTCAATCAAAAGGATTTGTTTCAAAAAGTGGTCCTTTTGAGGATTTACTTCAAATAAGGAGGATATAATGATTTAAAATGCATAGAAGGTTAGAGAGTGACTTTTAATGAAATAGGAAGTGTCAAAAATTCATCAAGTATCTGTTCAATTTCTTTAAAAAACATTAAAGAATTTTGAATTTTTTGAATTTTTTTATCAAGAATGTGACAGTGAAACTTAAGTATGAAAAAGATGGGTGTAGTACGTACCACCCACCCTCCACCCTGAACTTAGAGATTTGCTTGTCCCGAGAAAACCCTAAATACAAGATGGAGGGGAAAATTCATGCCAGATTGACCACCAGATGTGGTTGTGTTCCAGTCACTGCGCATCCTCTTATCTGAAAGTCTCAAGGGTAAGGAGCAATTAGATCTTAAACTAGCATCTCGCGATGTGAATTTTATTTAATGAAAAATTAACTAGAAGGTAAAAGCAAAATCAAAGAAACATTCTAATTTGAAAAGAAAAGTAAAACGAATTTATTGATCGGGTTGCCTCCCGACAAGCGCCTTTGTTTTATGTCGATGGCTCGACTTGATATCTTCGACTTCACAGTGGTTCCTTTGGATTGGAGAGATCTATTATTTCTTCGGTGCTCATATCTGTTGTGGTGAAATATCTTTTCAATTATTGGTCGTTCGCCACAAATTCACCTGACTTTTCACTCCATAAAGAGAAAGCACCATGTGGGGAGATGCTTTTGATGATGTACGGTCCAGACTAGCGGGAGCAAAGTTTCCCTGGGAATAACTTCAACCTTGAGTTGAATAGTAGAACTTGGTCTCCCACTTGTATGTCTTTTCTTTTCAAATGACCATCATGCCAAAGTTTGGTGTGTTCTTTATAGATTCGTGCATTCTCATAAGTTGTCATCCTGAGTTCATCCAGCTCTTGAAGTTTTAGAATCTTGGCCTGGCCTGCTTTCTTCATGTCAAAATTCAGTTGTTTTATTGCCCACCATGCCTTATGTTCCAATTCGACAGGGAGGTGGCAAGTCTTTCCATATATAAATCAGAAGGGTGTAGTCCCGAGGGGAGTTTTGTAAGTAGTTCGATAGGCCCATAATGTGTCGTTGATTTTTACTGACCAATCCTTTCGATTGCGGCCTATAGTTTTTTCAGAATAGCCTTTAGTTGACGATTAGAAACCTCTACTTGTCTGCTCGTTTGGGGATGGTAGGGTGAGGCTACCTTATGTGTTACACCATATTTTCTCAATAAAGCTTCAAAGCTTTTTTCAAGGAAGTGAGACCCTCCGTCAGATATCACGGTTCGTGGCACTCCAAAATGGGGGAAAATAATATCTTTGAATAATTTGATGATGGGTTTGGAATCACTAGTGACGGTTGGTATAGCTTCCACCCATTTTGACACGTAATCAACCGCTACTAGGATGTAAGAAAATCCATAAGAAGATGGGAATGGCCCCATGCAGTCCACACCCCAAACATCAAATATCTCAATTTCTTACCACAACTTAAGTGACAGTACATTGAGGATGGATAACCCCAGCAGCAAGGTAGTTCACAAAATCTAAGTACCATGGTACAGCTTCTGAGACCTTCATTAGTTGATCATCTGGTAGGGAATCGTTGATCGGAATCTTCTCAGTATCCAAAGTGTGTATGCGACTGAGGTGGTCTACTACAACATTCTCTGTACCCTTTTTATCTCGTATCTATAAATCAAATTCTTGCAACAGGAGTATCCATCTAATCAACCTGGGTTTTGCATCGTTCTTTGCTAGAAGGTAATGAATGGCAGTGTGATCTGTGTAGACAATGACCTTCGAACCAATTAGGTAGGATCTGAACTTGTCAAAGGCATACACGACTACTAGAAGTTCTTTATCGATAGTTGCATAATTCCTCTCGGATTCATCAAGAGTTTTCGATGCATAATAGATCACATAGTGTTTCTTCTTTATATATTGCCCTAAAACAGCACCCACAACATAGTCACTGGCATCACACATAATTTCAAAAGGGTGGTCCCAGTCGGGAGCTCTAATGATGGGTGTTGTTGTGAGAGCCTGCTTTAGTGTGTTGAAGTTTTTGACACATTCTTCATCAAAATTGAATTCAACATCTTTTAGTAACAAATTTGTCATTGGCTTGGTTATCTTTGAAAAGTCCTTTATGAATCTTCTGTAAAATCCTGCATGACCTAGGAAAGCACAGATTTCTTTTACATTTGTTGGGATAGACAGTTTAGAAATCACTTCAATCTTGGCTTTATCTACTTCAATTCCTCTATTGCTGACCCTATGGCCTAGGATAATGCCTTCCTTTACCATAAAGTGGCACTTTTCCCAATTCAGCAGAAGATGTGCTTCTTCACAACGTTTGAGGACTAGGGAGAGGTGCTTTAGACATGAATCGAATGAATCTCCATATATAGAAAAATCATCCATGAAAACCTCCATAATTGTTTCAGTAAGACCAGCGAATATGGCAGCCATGCAACGTTGGAAAGTTGTGGGTGCATTACAGAGACCAAACGACATTCTTTTAAATGTGTATGTTCCGAATGGGCAGGTAAAAGTTGTTTTCTCTTGGTCTAAAAGTTGTTTACTCTTGGTCATCTGGATGTATGGGTATTTGATATAATCTAGAGTAACCGTCAAGATAACAGAAATATTCTTGGTGAGCCAACCTTTCTAGGTCTTGATCAAGGAAAGGCATTGGAAAATGATCTTTTTGAGTTGCCTTGTTTAATTTTCTATAATCTATGCACATCCTCCACCCTGTGAATGTTCGAGTGGGGATGAGTTCATTGTTTTCATTCCATATAACAGTTGTTCCACCTTTCTTCGGGACTACATGCACTGGGCTCACCCATGGTGAGTCTGATATCGGATAGATTATTCCAGCTGTGAGCAGTTTAATGACTTCACGACAGACTACTTCCTTCATATTTGGATTCAATTTCTGTTGATGCTCAATAGTTGGCCTGTGATCTTCCATCATAGGGATCTAGTGCATACACATCGCTTGACTAACACCAGTTAGGTCATTCATTTTGTAGCCAATCACTTTCTTCCTTTCCTTCAATTCTTTCAGGAGTTTATCTTCTTATTCGGTTGTAAGATCAGAATTTATTATAACTGGGCAAACTTTGAGATCATCTAAAAACACGTACTTTAGTCCCTCAGGCAGGGGCTTCATTTCGGGAGCCTTTGGGTTTTCGCATGTTTCTTCTGTAGTTTCCATAGCTCTGAGTTCTTCACTAGTGGCTTCAACATCTTCTTTAGCAGAGTCGAGGGATTCGATGCAATACTTTACTTGTTCATTAATTGGTTCATCAACTGATGGATTCGTTAGAGCAACTTCTAATGGATCGTTTGATTCATGATGCTCTTGAGTCAAAAGTGACATTTGCTCAATGCAGTCAATTAGATAGACTTCTTCTTGCATACTTGGTCTTCTCATACTTTCAAAAACTTTAAATTTGAGAATTTTTTTGCCTAATCTGAGCAGTAAGGTACCAGCTTCAACATCAATCAGGGCTCTTGCAGTGGCGAGGAACGGACGACCAAAGATGATAGGATATCTGGCATCTTCTTTTATGTCCATAATGACAAAGTCACATGGGACATATGTGTCCTTGCCTACCTTAACTAGGACATCTTCGAGGATTCCTAACAGACATTTTATCGAATTGTCTGCAAGTTGTATAGTCATGCCAGTAGGAAGCAATTTTGTAAACCCTAGTCTTTTGCACATGCTAATTGGCATAATAGAGATGCTTGCGCTGAGATCTGCCAATCCTTTCTTGCATGATGAGTCGCCAATGTGACATGAAATTCCAAAGGATCCCGGGTCTTTTTGTTTCTTGGGCATCTTGCTCAATATGATATCATATGTAGTTGTCTCCAGTTTTACTGTCTCATACTCTTCAGTTATATACTTCCTGGTGAGGAGTGACTTTAAGTACTTTGTCCATGTTGGTATCTCGGCCAGAGCATCCAAAAAGGGTATATCAACATGAAGTTTCTTCATAGCTTCTTTAAACTTATTGAATCTGGTATCAAGCTTTGTTTGCCTTAGATGAGCTGGAAAAGGTATACGAGGTTTGTACATAGGGATATCAGGTTCTGGAGTCTCAGTTTCTTCGTCTTCTTGAGCAGGCTTCTCAAAATTTCCCTTTTCTGACTTATCATCTTTTGATTGAGTCTCTTGTGTTGTTGAGTCTTGGGCAATCACAGGTTCATCCTCGTCTATAATAACTACATGTGTCTTTTCAGGGGGATCAAAATAGTCTTTCCCTGACCTAGTGGTGATTGCCTTCAACTGTTCAGGATGCTTAGGATTGTTCTCGGGTTGGCCAACAAAGACTCCGACAGGTGGCTTTATGCTAGCTGCGAGTTGAGCTAATTGAGATTCAATAGCCTTCTGTTGAGCTTGTTGGTTAGCTATCATGGTTTGTTGAGTTTGTAACATCTTTTCAACGGCTGATAGCTTATCATCAGGAGAAACTGGACCTACTTTCTGTCCTTGTTGTTGATTAAGATTCTAGTACTGAGAGTTATTTTGGTAATTATTGTAGTTTCTATTCTGAAAGTTCCCCTTGAAATTTCCTTGATTCCCAAAATTCTGTTGTTGATTATACTGGAATCCTGGTGGGCCTCTTGGTTGATTGTTTGAACCAAATTGATGCGAGTTTACTGCTCCAGAGGGGTTTCCATATTGAAAACCGGGATGATTCCTATTCTGATTCGGATTGTAATAACTTTGACCAGGAATGGTGTTGATAGCATTAAGATTTTCCATCTGACCATTATCTCCTTGGCCACATAGATTGCTCAGAATAACATCATAGAGAACACTGCATGATAAAGTGAAATGATCGGTGCTCTTACATGCTTCACAGAATAGGGAAGCGAACTTGACCTGTTTCGGTTGTCGAGTGGGTGAACGTCCTTTTCCAATAGCAGCAAGAGATGATTCAATATGGTCTTGCTTGGAAACTAAGAGTTTCAAGGTTTCAACGATAGACTTGTACTCGGGAGTAGCTTGGCCATAGCTACTTTCAAAACTCCTTTACCTACAGATCTACCCCAATTGGCTTGATTTTCTGCTCCCAGGGTGATGACTCTCCATGCGCTGTCATAACTTTGACGCATGAAGTTTCATCCAGACGAGGAATCGAGGAATCTCTTAATATCATCATCCACACCCCTATAGAAAATCTCAATGAGTTGGTTCTTGGGAATTCTGTGGTGTGGACATTTGCGTAGAAGCTCTTTGTATCTATCCCAATCTTTAGGAAGGAATTCTCCAGGAACTTGAGTGAAATTTGTTATCCACCCTCTAATTTCATAGGTAAGAGATGGAGGGTAGAACTTTTCTAGAAACACATTTTGGAGTTGTTCCCAGGTGGTGATGGGTATTTTACTTTGCAGCGTATTGTACCAACTTATAGCTCTATCAGTAAGGGAGTACTTGAAGAGACGGAGTCGAATGGCATCACCTGTGACTCCATTTTGTTTTGTCATGGCACATAGATCAATAAATCTCAGAAGATGTTCTTGGCTATCTTCTCCTTGCTTGCCATATAAAGGGTTATTCTGAAGTAGGGTGATCCAATGTGCTCTTATCTCGAAATTAGGAGTGTTGATAGGAGGAGGTTGTATTGGATGATGAACATTCAGAGCTTTCAGGATTGAGAACTCTCTAAGATCTTTTTTTAATTCAGCTGCTTGCGTTGCTGCTTGTGCTGTTAGGATTTCATGTTGAACCGCAACCCTGGCTTCTTGCATGAGCCTCTCTCTTTGTGCATTGATGGCTTGAGCCACCCTTCGGGCTACTGATAACCTCCAATTTTGTGATGTTATCTTAGTAATATTCTTCAGTTTTCCACACTCTTTCTCAGATAAAGTAGACAAAATCTCTAACTATTCTCTTTTATTGCAAATATACTGTTAAGATTAACTTTTCTCCTTTTTACTTATAGAAAAAGACACAAAAAAATCACAAAAAAAACTTAAACGGTCCCAAGACCGCATTAAGCCAACTGGTCCCAAGACCGCATGAAGCCAAACGGTCTCAAGACCGCATGGAGTCATACGATCTCAAGACCGCAAGGAGTCATACGATCTCAAGACCGCATGGAGTCAAACGGTCCCAAGACCGCATGAAGCCAACCAGTCTCAAGACCGCATGGAGTCATACGATCTCAAGATCGCATGGAGTCAAACGGTCCCAAGACCACATGAAGCCAACCGGTCTCAAGACCGCATGGAGTCATACGATCTCAAGACTGCATGAGTCCAAATGGTCTCGGAGTCCAAACGGTCTCAGAGTCCAAACGGTCTCGGAGTCCAAACGGTCTCGGACTCCAAACGGTCTCAGAGTCCAAACGGTTTCCAAGACCGTTTGGACCCAAAATTCACCAAACTATTTGGACTTCACTTGAGGCCTATAAATAAGACCCAAGGGGTCCTCCCAAAGACATGAAGTTTTCAGATGCCCAGAGGCTGCCTCCATCACTACAGAGCTATTCCAACTTCCATCCTCTGCCTGAAGGCTGCCGGTCTGAGATCCACATTCCATCTTGAAGCTGCTTTCTCTCTCTTTGCCAAAGAAGGTGGGAAGAGAAGACCTCGTCATCGAGCAACCTGTGAAGCTTGAAGATCGTCACTCTCTCACTCTCTAAGGGATTGACTTTCCTCTCTCCTTTTTGGGGATGATGCTCTCTCTCTCTCTTCTCGCCTCCCTCTTTGTCCTAGCTATGAGCGAGTAGTCTCTTTCACTAGGGTGCGGGGAGTATCCCCGCTACCCATGCTTTCATTCCATGTAATGTAATCCATAGTTTGCAATATAGAGTTACTTCCTTTACAGTTCAACATCAATCGCTTAATGAATGCTTGTTGCTTGATCACCAACTTGTGTTATCTTTTATCTCTTAGTATGAATTGTCTATGTTTGTACTACTTGATTCGAAACTCGATTGAATGTTGGTTCTTGGTGCATTATCCACCATGCACCTATTTCAGTATCTAGGAGTGTCTTTAAGAAGTGGAGTAAACTCACTTCCAAATGTTGTACTTTCATACTATGAAATGGAATCAGTTGACATATGAAAGTACAACTTTGGTAAGTCGAGGAACACACTTTGCAAAGGGAATGATGCAAAGCAGTTGACCATTCGTGTGGGGATGGCTGGCGTTGCATCGTTCCCACACTTCTTGTAGTTAGTTCTCCGAAAGGAAACTAAATCTACGAAGATACTAACTATTTAAGACTCTTTTTGTAGGTTGTGTTTTATGTTGCATGTTTTGATCCATGTGTAGTGGCGGTGAAAACCGATCACACCCTAGTGGCTTCCTATTATTATTTAACATCCTTAAATTTACTTGCTTGCTTTACTTTACTTGCTCTTAGTTTAAAAACAACCAAACCAACATTTTGATCTAAATACCAACTATTAAGAGGCTAAGTGGAATTCTAACGCTTTTCATCTTGTTGATTCCAACAAGACCGTTGTCCCGTGGATTCGACCCTTAACTATACTACGATAAGACTTCCACATATCGTAGCGTACGTGGGTGGAGTTCTCAATCTAGTATAAGTAAGGCTAAACTTAAAGACTTACCATCTTTAGGATTTTTAGTGGTGCACGCAATTCTATGTAAGTGGAAGCTCCATCAAAAATTGGCGTCGTTGTCGGGGACAACGGAACGTTTCAATTTCAATTAACTATCTTGCTAGTTGGTTAGGGTTTTACATTTTCTTTTAACCATAAGTCCATATCTTCTTGAATCCATTATATCTCCTGAAGGTGTGTTTCTTTCTCTACTCAGGTAGAAAACGTGTATGCAATCATCGCATAACCTCAGATTCTCCCTGATCCAGAGTACGACTCTGAGGTAGAGAGAAGCTTCCACCGTCGCATCAGACTCAACCGCCAAAGAGCTAGGCAAATGGCTGAAGATCAACGTCAAGCCGCACTAGTTATGGAGAGGGTCAATGCCGCCATCGCCGCTCAAAGGGCACAACTCATCGCTGACACCCGTGCTCAGATTCAAGCGGAGATCCGAGCAGAAGAACAGGCCCGCATCCAAGTTGAAAACGAAGCAGCTAACCAGGCTGCCCAGCTAGAGCTGAGAAACAAGCAACTGAGGGACTATGTTGTCCCTAAGAACTACGAGGACAATCATCCAGTTCGGCCTCCGATTATCAACATACCTAACTTTGAGATCCGGACATAGTGGATTCAGATCATGCAGGGCATCTCATTCTCTGGAGGTTCTGGAGATGACTGTATGGATCACTTGAAGAGATTCAAGGCACTTTGCCGATTGGTCCCACAGGCAAGAGTTGCCTTTGATGCAATAATGCTACATCTTTTCCACTTTACTCTATCATGAAGAACTTTGAGCTGGTACAACTCGCTCGATAGGGAGCCAATAATCACCACATGGGCTCCCTTGGAAGAAAAGTTCCTGGAGAAAATTTTCCCCCCTCGTTAACTTATGAAATTAGGGGGCAGATCAATCACTTTTCCCAACTTCCTGGAGAATCGCTCACAGAAGCTTGGGAAAGATTCAAGGAGCTTCTAAGGAAGTGTCCCCATCACGGCATCTCCCAAAACAAACTAATAGAAACTTTCTATAGGGGAGTGAGTGATGACATCAAGCAATTTTTGGATTCCTCATCTGGAGGAAATTTTATGAGAAAGAACTATGAGGATGCCTGGAAAATCATCACACTTGGAGCTGAGAATCAATCCAATTGGGGACGATCATCTGTTAAGGGAGTCCTCAAGGTCTATAAAGCTGAGGAATCAATGGAAATGAAGGCTATTGTTGAAGCCTTAAAAACCATAGCTCATAAACAACATGCTCTTGAAACTTCGCTTGGAGAATTCGATAAGAAGAAAAACCCTCAACTCCAATAGGTTAAAGCTGCCACAGGGACCTATGAAGCATGTCACGCATCCGATCACCCAACTCTGTCATGCAGTCTGCTTTACAATGTGATGATGGATATGCACCCACCAGAATAGTAGTACGAGCCAATCATTGAACAACCTGATGAGCAACTGCCAGAACAAGCTAATTCTATTCATTCCATTCCTGGACAAGTTTACTATAATCCTAATCAACCAAGAAACCACCCAGGATTTCAATACGGAAACCCTACTGGGACTGCCAATCCGCAACACCAAACACAGGGCGGATCCTCCAATAGGTTGCCACCTGGATTCCAAAGCAACTTCAATCAAAATCAAGGGAACCCCAGACATAACTTCCAAAGATCCAACTACCCTAGAAATCCATCTGCCTACTATCAATATACCCATCCTCCTCTACACCCACAGTTGCACCCTCAGTTGCAGCAACCTCAGTCAGCACTGCCCCCGCAACAACCACAACAAGGACAACAACAACTTGCTCAGAAAAATACCCCTTCCCAGCCAGAAGATGAGATGACTTTGATAAGGCAGATGCTACAATCCCAACAAACCATGCTCGCTAATCAACAAGCTCAGCAAAAAGCAGTAGAGGCTCAACTAGCCCAAATTGCTGCATAATTGAAGCCTCCAGCAGGCACTTTTACAGGACAACCGGAGTCGAACCCTAGACACGACCAGAATAGGCCTGAACAGTTGAATGCAGTTACTACAAGATCTGGACGCACTCTTCATGAAACCACAAGGATCACTCTTGATGATGATGATACACCTGTCCTTATGCCGAATGCGAACCCAAAGCCAGGAACCGAGAAGTTTGTAGAGAATGCAAAAGGCAAAGAAAGAGAAAAAGCTTCTCAAGAGCCAGAAATCTTGCTGTATAAACCAAGGATACCATATCCGGGAAGATTGCGAGAGACAAAAATGGACACCAGGTTCCAAAAATTTAAGGATGCAATGAAGAAACTCTATATTGACATCCCGCTCCTCGATGCTCTCTCTGAGGTACCGGCTTGGGCCAAATACCTAAAAACTCTATTATCAAGGAAATACATCACTGAGGAACAAGAAACCGTCAAACTTGCCCAAACCACCTATGATATCATCCTTAATAAAATGCCAAAGAACAAGAAAGACCTAGGTTCCTTTGGTATTCAATGTTGTATTGGAAATGCATCAAGCAAAAATGGATTAGCTGACCTAGGGGCCAGCATATCAATTATGCCCTATTCCATGTGCAAACGATTAGGTTTCACCGACTTACTGCCCACATCAATGACAATTCAGTTAGCTGATTCTACTATCACAACACCTCTAGGAATTATCAAAGATATTCCAGTCAGAATAGGCAAAGATGCCTATGTCCCGTGCGATTTTGTCATTATGGATATTAAGGAGGATCTGAGATACCCGATAATTTTTGGCAGACCTTTTGTCGCCACAGCCAGGGCGCTTATCGATGTCGAAGCCGGTACGATCATTCTAAGACTAAAAAAAGAAGCAATTCAATTCTGAGTCCTCAACAGCATGAAAAGACCCAACATTCAAGAGGAGGTTTTTCTCCTAGATGCAATTCACCAAATGTCCCAACTGGAAATATCCGAGCCATCTGATGAGTTGGAGAATGTTTTAACTAATCCAGAGGTCGAATTCTCGGCTAATGAATTGGCTCAACAATGCTTACAACACCTAGAGAAAGCCAAAGAAGCACCTACGACCACCTTGAGCTCAAATCTGTCACTGTTTTAGAAACAACAGAGGCGCCCAAGGCTCCTGAGTTGAAGACTCTACCCATGGGACTTAAACACGTCTTCTTGGATGAGGAAAAATTATGTCCGATTATCATCAGTTCCACCCTAACAGAAACCCAGGAAGAAAGGCTTCTTGTTGAGCTGAAGAAATACAAGAAAGCCATCGGGTACAAAATAACCGACCTGACGGGCATAAATCCAGCCTTATGCATGCATAGACTGCCAATGGTCGAAGAATTTAAGCCATCACGAGAACACCAGAGGAAGCTGAACCCCAATCTTAAAGAAGTGGTTTGCCTTGAAGTCCTCAAATTGCTAAAAGCCGGCATAATCTACCCAATTTCAGACTCCCAATGGGTCAGCCCCGTCCAAGTAGTTCCTAAAAAGGGAGGAACCACCATCTTGATGAACGACAAGAATGAGTTAGTACCGACAAGGATTGTGATTGGGTGGAGGATGTGTATCGACTATAGGAAACTAAACAAATCAATGCGAAAAGATCACTACCCTCTTCCCTTTCTCGACGAAGTCTTAGAACGCTTAGCCCATCAGAAATACTTCTGCTATCTAGATGGTTATTCTGGGTTCTACCAAATCCCCATACACCCAGAAGACCAACAGAAAACTACATTTACCTGCCCCTTTGGAACCTATGCTTTTAGAAGAATGCCATTCGGGTTGTGCAACGCACCCGCTACATTCCAAAGGTGTACGACTGCCATTTTTGCAGGATTAACTGAATCGATAATGGAGGTATTTATGGATGATTTTTCCGTTTACGGAGATTCATTCGATAACTGTCTTCTCAATCTTGGACAAGTCTTACAACGATGCGAGGAGACAAACCTCATCCTAAATTGGGAAAAATGCCATTTCATGGCAATAGAAGGTGTCGTCCTAAGGCACAGAGTGAGTGACAGAGGGATTGAGGTGGACAAGGCAAAAATTGATGTTATCTCAAAATTGTCGCCACCAAAAGACATAAAAGGAGTTCGAGCATTCTTAGGTCATGCTGGGTTTTATAGAAGATTTATTAAAGATTTCTCAAAAATAGCAAAACCCATGACCCAATTGCTGACCAAAGACACCGAGTTTAATTTTAACCAAGAATGCCTACAAAGTTTCACTATTCTGAAAAATGCCTTAATCTCCGCACCCATATTAAGAGCCCCGGATTGGTCACAACCTTTTGAAATCATGTGTGACGCCATCGATTATGCCATAGGGGCTGTGTTAGGACAAAGAATTGACAAGAAGCCTTATGTGATCTATTACGCATCTAAAATGCTCGATGAGGCATAGAAGAACTACACTACTACAGAGAAAGAGTTCTTAGTTGTCATCTATGCGTTCGAGAAATTCCGCTCCTATTTGATTGGATCCAAGTTCATCGTTTACACTGACCACTCCGCCATACGATATCTAATTCAGAAGCAAGATGCAAAACCCAAACTTATCCGCTGGGTGTTGATGCTTCAGGAATTCGATTTGGAAATCAAAGACAAAAGCGGAGTGGAAAACATCATAGCCGACCATCTCAGTCATATTGAAGTCGAAGATGAAGATAAAGTTCCTATCTGAGACTCTTTTCCAGATGACCAACTAATGAAGATTACCAATGGATTCCCCTGGTACGCCGACATTATTAATTATCTGGCTATAGGAATCATTCATCCTTCCGCCTCCCATCACGACAAGAGGAAATTCCTCCATGATGCAAAGCAATTCTATTGGGATGAACCCTACCTTTTTCGCCTTTGTGCAGACGGACTTTTCCGTCGTTGCTTACCTGAAGAAGAAATTACCCCCGTCCTAGAACATTGCCATTCCGGCCCCACTGGGGGGCACACGAGTGCGAAGAAAACTACTATGAAGGTTTTGCAATCAGGTTTCTTTTGGCCAACCATAGCAAAAGACTCCTATGATTTTGTCAAATCCTACAACAAATGTCAATTTTCTGGCAGCATATCTAAAAGGAATGAAATGCCACTCACTATGTGGCAAGAGATCGAACTTTTCGACGTATGGGGGATAGATTACATGGGCCCCTTTCCTTCTTCATATGGCTTCTCCTACATTCTGGTTGTAGTAGACTATGTCTCAAAATGGGTCGAAGCTATCCCCACAGTGTCCAGCGATTCCAAACCAGTCATTAAAATATTTAAAGATATCATCTTTCCCAGATTTGGAGTCCCCCGAACTGTCATATCCGATGGCGGGACCCATTTTCTGGAACGAAGCTTTGAAGACCTTCTAAAGAAATATGAAGTTCATCATAAAGTTACCATGCCTTACCATCCACAGACCAGTGGTCAGGTTGAGGTTTCAAACAGATAACTAAAGGCTATCCTAGAAAAAACAGTCAATAGACACCGCACTGACTGGGCCACCAAGCTTCCCGACGCCCTTTGGGCTTACCGAACAGTGTATAAAACACCAATCAGGACAACCCCGTTCCGTTTGGTATACGAGAAATCATGTCACCTTCCAGTGGAACTGGAACACAAGGCTTGGTGGGCCATCAAACAACTAAATTTTGATTTTAAAAGTGCCGGAGAAAACAGACAACTCCAACTACAAGAGCTAGAGGAACTTCGAATGACCACTTATCAAAGTGCCAGGATTTATAAAGAACAGACCAAAATGTGGCATGACGGTCATCTAAAAAGGAAAGACATCATCATCGGTGACAAAGTACTCCTTTTCAAATCCAAGCTCAAATTGTTCCCCAGAAAACTCCGCACAAAGTGGTTCGAGCCTTTCACTATCAAACATATATACCCAACTGGAGCTGTCATAATTGTTGACGACAATGGAGGAGAAAGGACAGTCAATGGCCATCGATTGAAAAAATACTACACTCCAACAGATAAAATGCCGAGACAAACTATTGACATCAGAGATGCCACAAGATCATCATAACCACATCAAAACCTCGTCGAGCCAGCGACGTAAAACCCATGCGCTACTTGGGAGGCAACCCAAGATCTGAACTTTTTCTTTTATCTTCTGTTCTTTTAAGCTACCTTAGGATTATCTTCTGAAAATATAAAATTCACATACCAAAACAAATATAAAAATATAAAAATCAAAATATCCTTAACCCTCCCAAACGGTCTCGAAACCGTTTGGAGCCAAACGGTCTCAAAAACCGTTTGGAGTCCAAACGGTCTCGAAACCGTTTGGAGTACAAACGGTCGCTAAACCGTTTGATCTAAGGGTTTTGCAAGGTCAACCTCCCGAATCCTATAAATATAGCCCTAGCCCCCCTCTTTCTTCTTCTTCTCTCTTTCGACTCCCGAGCTCTCTAAAACCCTTGCGCAAGCATTATTCCATCACCTCTGTCTTCCTACGCAGCTCAAGTTCCCTCCTCCACCGTCGATCCGGTACCCATGTTTCTTTGCGGCGACCTCACCTCAGTACCACCGCTTTTCACTTTCTGTCGTCGTCTCTACCAGTTGCAAGGTAGATGAGCCGCCATCTCCGATGACTGCAACGCTGCCGCGGTTCCCCATTTTATCGCACCATCATCTTTCCGCCGCCGCGATCCCCTTTTCCATCACCACCGTCGTCATTATCGCTATCGTCCTTGTTATCGCCGGCCGCTCCCCACCGTTTTACCTTCCAAACGGTCCTGAAACCGTTTGGGACCAAACAGTCCCGAAACTGTTTGGGACCAAACGGTCTTCAAACCGTTTGGGACCAAAGGGTCTTCAAACCGTTTGGAACCAAACGGTCCTGAAACCATTTGGAACCAAACCGTCTTCAAAACCGTTTGGTCTTTTTAAACGCTGCTTGTTTTTCGCTAAAACATGAAAATATATATAAACTCATTCATACCAATTTCTATGCTAACACATCACTTTTTCATTTTTAGAAATGGCTGCACCAGCAAAGCAACCAACCAGAACCGAAGACGCACCCTTCTGGATACAAGAGGAATTGATAGAGGACCGAGCCAAACTCCAACAGATTATCGATAACTACAACAAGACTGGGAAGGCCCCACCTAAGATCAACATCATGGCGATCTTGTGTGAAATTGACTGCATCAACAAATGCCTAGTTGAGGCACCTGAAGAAGAAGTGGAAGAAATCTCTTCCAGTGACGATGAAGGCTCTGAATACGAGCCACGTTCCGAGGAAGAGTCCCCAGCTGCAAAGTCTAAGGGGAATCGAAAGGCCCAGGTAGCCACCACAACTCAGCAACCAAAAAAGTGGGCAATGAAACAAGTTCATCCTGTCACTACAAGGGAGCAAACCCTGGTAGGAAACTTTCCACCAATCACCACCTCCGCTGCCGCTCCCGCCATCATCGCTGTTCCTTCTTTCCCTCCCATCACCACTACAACACCACCACCAGAAAACCTCTACATACACACCCTTCCCTCCATTGATAAAACTCTAAAACCTACAAAGTACGTCTGCTCCAGCGTACTGCTAAAGATGGGGATCTATGATAGAATCCTCACCATCCTAGACAACGCTGACCTCTCCAGACTCTGTTTCGTCCCCGAAATATCATATATCGAACCCACCACATAATTCTTTACCCATCTCACCAAAGAAACGGTAGACATTGCACACAGAGCAAGGGACGGAGGTGACCGCAGGCTGGTCACCAAGCTTTTTGGCAACGACATCACTATAACCGAAAATCTTCTTAATGAAATATTCATCGACAACCCAGAGCATATCAAGATGGCCAAAGCTACAGAAACGGAAAATTCACAATTCAATAGGCACACCTTCTGGAAAACATTAACAGGGTTCCCAGCTTATAAGGCAAAAACATGCAAAGCCTCCAATATCCATTCTGGGTTCGTGCGTACACTTCACAAGATCCTCACTGGTGCGCTCTTCCCCAGAACGAAGAGTGGAAATGTCATAACCGCTGACCTTTTTCTCCTATGGTCAATACTGAATGGAAAACCGGTCAATATTGGTCGACACTTGATAAAAAAATTTCCTGCCTACGCCATAGGGAAAGAAATCTACATGGGTGGGCACATAACTTCGATTATCAAATATCTCAGGATGGACAGATTACTTCCGCGCTGCACGAAAATCAAGGGTGACATCCTTACCAACGAACAGACTTTGAAGAACTCCTACATTATCAAAGAAAAGGATGCCAAATTACATTACATCTTCTGCCCAACTGTCAAATCTTCCAAGACCCTATTACCGCTTCCGGAGCTAGCGGACTACGACAAAGACAAACTTCTCTTTACTGATGAAGAGATTACCAAACTCTTAGCTCCGATTAAAGCACAAGCTAAGACAACCCAAGCGGGGCAGACCGAGCTCAGTATCACAGCCTCAACAGATCGTATAACAAAAATTCCAGTGAAAAGACCTTCCAAAAGGCTTTTGCAGCAACAACAGTTGTCGGGGACACCGACATCAAAACCACATCCAGAGCCAGAACCCACCCTCCCCGAAGAACAAATCACCACCTCATCTCTAGACTCCTTCATTATGAGTCTAACCGCTGAGCTTACCACCACTTCGCCACCCTCCACCTTCCCACAATTCACTACTCTTCCATCTTTCTCCACAACTACACCACCACCTACATCCTCCACTTCACCCATTTTCTCCTCGGGCATCCCCTTCTCTACCACTATGCCCGCATTCACCACCGCATCCATCTCCGTAGTCTTTTCCCCACCACTATCAATCCCACCTTTTTCACCATCAACATCACCACCTTTACCATCTACCACCACCGTTGGTGACACCATCTATAGTCACCACGCAGTTCGCCGAACCATCAACAATGTCTCTTCCGTAGGACACTACACCCTTTCCATCCAGACCCCAACCATCCCACCCTTCCATAATCGGGATCCCTTTCACTAATGTCGGTGAGGAATTCAGACGTCAATTCGACACCATATGAAACCTTCTCACCGACCCTTCTAACATTATGAACTCCATTTTTTCTTGTGTGAAGGGACAATCTCAGCAGGTAGCCAAGATTGATGAACAGAACCGCGCCTTGCCAAACATCCTCTAAGGTTTTCAGCAACGACAAGATGTAATGGCCAGACAAGTTAATCACGTCGACAGCCACATCAACAACTTGCCCGAGCTGATCCTTGGGGTAAAAATCCAGTAAGAAGCGATGGCCAAGCAAGTCGATGAGATCTCTACGCAGACTCAACCTCTGCCTGAGACTCTCCGCGAGCTCAAGTAGCATCAAACATCTCTTAGCACGCGCTTGGATAACATCAGCAACACTCTCACACAATTCATCAATCGCCAAGAGGAGTCGACGAACAATGAAATCCAACAATTACGAGCTACAATAACATATCTTACAGCGCGACTCCTCTCTACCGAGGACCGATACAAAGATCTCAAGGAAACACACGACGCACTGCTCAAAACACACGAGCATGTACAAGTGGCGTTTGACGAGTTACAAACCATCCATCGGCAGTGCAAAAAGACAGCACACAAGAAACTCAAAGACAAAGCAGCAGATAACAAAGAAGGCGATGATGAAGATAAAGATGACTCTGAATCCTCCGCAGATTCTAACAACGATACCACCTCCTCAGATGACAAATACAATGCCCCAGACAATGTTGGGGAGGGCACAAGCCAAGGAGCAGAACCTTCTCAGAAAGGATATGTCAAAGACCACCAAGAAGGTGGACATCATCCCAAGTCCCCCACCCAGAACGAAAATGTAAACATATCATATGGGGACCAATTCCTCGATTACTCTACCTTGGGATCTATAGGGGAGTCTGCGAAAGATGCAGCCTTTGCTGAGTTCCACCAATGCATTTTAGGAACCAGCACAAGCCCACCAGCAACAGCCACTCACCCTTTTTCCGCACCTGACCAATCAGTGTCCTTTCCGCCAAAACAGGAAGAATCAGAACGAGTCTGATTAGATACAGATGAAGAACTCGATTCTGCTTCCGATTCAGATGAAGATCTGCAAGGCTATATAGATGATTTGGAACAAACTTCTTCACCCCCTCCGTAAGAGCTTCCCCCACCACCACATCTACCACATAAGATGCACGATTAAGATATAGCGGCCATCTCTACACTAGATGCTCATGACATCTTTATCCTGAACACTATTGTCGACGATGCCAAAGAAGGGGAAGACATCATCTACCACAATATAAAGACTAAGTGCAAGTTGACACGCGAAGATTTCCAAAACATCCTGTGACCACGGTCAATGATGTCAATGGCAATCTTCCGCGTCCTACTTGCCAACTGCATAGAAGTTTACATAAGCTCTAAGAGGCAGTAGCCAGTTTTTAACGCCTCACCTGCTCTATTTATAGGCTTGTTATACAAGGACATACGAGCAAAGTCAATAGAGTGGTTGCACGTTGGTTTAGCACGGAGGGCACATTATCTTACCGTGCCATTTCAAGTTTCCGATCACTGGTTATTTATGATTGTAGACACTGAGGCTCGGGACGCCAAGGTGTACAATTTTTGCACCACTGAGCTACCAGTCGGAACAATAAATTTTGTTGGAGAAGAAGCAGGAGAGGCAATATGTATACCTTTCCGGTTCCTTAAGCTAATTTGGGTTGCACGCCCGTCCCTACATCAGGACTGGAGCCAACCTTGGTTCCAAATAATAAACCCACAAGTCCAAGCTACTGAAGGATCCGGGGATTGCGCTTTCTGCACTATCCGTAACATTCAAGCGCTAAACCAAGAAATCCCCCTTACCGATCTGATTGCCGAAGATTTTCACTCCCTGCGAGGGCATTACGCCATGGAGCTTATTTGCGATAGGAGGTTCTTCAAGGACCCGACAATGGCACCAGATGACGTCCCCCGTTACCTCTTTTCAGCAATCCAACGTCTGCAACAGCGACCTTTCAGACAAACTTTAAAAGAACTAGAGCAAAACAAACAAACAGCCATAGTTCCCAAGCAAAGAAAATGGGACCCTTCCCACTTTGATCTGGAGCAGGATAAAGGAGACATAGATCTCTTGTCAGGGGCAACCATTAGGAGATCGCCATCACAAACGGTGCCCCTATCTGCCATAGAACCAACTTTCCCGGATTTCAACCTCAGTGCTTGCAAAAGTCTCTCCGACAATGAACTCCGTCTCATCATGTCTCGGCTCTACGCCGAGAAAGATGATCTCATTTTCATATCCGGTGACATTTTAGTAATGGCAGACGCATTACGAGAAACTGTACAGCTCAAAGGGTCTCTATCCGTGAGCTTGATGGCTGCATATCAATTTCTTATCAGACGGAACCACCCTACAACCTATATGGCATCCGCATATATGAAGGATGACCTCCTAAAGCTAAAAAACTTCGGAACAACTAAAGCGCTAATCTCCTTCCTACAACATACAACACTGAAGTTTATCATGCTACCCTTCCTTTACCATGAGCACTGGATGCTTCTGGCAATAAACCTACCAGAAGGAACAACTACTATCTATAACAGTTCCGACAGCCAGTTCAATCCCTGACAGAAGCAATATGTAGTGACACCAAATACACCCACAGAGGTGGTGGCAAAGGAATGTGCAGACAGACTAATCAATCTTCTAAGTCAGCACACAAGGGCATACAGCAAAGAACACTTTCATCGCCCGTCCTTCAACCACAAATGTCCCCAACAAATTCGGGAATCAAATGACTGCGACTTCCACGTCCTCTACTGGATGTACACCATCATGGCCCTTCAAAAACCAGTAGAGGATATGACAGACGTAGATTACCACGCCTTACGTGGAAAGTTTGCTACTAATCTCCTTCGCACACATGGTGCAAATAAAGGACTAACGGACGCCTAATGCCCTTGTCCTTGTACCTCTCAACCTATTCCCTTTGACACTCTGAGGACAGAGTGTGTGATAAGTTAGGTGGGGAGTACACTGGACAAGGGTGAGGTATCAATTCTAAATCCTTCCCTTTCTATCTTCTTCTTCTTCAATTCCGTATAATTTTCTTTCTTAGTTTTCTTTTGCACATATTTAGTCTTTGTTGTTAATAAAACCTACTTGGAACAAAGTCATCCCCAACTAACTTTAGAATCCAGTAGCCCTCAAGAGAAATAACAAGAATAGCACATAGACATGTAATGGTGAATTAATAAATCATCTTCACTCAATTTCTATACTTTTGTTCCAACTCTACACCTGACCCTCCACAGGACAACATCAGGGCCGCTATAAGCCAAACCAATCTCAAGGATGAGAGGGACATCAGGTGACATCCAAATCATGAAGCCTTGCAAGTGGACCACTACTAGAAACCAAATAAGTGCATGTAGAACAACTCTAAGAACAATTTTCTTCTCTCCAAATAGAAGAGGCTTGGCCGCCCAAATCAATATTCCTAAATATCCAAATCCCAAGCCTGTGAGTTTACGAATAAAAGCCAGAGTGTTGAATAAAACCATGAGAGTTGTGCCATAAATAAGGATCTATATGAAGAACCAAAAAAGGTCTCGCTCGGCCGGTACATTCAGCTGCCCTCAAGAAGGCAGATGTGTCGTGCCCAGAAGTGAAACCCTAAGGTATCTAAATATGTGAAAGGTTGATAAAGGACTCGCCCGGCTGGTACATTCAGCTGTCCTCAAGAAGGCAGATGTATCGTGCCCGGTAGTGAGATCCTAAAAGCATAGACAACCCCTCCCCCACTTGAAGGGAGAGTTACACACTAAGCCTTTAGCCAACCCGCATACCCACTCTAGTTTCCGGTAGGATTCTCAGAGGAGTATAAAACTTATTAGAGTCAACGACATGCACCGAATAAAAAGTGGTCCCAATGCGGGCTAAGATATGGAAGAAACCTGAGATCCAAGCAACTCTCAATACCTGAAAGAGTTAAGGCAAAAAGCTCTGATACAGCCTTAGGAGATCTCAGGTTTAGAATTGAAGAAAGAGTATGGAAATCTTAACTGAATAAAATCGCCTCGCCATTACATGCCTCAGCTCTATCTAACTTGAGGACAAACTAGACTCTAAGTTAGGGGGTGTGATAACCTCCAATTTTGTGATGTTATCTTAATAATATTCTTCAGTTTTCCACACTCTTTCTCAGATAAAGTAGACAAAATCTCTAACTATTCTCTTTTATTGCAAATATACTGTTAAGATTAACTTTTCTCCTTTTTACTTACAGAAAAAGACACAAAAAATCACAAAAAAAACTTAAACGATTCCAAGACCGCATGAAGCCAACCGGTCTCAAGACCGCATGAAGCCAAACGGTCTCAAGACCGCATGGAGTCATACAATCTCAAGACTGCATGGAGTCATACGATCTCAAGACCGCATGGAGTCAAACGGTCCCAAGACCGCATGGAGTCAAACGGTCCCAAGACCGCATGAAGCCAACCGGTCTCAAGACCGCATGGAGTCACATGATCTCAAGACCGCATGGAGTCAAACGGTCCCAAGACCACATGAAGCCAACCGGTCTCAAGACCACATGGAGTCATACGATCTCAAGACCGCATGAGTCCAAACGGTCTCGGAGTCCAAACAGTCTCAGAGTCCAAACGGTCTCGGAGTCCAAACGGTCTCGGAGTCCAAACTGTCTCAGACTCCAAATGGTCTCGGACTCCAAACGGTCTTAGAGTCCAAATGGTTTCCAAGACCGTTTGGACCCAAAATTCACCAAATCGTTTGGACTTCACTTGAAGCCTATAAATAAGACCCAAGGGGTCCTCCCAAAGACATGAAGTTTTCAGATGCCCAGAGGCTGCCTCCATCACTGCAGAGCTGTTCCAACTTCCATCCTCCGCCTGAAGGCTGCCAGTCTGAGATCCACATTCCATCTTGAAGTTGCTTTCTCTCTCTTCGCCAAAGAAGGTGGGAAGAGAAGACCTCATCATCGAGCAACCTGTGAAGCTTGAAAATCGTCACTCTCTCACTCTCTAAGGGATTGACTTTCCTCTCTCCTTTGTGGGGATGATGCTCTCTCTCTCTCTTCTCGCCTCCCTCTTTGTCCTAGCTATGAGCGAGTAGTCTCTTTCACTAGGGTGCGAGGAGGAGCTCCGCTACCCATGCTTTCATTCCATGTAATGTAATCCATAGTTTGCAATATAGAGTTACTTCCTTTACAGTTCAACATCAATCGCTTAATGAATGCTTGTTGCTTGATCACCAACTTGTGTTATCTTTTATCTCGTAGTATGAATTGTCTATGTTTGTACTACTTGATTCGAAACTTGATTGAATGTTGGTTCTTGGTGCATGTATCCACCATGCACCTATTTCGGTATCTAGGAGTGTCTTCAAGAAGTGGAGTAAACTCACTTCCAAATGTTGTACTTTCATACTATGAAACGGAATCAGTTGACGTATGAAAGTACAACTTTGGTAAGTCGAGGAACACACTTTGCAAAGGGAATGATGCAAAGCAGTTGACCATTCATGTGGGGATGGATGGTGTTGCATCGTTCCCACACTTCTTGTAGTTAGTTCTCCGAAAGGAAACTAAATCTACGAAGATACTAACTGTTTAAGACTCTTTTTGCAGGTTGTGTTTTATGTTGCATGTTTTGATCCATGTGTAGTGGCGGTGAAAATTGATCACACCCTAGTGGCTTCCTATTATTGTTTAACATCCTTAAATTTACTTGCTTGCTTTACTTTACTTGCTCTTAGTTTAAAAACAACCAAACCAACATTTTGATCTAAATACCAACTATTAAGAGTCCAAGTGGAATTCTAACGCTTTTCATCTTGTTGATTCCAACAAGACCGTTGTCCCGTGGATTTGATCCTTAACTATACTACGATAAGACTTCCACGTATCTTAGTGTACGTAGGTGGAGTTCTCAATTTAGTATAAGCAAGGCTAAACTTAAAGACTTACCATCTTTAGGATTTTTAGTGGTGCACGCAATTCCACGTAAGTGGAAGCTCCATCAGCTACCTGTTCTTCTTGAGCCATCCTTGCTTGATTTTCTCTGATCTGATGAAGGAAAGCTCTATCTATCTCGGGATTAAAGCTCGCTGTTAGTCCGGGGGTGTCCGAACGGTGCATGCACTATGCCTTGGATTGTACCTGAGATAGAAAGATTACGAAGGTGAGAACCATAGAGTAGAGTTAGATTTCAAGTAGATGATTGATTGTGTCAAAAGAAAAAGAAAAATCCTAATTAGTCTTAAAAGAACTAGTTTTGACTAACTGATTCTGTTGTCCCCGACAACGGTGCCAGAATTTGATGTGGGATTTTATCGCACTAACAAACTCACTCGGGGTTGAAATCCACAAGCTTTTACCAAAACCAAAGTGCAATAATACCACCCGCAAGCGGACGAGTCTTATCACAGTAAAGTTAAGGATCGAACCCAAAGGACAACATTTTAAAGAATCTTTGTCAGTCTAGTCTAGTTCGAGTTAAGGCTAATATTTAAAAAAATTGGTTGATTTAAGGTTAATTAAACTAATTGCAAGAAAGTAAAAGCTGAATTAAAGTTGGATTTATCAATGATATGGAATCGCTGGGATGGTATCAGGTTTCACCACCGCTACGCATGCAAACACATTCCAACGCAAACCATCCAGGCAAGATATAACAATCCAAATAGAGATGCTGCATAACCCCCCATACGGGCGTTAGGTTCACGCATCACCTTAGGCATCAGATGTCTCGTCACCAGCCAGATCACTTACTTATGGCTCCGAAGATATAGAAATCTAACGAAGGTTGTGAGCCCCCTATACAGGCGTTAGGTACACAGAAGCGTCATCGAAGGCTAGATGGCTCGTCCCCTCGCGGATCATACACTTACGACCTCGAAGAAATCTCATTCTATTTCTAGTTTGGGAGTCAGCCTCATTAATCGATAAGCAAGCATGTGATAGATCTACAAACTAACATCGACGATAAACAAAGACGATACAAAATCCAACTAAGGTTGTGGTCCTCCCTGAGGGATGTTTAGACCACATAAGCGTCACTGTAGGATAGATGTCTCGTCCCCTCACGGATCATACACTTACGACCTCAAGGAATCTTATCAGAAGTTCTCGTCAAAGAGTCAAACTTTGTAAACTACCATTCTATCCCACATATGGAAGATTTCACAATATAGGAAAGAACAAGATGAAAGCAAGGAGATAATCAACTATGAACATACCAATTAACAACGAAATGGAAAGTTATATACATTGCTATGGAGAGTTTCACAAAAGAACATGATTAGCATAGGCAGCGGGGCTAGTCCCCGTACCCCAGTGAAAAGGTACTACTCGCTCATGATGTGAGAAACAAGAAGAATAAGAAAAAGAGAGAAATCCACCATGAACTCGGTGAAGAAGGTAGTCGCAGCTCGATGAAGAAGATACTACCTTCTACGTCATGTCGGAGCAGATCTAGACGCGAACGGGGGATGCCAAGACAAACCAGACAGTCTCCCTCACTCTGTCTTCCTTCTCTCCTCAGCCTCCTTGGTTGCAACATGGGCAGTACGTGGAATGAAACTGGTGTGGACGACACTAGATTTGGATCGGACCTGTGTACAGGCAGTCTGTCGGCGTCCCGGAACCAATGCCCAAATGAAGACCCTTGGGGTCCTATTTATAGGCACAGATCTGTCCCTCATGCCTTTAGTGTGAATCCAAACGAAACGGTCTTGATAAATATCTTGATCGGTTTGCATAGTACGCATGCTTATACAGTTTTGCATTTTACGTAAGTGATCCATTCGGTCTTCATGCATATCTAATCGGAACGGTCTTCACATGGGGAAGCAAATGGTCTTCATAGTTGGGTACTTTATTAAACGGTCTGCATGCGTTGCCTTTTTCAATCAATCTGTATTGCATGCGGTTTTCACTCCTTTCGGTCTTGGATCAGCCTTTATCAAACGGTCTCATGACTTTCAGTTTGCTGCTGGCCGCTCTTCCCAAACGGTTTTACTGCATTGTTCATTCTTCACGTGATATCATGCAAACTCTCTTATGCAGTTGCATTGGCAAATGGTCTCGGGGTGATTAAGCGGTTTCATGTGCCACTCATTCGGTTTGCATGGTATGTTGTTCCACGTTCTTCACGTGATGACTCATTCGGTTTTCAAGCCTAGCAGCAAATAGTCTTCATAAGTGACTTGCTCAAATGATCCCACACAGCCAGCAAGAGACCAAATGGTCTCGCGATTATCATTTCCCAAACGGTTTTCATGCATTTGACTACCTAAACGGCCGGATTTTGCATACCATTCAGTTTGGCTTGAACGATCTTCATGTGTGCTTCAAATGGTTTGCATGCATGATAATCCAAACGGTTAGAAGTGGACAATGACCCAAACGATCTTCACAGCACTGCTGAAGCAAACGATCTGCGTTGCTGCATGCTCAAGCGGTCTTCATGCGTTGCTCAATCCCTCGCGGCCAAACGGTCTACGCGACCTTCAAACGGTTTTCACACTTGTAGAAAACGGTCTCCGTGCATGTGCTCATTCGATCTTGCATTGGCCCGACTCCATTCGGTTTTGGAAATTCAAACGGTCTTGCAGACCAAAAACTCCTCAAACGGTCTCGCTGCTTCATTCGGTTTGGTAATCCATTCGGTCCCATTGTCAAACGGTCTCGTTGTCCAAACAGTTTCGTTGTCCAAACGGTTTTGGTCCAAACGGTTTCAAAACCGTTAGACATCATCCGGTCTTGAGACCGTTTGGGTTCATTCGGTCTTGAAACCGTATGGACTCAAACGGTCTTGAGATCGTTTAGGCTCATGCGGTCTTGAAACCGAATGAGCTTAAAGGGTCTTGAGACTGTATAGGTGAATATCTTAAAACCGAGATGTCAGAACTGTTAGAGCAAACTGTTTGGTTAAGACCGATTGGTCAAGATCAAAAGTGAGTGAATGTGGGCCCCAGTTGATTGTTCAACCTTATCAAGACCTGCATCAAATCAACATAAATTCAATAAAAATCTTGATAATCGAATCAGTTAAGTAATTTTGCACATTATGATATATTTTGATTTTAATGAGTGAAAATTGATATGTTGAGTCAAAATGAGCCCAAGATGGTAATTAAATTCCATGATGAATATGCATTCATCAGTTTGTCCTAATCACCATGAATGCCTATATATAAACACATTGACACCATAATGTCTCTGACACATTGACATGTTTCCAAAATGAAATTGTCAACGAAATTAATTGTATATTACTGGTGAATAGATTGTTTTTAGTCACATATACTTGAAAAAAGACCATATATCTTGTATTAGTAAGATTATTAGTAAAAAGGGCATATCATTATATTAATAAAAACTTTCAACAATCAAAGTTAACATGGTGATGTATATAAAGCACATACCCAAAAGAATGCACATAATGAAACAATATAAGTTTCCAAACAAAGACAAACAAGATCAATAATTAATTTGTCCTAGAGAAAATAGCGTCTCTTACAAGAACATGTAGGTGTTGGGTGCATGTGCCTTTTACCTCGGGTTAAAACTTAAAATGCTCACACGTCCAAGAGACACGGCTATGTCGAGAAGGAACTTCAACCTTACATGACTCAATTAGAGCATAGTGATCGAGGATGAACACTCACTAGGAGAGACACACAACATACTCACTCAAATGCAGCGGCTGCCGCCATAATGAAAAAGTAGGTTGAAAACTGTGTTCACTAAGGGCATGTTTGGATTGCTGTATATACATGGATTTGCAGGAATGCAACAATTAAATAATTCCAGTATAAGGATTTTCGGAGTTCACTTGTCCCTGCAATATCAAATTTTAAGTTTCATTTTATGTGTACTTTGGTGAGATCTGTCCGGCACATAGCTTTTCTTTTACCCGTCGTAGCAGCAGAAGAGTACGTCGGCCTAGTTGGATCTTGGTGTCCGACCAATTTGAGATGGGGGGTCGCGTCCATCATTTACTACTTGTCCTAAAATGCAGGAGTCATTCCATTTTTCCATTACTTTAAACCAAACATATTTTTCTCTCTCCTGGAGCTTTAATACTGTCAAATACCTCTACATCCAGCAAAACAAACGTACCCTAAATCATGACGAAGGCCTATTTAAACGTCCATTAGAATCCAACAATTGTCACTCACACGCTCACACATTACAAAAGTAGAACAAGATTGATTACACATTACTGGTGAATGACTGAATGGGGATTGTGTTCAAGAGGATATTAACATATCAAACCATATACAATAAGTCGGATACGTATATTCGACCAGTCGTACATCAAGCTCACGTACCCATATATGAGACCTATCCGACCACATATATAATCGAACCCCATATACACTCAAGTAGGCTACCTACAATGTATTCCGGAGTATACCACATATATGGGACGACGTGATTTTATCTTATTTTACTCTTTGTGCTTACTCAATCAAATCCAAGTCGCATTATAATGCATTTGGTGAAGTATTTTGGAAAAAAAAAATCCGTTTCCTTACTTTGTGGTTTAAAAGTATATTGAAGAACCGAAGATCATTGTCCGAGTTCCAAGGGCGGTCTGGCACGATACGACATGCGTGTGTGAAACAAATCTGCATTTGTCTTGTCACATATAAAGTGGGGGTCAATGTATAGACAATGCGAGACTTAAATTTTCCTTATCATACTACAAACCAATATTATCACAAGTGTTATTATTAAACTTAAAAAAATCTTGACAACCCATTTGTCCACCATCACATGCCTTAAGATTGAGTCCTGTTATATATTAGTCTATTATGTCTTCTATTATGTCTATTATGCAATAATAAAGTCGGAAGTAGGAGAAAAAAAACTTTCAATCTATAAAGAACTTTTTGATAAAACGAAAAGTATTACGTTCTTGTAAAAGATTTTTCCAACAATATATTTCGGAGATCATAAGAAATATATACCACTAATGTCTTGGATATAATATCCAATTTTGGGCGTACCCATATTTTGAAATACACTACGTTAGCAAGTAAAAGTTTCACAGTACCTCCAAAATCATTAACGGAGCCACATATGGACCAGGTGAGGCATGTGCCTCACCCAACCAACAATTAATGATAGTATATGTTACAATCACTGTTGCACGCTCTGTTTAGTAATGGTAAAACTACGATCAAGTTTGGAGAAATTACATATGATAACTTAAAACCAAAAAGAAAAAGAAAATGTAGATGAATTGTGGATAACGATATAAAAGACAATCAGTTCGACTAATCCATTATCTTATACAGTTGTACTATCAAATCTTCTCCACACATCTACATATTAATGAGATCTTCTCCACGTGTCTAATATATCAGTAAGAGGTTACAAAACTATATCTTTTATATATACTTAAATGATATCTCGACTTCTATGTGTTTGTATATGGCCAAATGTTTCATCTTATAAATACAGATGTAGAAGGTCTCTCTTATTTGATATTGATGTATTTCCATCGTAGACTATTTGCAGAAAGACACTCTTTTGATATTGGTGTATTTCCATCGTAGACTATTTGCAGAAAGACACTCTCTGTAGGGCAGAAAGGTGGAATAGTAAATGATAGTTTGAATGGTAACAACAAAAATATCTTGACCCATAAAGACGCTCTCCGCAGACATATACCGACTATTATCACTCATTTTTTATTTTCTTTTTTTCTTTTTTTATATGGCATTAATTTATAACTAAGTTTGCTATTTTAATATGTGCTCCAAATAGTATGTTCTTTGTAAAGTTTTGCTTTTGAGGCACTCTTAGTATGATCAATATCGTTCTTGTACTACATAAAAGTAGCTTGACAGACCAAAATGGAAGCAATATACCCCGAAACACCGGTACTATATCACTCTTATTCATCCACGCGAGTATATCATTAATGTTTTGGGTTACATCACTCTCCTTGTGGGTACAAGACTCTCATTTTGGAGTTCAGTACTCATGCTTAGGTACAATACATGAGTAAGTAAATACTCATATTGTCCCTCAAGATGGGGGTAATAAACCCCACAACATTGAGCCTAATTTATCTATAAAATACAGTGCCAATGTTTTCAGATACATTACTCTCGCGTTGACGTAAAATGCTAATATTTACTTGAGGACGTAATGGCACAATACACAGAGTACATATTATTCTCAAAACACAATAACATATATCAAAATACGAGTATGATACTCAAATCAGAGTAATGTACCAAAAAGCATGTATAATGTACCTCAAAATCCGCGAGTATTGATATTTTGGTGTACGGTACCTTTATTTTAGGTGTTGTATTTTTATATTTGCTACTCTATTTTTGTATTTCTCCCACTTTGTTCTTTTCTCCAAAGCATGTTAACAATAGTTTTAAAAAGTATTTTATGTCACGAATCTATTACTTTATATTTCGATATTTAATTTACTACACAAATTAAGAACAAAATACTCTTCTCTTTCTTCTTTTTTTTTTCTCTTTTTATTTTTCTCCTACCATATCAACAATTGACCCCTCCCAAGAATCGTGTGGTGGTCGGTAGGGATGGCAAAAAGTGACCATCCGTGTCCATAACATTATACCCAAGTCCCTCCGTTAAAATTGTACAACATTGGACTCCCACACCATTTGAATGAGTGTACTGGATGGGAATGAATGGGTGTACTGGATGGGAATGAATGGATTCCCATGGTCATTCGGTTGTTATCCACCCCATGTCAATCCACACAATTGTTTATATTATTACAGTTTAAAAAATTGCACCAAAGCCCCTGTATTTTATACATTAACTTGGAAATAATTAATTTGGTCCAGAAATCACTACACAGACCATGTATTTAGCATATCCATGCCATCCATGCAACTATTTGTATTATTACAGTTCAGAATATTGCACTAAAGCCCTTGTATTTTAAACATTAACTCAGAAATAATTGAGTTGGTCCAGAAATCACAGCATAGACCCTTATATTTAGCATATTAATCTCAAAGAACATCCGTTTGGCCTAAAAAATTGAACTTGCACAATTGATCACACATTTAGTGCAAAAATAATAGCATATACCCTCTACTTAACATATTAGCCTAAAAAAAGATTGATTTTTCACAATTTAACTATTCAGATTCTCTTGCATATTTCCATACAACTCAAACATAGCTCCATGTTCAACTTCAGAAAGTATACTACTGACAATAACTTCAAACAACACAAACATTACTCCACGTTTAGAAAGCTTAGACTACATGATGTGTTGTGGCTGCTGCTGTATTTCAAAGCAAAAGTTTTTAGTCCCACATTGCTTGCTTTAGAGACTTCTCTCATATTCTTATATGGTTGTTGGTCCATGTAATATTTGAGGAACAAAATAGGATATGGGCTTCGCACGCGCATGGTGGGGCAGCCCAAATGGGTTTGGACCGGTCCGATCCAGAAACCCTTTAATCGGGCGCGTCGACGCACGACGCATCCCGTACGCAGGGGGGTGCAAATCTGGCCTCCCGGAGCCCCTTGTGCGGGCGCGGCCCCAGCAAAGTTTTGTCATTTTTTACACTTTGGTTTATCCACAAGTGTCGCATCTCTTGACATAGCAGATGTCCGTTGGCAATCGCTAGACGATGTCTCTTTGGTTGGCAACTGCTCGCATCCGTTGATCCATCTCTGTGCTCCTATAAACCAAACGCTTTCCTTTGTTTTTTACACACATAATAGAAACACTAGACACTATCTTTCCGTTCATTGTTTTGCCGATGTCGCTTCTCCGGTGATCGCTGGAAGAACGATCAAAGACCTCTCGCCTGAGGAGGGATTTGCGGGTGCACGCTTCGCTCCTCTTGTTGTTGTATCCTGGGAGGGTACCCGCCGTGGATTACTGCTGCACCGACGTTCGTCGTTGAGTAAGGCGGAAATACTCTTAAGGACATTGCATTCCAGCACGCCTCAACAGTGTGGTATTACTTCTTGTTTACATTTCATCTGTTTATTATCACCGTAGAACAACAATCTTAAGAGTAATTTTTCTATTTCTACGATGGTTAATAACATGGAAGGATTCAAAACTCCTTCTACGCCGGTAACGCCGTCTATGCCAAACAACTAAGTTGTTACTGTTTCGACAGTGTCGCAAACTCCTCTTCCTGGTGTTTCTAAAATTGAAACGTTTGACGGTGTTCATTACAGACGATGGCTAGAAAAGGTTTTCATTACTTTAGAAGTATCGAATGTTGCATTTGCTTTATCCCAAACAAAACCTGAATCTGATTATGTTGAATGGGAAAAGGCAAATCGTATATGTCATCATGTTATTCTAAGTACTATTTCTAACCAACTGTTTGATGCATACTTCCTTGTTAAAAATACTTCTGAAATATGAGAAAGTATAAATAAGAAATATGTTTTAGAAGAGACTTCTACGCAGAAGTTTACAGTTGCAAATTTTCTAGAATTTCGCATGTTTGATGACAAGGATATAATCACTCAAATTTATGATTTTCAAATTTTACTCGATGATTTGAAAAATGAAAAGATAGATCTTCCTGAATCGTTTATTGTTGGTAGTTTAATTGAAAAACTTCCCAGTTCTTGGAAGAATTATAAGAACAATTTAAAACATAAACGAAAGACGATGTCTCTGGATGATATGATAATACACATCCGAGTGGAAGATAAAAATCGTATAAGAGAAAAATCTGATATGAATAAGGAACTGATTTCTTCCGCAAATTTTGTTAACTCTGATGTTAAACAAAATAATAAATCTTCTGATCATCCTAAAAATCATTGGAAGAAGAAAAAGAATAAAAGAAACAATCATAAAAACAAAGGCCGCAAAGACAAAGATAAAAATAATTTTTTTGTTATGTATGTGGCAAACCTGGTCATACTTCTCCTAAATGCAGGCATAGGAAGAAAGAAGCAATCCAGGATTCGAAGGAACCTTCAACCAACCTTGTTACTGAGGACGTGTTTGTGGCATTTGTCAGCATTGACAACATGTGATCATTCCACCAGAATGATTGGATCATTGACTCGGGGGCTAGTCGCCACATTAGTGGCAACAGAGATGCCTTCGTGACTTTCACTGAAGTGGGACAGGAGGAACATCGGGTTGTCATGGGCAACTCCACTGCTTCTCCTGTGACTGGAAAGGGCAATGTCATGATCAAGATGACTTCTGGAAAAATTCTGCTGATCAAAGATGTGTTGTTTGTCCCAGATATTCGTGTGAATTTAATTTCTGTCTCTCAACTTGTGAAGTTTGGGGTGAAAGTGTCCTTTGAATCAAATAAGGTCATTCTCTCCAAATCTGGAGACTAGATAGGCATGGGATACTGTTCAAATTGTCTTTTTATGTTGAATGTACCAAACTTTGCTGATAATGAAATAAGTCCTTCTGCTTATATCATTGATTCTTTTGATACATGGCACAATAGATTAGGACATGTTAATTTTAAATATTTACAACACATGAAATCTTTAGGTTTACTAAAGGATTTTAATGGTGTTGTTAATTTAAATAATAAATGTCAAATATGTGCTGAAACTAAATCTACCAAGAAACGGTGTCCTCAAATTTCACATAGAAATTCTGAATTACTAGATTTAGTACACACCGATCTTAGAGATTTAAAAGGAAATCTATCTAGAGGTGGAAAATGTTTTTATATTATTTTTGTAGATGATTTCTCTCGATATACAAAATTATATTTATTACATTCAATGGATGAAGCCTTTGGAATGTTTGTTAAATATAAAATAGAAGTAGAGAATCAACTCAATAAGAAAATAAAACGTCTTCGCTCAGATAGGGGTGGTGAATATGATTGTTCTCCTTTTAATGAATTTTGTGTAAATCATGGTATTATACATGAATACACACCTCCATATTCACCTCAATCAAATGGTATTGCTGAACGTAAAAACAGAATTCTAAAGGAGATGATGAATTCTATTTTAATCAATTCAGGAGCACCCAACAATTTGTGGGGGGAAGCGATTTTGTCATCTTGTTTTCTTCAAAATCGCATCCCTAGTAGGAAGACAAATAAGACACCATATGAATTATGGAAAGGATATCCTCCTAATTTGAAATATCTCAAAGTGTGGGGGTGTCTAGCTAAAGTCCTACTAACTGAGCCTAAGAAACGAAAATTGGGATCTAGAACTCTAGATGGTGTTTTTATAGGTTATGCTCAAAATAGTGCCACATATAGATTCTTGGTTATTAGAAGTAACAACGATGTTGTAGAACCTAATACTATTATTGAATCTAAAAATGTTGAATTTTTTGAGCATATCTTTCCTATGAAAACTCCCCTAGAAAATTTATCTAATCCTTCAAATAAATTTTTAGAGAATATCCCAAGTACATCCATTTCTAATGATGTTTTAAAATCTGATGATATAGAACCTAGGAGATCCACTAGGATGAGGAAGGAAAAGAATCTTGGTAATGATTTCTATTCCTTTATAGTGGATAATGACCCTCAATCCTATAATGATGCTATTAGTTCAACTGATTCCTCTTTATGGAAGGAAGCAATTAATAGTGAGATTGAATCTATTTTATCTAATCATACATGGAAACTAGTGGAACTTCCACCAGGTATAAAACCCATAGGATGTAAATGGTTTTTTAAAAGAAAATTGAAAACATATGGGACTGTAGATAAATACAAAGCTCGTTTGGTTGCCAAAGGATATAAACAACAATAGGATATTGACTATTTGATACATTTGCTCCTGTAACAAGAATCTCTTCAATCAGAATTTTAATTGCTTTGGCATCTATTAAGAAATTAATTATACATCAAATGGATGTTAAAATTGCTTTCTTGAATGGAGATTTGGATGAAGAAATTTATATGGATCAACCCGAAGGTTATGTAGTTCTGAGAAAAGAACATATGATATGTAGACTAATCAAATCTCTTTATGGCTTGAAACAAGCACCTAAACAGTGGCATGCGAAATTTGATAAGGTTATTGTATCATATGGATTCCATATAAATGAAGGAGACAAATGTATATATTCTAAAGTCGATAACCAAGGTTGTGTTATTATATGTCTATATGTAGATGACATGCTTATTTTTGGCACTAATATTGATATTATAAATAGTACAAAAGGCTTCTTGGCTTCTAACTTTAACATGAAAGATATGGGAGAAGCAGATGTAATTTTAGGAATTAAACTTATTAAATATGATGATTGCATCATGCTATCCCAAGAACACTATGTTGAGAAAATTCTCAATAAGTTTTCAATGTTTGATTGTAATCTGGTCAGTACACTTTTTAATTCTAATTGCAATCTCAAGAAAAATAAAGGTAATAGTGTTCAACAAGTCAAGTATGCACAAGTTATTGGAAGCCTGATGTACTCAATGAATTTTACTCGTCCAGATCTAGCATACATAGTGGGGAGATTAAGTAGATATACTCAAAATCCTAATAAGGATCATTGGGATGCTCTACATGGGGTTTTAAGATACCTTAAAGGCACAATTAATCATGGATTGATTTTTTGTGGATCTCCAACTGTGCTAGAAGGATTTTGTGATGCCAATTGGATTTCAGATTTAGATGAATTGAAATCTACAAGTGGCTACATCTTCACTATGGGTGGAGGTGTTGTGTCTTGGAAATCTTCCAAGCAAACATGTATAGCTCGTTCCACTATAGAATCTGAGTTTATTGCCTTAGAAAAGGCTGGAACTGAAGCCGAATGGCTGAGACATGTTCTAATGGATCTTCCCATTTGGGAGAAACCTTCTCCACCAGTGTTTATACACTGTGATAATCAAGCTGCCATAGCAAGAGCTAAAAACAAAGCTTACAATGGGAGGAGTAGGCATATTTGCCTACGTCACAATATTGTGAGGCAGCTTGTATGTGATAGCATAATCTCAATGGATTATCTTAAGTCAGAATTAAACTTAGCTGATCCTCTGACAAAGCCATTAAGTCAACGACTAGTGAGTGATACATCAAGGAAAATGGGATTATGCCCATATCAGAAGTCAAAGTGATGGAAACCCAACCTTCATGAACGGTGATCCCGGGAAGAAGGTTCAATGGGAAAAACTAAGTCACTGGATGACAAAATGTGTTGTAATAAATGTATCTCATTCTTATGATGTAAACAACAATTGCAATATTTTAGTTGAATATACTTCTTAATGGATTTCATAGCCATTAATGGTGGTGTATATTTTCAATGTATACTTGATGAAAGTCCAACTATGTGAGTGTGGAGTGAGGCCGCTCCTGTTGAGATTTAGGCAGATCTCTAGAGCACTCATGAATTTCCCAGTAGGCGCATGGCCTAAGGTGACAAACTGTAAGAAAGGTACTTGATTTTATAAATATCATGCGAGTAATGTATCTCTAATCTGACAAAGGAGGAATTGGTTCAAGAACATAGTTCCACCAATCTTCTACAGATTACATATATCTACTCAATGCTTTAGTTCAAAGAACTCAGTTCTACCAAAGCTTATGCATGCTATTTATTTAAGTTCTTCCAGTGGTCAACTTGATTTTTAGTTTGGTTTTGTTTTGAAATAGTGGGGGATTATTGTGGATGCTGCTGTATTTCAAAGCAAAAGTTTTTAGTCCCACATTGCTTGCGTTGGAGACTTCTCTCCTATTCTTATATGGCTGCTGGTCCATGTAATATTTGAGGAACAAAATAGGATATGGGCTTCGCACGCGCATGGTGGGGCAGCCCAAATGGGTTTGGGCCGGTCCGGTCCGGAAACCCTTTAATCGGGTGCGTCGGCACACGACGCATCCCGCGCGCAGGGGGTGCAAATCCAGCCTCCTGGAGCCCCTTATGTGGGCGCGGCCCCAGCAAAGTTTTGTCATTTTCTACACTTGGGTTTATCCACAAGTGTCGCATCTCTTGACATAGCAGATGTCCGTTGGCAATCGCTAGCCGATGTCTCTTCGGTTGGCAACCGCTCGCATCCGTTGATCCATCTCTGTGCTCCTATAAACCAAACACTTTTCTTTGTTTTTTACACACGCAACAGAAACACTAGACACTATCTTTCTGTTCGTTGTTTTGCCGCTGCCGCTTCTCCGGTGATCGCTGGAAGAACGATCAAAGACCTCTCGCCTGAGGAGGGATTTGCGGGTGCACGCTTCGCTCCTCTTGTTGTTGTATCCTGGGAGGGTACCCGCCGTGGATTACTGCTGCATCGACGTTCGTCGTTGAGTAAGGCGGAAATACTCTTAAGGACAGTGTATTCCAGCACGCCTCAACAGTCTGGTATTACTTCTTGTCTACATTTCGTCTGTTTATTATCACCGTAGAACAACATGATGTTCAACTTCAAAAAAGTATACTACTAATGACAATTAACTGGAACTCAAACTACGTTAATCCACGTTCAGACTGCTCAAATTACAAACAGTGATCCACGTTCAGACAACTCAAAGTAACTTGAGTTCAGCCTCCGTTTCATATTCACACAGCCAGCCACTCCTTCTTGTATATTCCACCTAAAATAGATCAATAAGATGAAAATAACAAGTCAAAAAGACAAAAAATATAGCCTTCAAAATATATACTTAAGAAAACAACACTTGAAGGTCATATTGAACAAAGTTATTTCCAGATTTCCTAGAATAGAGTATGGAATTCATGCCAACATCGAGTGCATTTCTAATACATTTAGCATAAGTAGAAATAGCATAAATCAAATGAAAAACTAATAGGAGTCTGAAGACGTCAACCAATTGCACAACCCAATCAAGGATCCTCAAGAATCACCAAGTTGCTCACCAAGTCAGCAACTGTCAACCCCATATTAGAGACACAATTCTGATTAGGAGATTAAGATATGAATCTAAGATACAAAAACATATAGTTGCTGAGACAAAAAGCTTAGTACTTTAGTTTGACATGAGTTCAATTTCTTACCTTAGAAGAGTAGAACTTCAGTTTGACCTAACTTCAGTTTCTTACCTTAGTAGCTGCAAAGGAAGTAAGAAAAAGTCTACAACTCAGGAACCATGGCAAATGCATTCATGTAGTTGCTGAGACTAAAAAAGTGCTATAACCCAGTAACTTCTTTCGATCTTGAATCATCTTTGCCTGATACAAACACAACAAATGCATAGAACCATCATAAAACACATGTAAACCCACCTTACCTTGAACAAGAAAATCGTCTTCCAATATGCTATGCAGTAGGCAGAGTTCCTGAATATAAGGCATTCGATTAAAAATATAAGATACGTGAAAAATGTATAAAATATCAATAGATCTGAGAATTAGGCATGTTACCATCTTCTTCAGTATCTTCATCCTTCAAAAAACTAGTATGATTAACTAACCGACTTGTTTCACCTATACAAAATCAAGTTACACAATTATCAATTATCTATAAAAGAATCAATGTAAGATATAAGGCAAACTAGGATGTGGTGCCTACCTTGTCTTTGGTTATTTCTTAGCCAGCTTTGGGTGCACATCAGAGCTTCCACCATATCAGTGTGGAGTCTACTACGGTGTGGATCGATTACCCTCCCTGACATGCTGAATGCTGACTGTGAGGCCACAGTGGACACATGAACAACTAATAAATCCTTAGCAATGGATTTTAGGGTAGGATGACCATCACCATTCATCTTCCACCACATCAATACATCAAATTCTATAGACTGAGGCAATATATCAATTTCTAAATACTTATCCAGTTCTTCTCGCCCGGGTATGGTTTCTCCGGTTCTTCTTGCATGGGGAGATTGGCGACTGTGCGGAAGCAAGTGTCGGGGACTCCGGGGGTGGTAGGGCCTCAGTCACCCAACTATACCATTGATAGATTGTAAAACTAAGCGAACCGCCCTCCATTCAGTATGGGTGTACCAATTGCCATCCCTAGTGACCGGGGGTGGGAGGGGCGTGGTAACCTAGCTCTAAACTTATAATACACTTTAAGATATTACACCGTTTCTTTACGACGATCATCAGAAGTCAAATAATATGTAGATTCTATGTAATAGCTGACCCAACGGTAACACCAAATGTCATAATATCCACCAACCATAGATCATCACAGTTTCAAATGAATTTATTAGTTTTGTCTAGTGACGCACTGACGCGAGTGCGACCACTGAGTTAGCGTTAATTCTTACTCAAATAATACGGGCATCCCTGCTGATTTTTTGTGAGGCTCGAACGAGAAAACAATCCGACAGTCGGAATGCTACGTTTAATCTCCCGCCTCCGAAACCCTCTCCGATCCCTACCCCAGACGGGAACGTACCAGCACCACATCGGCTCCCCTCTGCTTCCTCCGAGCAATTGTCATCTGTCTCACCCCTTCTCGTCATCCCGGTCGACGCCCGACGAGGAGGGGGGTGATGGCCCCGAGTCCAGTCTCGGCGCTTCCGTCGTCGGCCATGACCAGGACAGGCCGCCCAGGCTATTCGTGGTGCAGCCTCGACTACGCCCGGAGTCCACTCTGCGGGCCAAGCTCTCGGAGGCCCTCAACCTAGCTAACTCGCTCGAAGAGCCCCGTGATGGGCGGTACATGGAGGCGTTTGAGGAGAAGAAGACGCCGCCGCACAGTATAGTTCAAAACCCCCTTGCGCGGTCCGGGGGGCACGCAGGTCTGTCCCTGTCATCCCTCTCTTGTCCTACCCTCCGCTCTTCCTTAAGTGCGCTTTCAGCAGCCAGCTCAGGGAAACCCCGCCGACGCGAATTTTCATCCATTCATACCTGCTGGCTCATCTGAATTGTGGCTTGCCTTACGATTTGCTTGCTCAACTCGCTTGTAACTGTATCTCCTTCGCAAAATGAGCTGGAACGTGTAATATACGTGTCGCCTGAAACGAACATCATTGCATAACTCTGTAACTGGAGTAGAAGTCTTCAGAACCTTCAGCTCAACTACCTCTCCATTTGCTAAGAGTTAATGCTACTTTTGTTTCCTATCCCACTATTCTAAAAAGGGTTACGGCCGGTGATCTAGTATTCTGTAGATGATACTGCCTGATGTTTGATTCGGCATGTCATTTGAAGGCTGAACCTTATTAATTGTTTGTGAATCGTCAATTATCTTTGCAGATACTTTTTTCGGGAAAGGCACTGTGGAAAATATAAAACGGGAAATACTAGCTCTTGATTCAGAGGTGAGAAGCAGAATTCTTCATTGTATGAGCTGAAAAATTCTAAATAATTTGGCTATTTCTATGTCACACATTGTTGACTCAGACAGTTAGACGAATAAGCAATTAAAAGATTACAAGTTAATATTCATAAACATTCAATTTATGATTCCCAACTTAATGTATATTTTGACACTCAAGAGTTAATATGTACATGCATTCAATAAGAGTCTATTTGTACACCAATGATTGTTTGGTTCAAGTTGTTGTCTTATTCCTTACACGATTTCTATCTATGACACTAAGATGGACAATGTCTCATTAACTTTCAAAGTGCATATACCTTTTGCCTAAATTGCAACTTCATCTTGGAGGATGGGCAAACATGCAAAGTGCAAGCCTTGATGGCAAGCATTGGCATAGCCACATACAGGTCTAGGTAGGCACATGCCCTATCCAGATTTTTCAATGATATCTTATTGATCTCAATATAAATGATGTTATCTGAAGAAAATATGGTCTGCACCCTACCAAATATCTAAACAAGCTAGTTCAAATTTATGATGCCCCTTGAGCTGATTTTTTGAATTTTGCCAATGATGGCAAGGACTTGATAGCTGATATCATCAGCTAATTATGATGTGAGTTACCAAGTTGGTGTTTACTTCAACAGCCATCAGACTGATAATGCAAATTTATTGCATGCATATTTGAGATGTTAGGTATATTAAGAAAGAAGTCTATCATTATTAGCTTTGTTGTTTGTTTTTCTTGTTGATATCTCTTTGCTTCTCATAGTCATAGGTTTGACAAGTTATATCAAGGAAGCTAGGATGAATGGATAAGGGAACTCATAATGGATGAGACAAAAATAGGGACAAGAAAGATAATCATCTTTTAAACAATCAAAACCGACGACCTAAATGCAGATGAACCAGTATTAGAGAGACAACGAGAAAGAGCATCAACTGCCTTGTTCTCAACAATGGAAGATGTTTATGAAGTAATAGAGAGTGTATTCTTGAAGAAATTTAATGCCTTTGACATGACCAACGTTCAGATTTTTTGAGTATATAACTACTAGAAAAACTGATGACTAAACCATAATTAGAATGAAGCGGTAGGGTGCCTGTATCTAGATGTTAGTTTAGCTAGGCATTTTTCCTTTAGTTTTGTTGATACTGTGAATACTATAAACTATTTAGCATTTGATAACGAAAACAAGCATAAACTCTCGCCTTATATAGGATGGGAGAGGTCAGTGATTACAGACTTCAACAATATGGAATAAAAGACAAGATAACAAAAGCACAAAGTAATAACAAAATACTACATATACTAACACCCCCCTCAAGCTGGAGTACAGATATCTTGCATGCCCAACTTGTCCATTATAGAGGTGAATCTTGTTTTTGGGCAGAGGTTTTGTAAAAATGTCAACAAGCTGATCCTCAATCCTGATGTATGGGGTGGACATAACAGATTCCCTGACAAAGTGACAGTCTACTTCAATATGCTTAGTCTCCTTATGGAATGTGGGATTGCTTGCAATGAAGATAGAAGCTTTGTTACAACAATACTTAGGTATGGGCTCAGAAGCACATATTTCAAATTCTTTCAATAGGCCTTGAAGCCACATCAAGTCACAGGTAGTATGAGCCATAGCTCGATACTCTACTTCAACACTTGATCTAGCCACAACAATTTGTTTTTTTACTTTTCCTAGTGACAAGATTACCACCTATAATGGTGCAGTCGCTTGAGGTAGATTTTAATCTACCCTGCTGCTAGCATAGTCAGAATCAGAATACCCAATAATCTTGTAGTGCCCATTTTTCTTGTATAGAAGACCTTTTCCAGGAGAGCTTTTTAAGTATTTGAGAATGTGACAGACAAAATTCCAATGACATTGTTGAGGTTTCTTTAGATACCTATTGACAAGTCCAACAATAGATGTAATGTCAGCTCTTATAACAATTAAGTGATTGAGCTCCAACTAGTCTTCTACACTGTTTGCTATCAGAATATGAAGGAGAAGAATTATCGTCCAAATTAGTGTTGTGATCAAGAGTACTCATTGACTTGATGCCTAACATGCCAGTTTCCTATAGTAGGTCAGGAATATACTTGCATTGGGATAGATAGATAGACTCCAGAGGAGGAATGTGATACTTCAATATCCAGGATATAATAGTTTACCTAGTTCTTTAGCGATAAAGTGTTTACCCTAATATTCCTTGGTAGCTTGAATACCCTGATGATCACTACCAGAAAGAATGATATCATCCACATTTAAAATCAGAATTACTAGCCCATTATTAATTGTTTTCACAAACACCAAATGATTAGAATGAGAGCGTTTAAAGTCAAACTTCGTAAGAATCTGGCTTAATTTATCAAACCGTACTCTTTGTTTCAATCCAAAGTTTGCTTTCCTTAGTGGACAAACTTTGGAACACTCCCCCTAAACATCAAATCCCAGAGGTTGCTCGATATACACCTCCTCATGCAAGTCGCTGTAAGGAAGCACTTTTGACATCTAATTGAAATAGAGGGCAACATTTATTGATAGCCACAGAAGTAAGCACACACACAAAATTAAGATGGGCAATAGGAGAAGGGTCTCAAAAGAATCTACTTCATAAATTTGTGTATAGCCTTTATCAACCAAACGAACCTTAAGGCGTTCAACAGTGCCATCTGGTTGATATTTAACAATAAAAATCCATCTACATCCCACAAGAGAGACATGGGCAGGAGGATCCACCAAGTCCCATGTATGTTGAGTGTGAAGAGCGTTCAGTTACACTTCCATGACACACGCTAGGTAGGATGTGTTAGCCTGTTAGGGATTCAACAACAGTCTTAGGAACAAAGAAAATGGAAAGAGCAGCAGTGAACATGGAAAAACTAGAGCAAAAATGAGCATCGGAACAAAAAATGCTTATAGGTATGTAGAGTACAAGATCACACCCCTTTTTGTAAGCCAATCGCAATATCCAAGTTAGAACTTAGAAGTTACTTGATTGGTGTCCTTATGTGCTAACAAAGATGGAAGATTGGCTGAGGGAGGGTCCATAGTGGGAGTTGTAGTCTTATAGCACCTTTGGTGAACTTTAAGAGGAACAATAATAGGCTCCTGAGAATCTAGCTCAACAATCACAGGAAGAGGGTTATCAATTAACAAATTCGTGGATAGTCAACCCATTTCAGAGAAGTACGGTGTATCTTCAAAAAACACCACATCCGCACTTACAAACCATTTCTTAGTCGTCGGTTCATAGCATTTGTATCCTTTTTGATTTCTGGAGTACCCTAAGAAGATTCATTTCGTAGAATGTGGGTCACATTTAGTTAGTCAAAATCGAAGATTTCAGACAAAGTAGGTACTTCCAAAAATTCTAGGAGGAATTGAAAATAGAGGAGCCTCGGGGTACTAAATACCATAAGAGACTTGGTTATTCAAAATAAAGGATGGCATTTGGTTCATCAAAAAGTAGGCAATGCAAACAACATCAATCCAAAAATCTTAGGAACATGATAGTGAAACAAGAATCGTTTGAGTGACCTCTAGAAGATGATGATTCTTCCTTTCGACAATGCCATTTTGCAGAGGTGGTGTACGAACATGAGGTTTAATGAATGGTGCCCGGATTTTTACAAGAAATACTGACAGAGTGTTGCATAAATTCAAGGACATTGTCTCTCCTAAAGAATTTTATGGGCTCATTATATTGGATTTTAGTTATAGTAAAGAACACAGTAATGGTGTCCTGGATGTGTGTCCTGTCCTCAAGCAAAAACAACCAAGTATCCAAGAGTAATCATCAATAAAGGTCATAAAGTAACGAAATCCTATCACACTCGTCACAGAACATGTTCCTCATATATCGGTATGCATAATATCAAACACAAATTTTGAGAAAATATTTTTTTTATCTAGGAAAGACACATCTTGTTTGTTTGCCAACTTGGCATGGCTCACATTTAAACATAGTTTCAAGTACAGTTGGAATTAAATGCTTGATCTTTGAGGCTGAACGATGACCCAGTCGATAGTGCACGTGAAGACCAGAAATAGATGAAGATAGCACTGCAACAACTTGTAGAGCGTCAAGATAGTATAAGTCGTGTGGTCCCTCATAGTCTGAACCAATCCTCATCCTCATATGGAGATCCTGAAAGACACACCCATCAGGGTCAAAAGTAATAGAGCATTGAAGTTGTTTTAAATTTTGCTAACTGAAAGCAGATTAAAAAGAAATCAGGGAACATGTAGGCTGATCTAAGCAAAAATTATTAGATGTGTGAGTATTTCCGACACCGTGCACAGGGGATTGAGTGCCATTTGCTACAGTAATAGGATGAATAGTAGAGGGAGCATGCATATTAGAAATGATGCAAAATTCCTAAAAATATGAGTAGAAGCACTAGAGTTGATGACCTTTGAGTTTTTACCATAGGGAGCCGAGGAAACGAGGAATGCAAAATCACCATCAGATCAAGCAACCGCAGTCCAAGCATTGAGTCTTTCTTGAAGTAGTTTTTTCAAATCCAGAGCAGGTTCAATCGACATAAGTGATAGAGGTTGGTGGTTGTGCAGGATCTGCCTCTTTCTAGTCAGCAAAGGCCTGATTTACCATGTGGGTTCTCCATGATTGGCCCAACATTGGTCTTTAGTATGGTTATTTCGTCCACAAAAGGTACAATGTTTTGATCTAGGAGGTCGACCGTTGCCAGGTCCAGTAGAATTCTGACCACGTCCTAGTCTAGAAGGAGGCTAACCACGTCCAGGTCCAAATGTCCCAAAGTGACCACATCCTCTACCACGACCACGACCTCTGCCACGACCATAGTTGCCAGAACGAATTGTTAGAGCCGATACCTTAAAAGAAACAATAGGTGAAGAAGAAATAGATGGGAGGAATTGGACTCTCTTTAGAACATCACGAAGTTTGGGTAGAGGATCACTGGAAAGATTTGATCAACTGCACTAGAAAAAGGTGCAAGAAGCCCATCAAGGAATTCCAAAAGCTGTAATTCATGACGTTGTTGTTGAGCTTCAATAATGTAAGCCGACAGAGGATGGTAGTCATCAAACTCATCCCAGAGTGCACAACATTGGTTACAATAATCCTCAACAAAGTTATTAGTAGAAAATTTCTTTTTAGCCAAAATTTTAAATTTCAAATACCTTTTAGGGTTATGTTGATGAGAATAAACATGAGATAGTTGATCCCACATGACCTTGGCAATGATTTGACTTATTTTGGGTTTTACGCTATTCACCATCCATGTCATATCCCCGAGTCATCCTTAACCCGCGAGCATAGTCACAATATTCTCCGACTTTTTGATAAAGTAGCGTTTAAAACACGGATTTTTCCCTATACGTATCAAACGGACCAATAATTTCCAATTTGAGCTTAGTCACAATATATTACGTTTTACTCCCGTGTTTTTCACGAATTACTCATGTTTGACGTTTTCTTCACATTTTATACTATTTTCATGTACTTTTTCATTGTATACTATTTAAACTCTAACTTAATTTAGGTGTATATATGTGTGTGTGAACGTGTATATGTAAATACACACACATATATGTATGTATCATGTATGCATGTATGTGTGTTATATATGCATGCAGTAGATGTATAGATATGTACTTATATATTGTGCACTATATGTATTCATATATATGTTTGTGTTATATATGTGCATTATATATATGAATCCTCTGATCTTTTGCCGATTTTTTCTCAAATCGTTGACCGTATTTTACCGTACGTTGACCACCGCCTTTTACCCGAATTTCCCGCATAATTCCCGAATCGCGAATTTTTCAGCTCGACCAAACATATCCCAAATACCGAATTTGTGACTATGCCCACGAGCCATATGCCTTCTTGGTTTCTCATCAACAATCTCAACAGGAGTAGGCAATGCAACAATAAGATGTGAGTACCGACCTTGAGCCTTGACGTACAACTCAAGAAATGCAGACCACATATGGTAGTTGGAACCATCTAGTTTGACCGTGGTCACATAGTATCCGGAAATTATCAGTAGAGAGAGGCCATTATGGAAATAAGATCGTGGTTAGGCCACACAAGGCCCCATAATAAAAAGTGGTAGACCAACAACAGATCAGGAAGAAGGGGTGTGAAGCATCACCCCAAAAGAGGAAGGGAAAATAGTTGAAGAAAGGTGTGGAGGTTTGGACAGAGAAAGGAGGAATTAGCTAACTACGACAGAGAAGTCGAAAAAGAGAAGGAAGGAGGAAGGAGAGGTGGAACATGGAAACTGAAAGCGTGAAACAAGTATCAAGAAGAGGAAAAATTGGGAGGAAGAGGGGACGGTGATGGAGGAAGTAGGGGAAGAAGAGTTTCTGCAACAAGAAAAAATGGGGGAGGAAGAGGGGACGATGGAGGAAGGTGTGGAACGTGGAAGCTAGAACCAGCAAGAAGCGGAAATATAGGGAGGAAAAGGGGAAGAAGTCGAAGTTGCTGTAATAGGAAGAAATTGTGAAGGAAGAGGGGAAGATGGAGGAAGAAGGGGAAGAAGTGAGAAAGAAACGGGGAAGAGGGAACTGTGGAGGGCTGCCGCAACTCCTCCATGCTTTGTTGTTGGCGGTTTCATTAGTTCAGGTTCTGTCGAGGGCTCAAGGTGGAAGATTGGAGGATTTAGAAAAATCCTGTTGCAAATGAAAAAAGGACAGAAAAAACAATCGTACAAAACAATTTAAAAGGGGAATAATACGTGCGAAACGCGACTAAAACGTATTAATCTCGTCTGGAGTTTAATACGGCCGTCATATATGACAGCTCAAAAATACGCATTTTAAACGCGTTTTGAAAAAAGGCAAATGTTGTGACTATGGTAGTAAGGCGTTGTCTGCTTTGTTGGTAGTATTGCCAACCTTGTTGGTCATTGTCGTCAAATTCAGGCTATCAAGGGCCACAAGAGTAGTCAACCTTGTTGGCTAGCTCTCAATCAACAGTAGTAGGAGCACTACTACATGGGAGGAGAAAGTTGGATTTTCATCACTAGTCTCATCTTCTTTACTTGTACTGCTCCTTGCCTCAAAGAAGCTTCAGTATGGCGTGTAAGTTGCTAGTTCATATGTTCGAAGCCACTGTGCAAAAAGCTATAGTCAAACATGCTTCCATGCCGAATCCGCTTTAACTAGAACATTGCATTTTTATAACCATTGTAATTAGCTGCAACATTGTCGTAGTTGCTAAAATACCTCGTTATTGTAGATGTCGCCTAGTGTTCGAGAGGGAGGTATACGGGTTATATGATTAGAGTGAGATACTCTGATAATATGTAAAATAATAAGAGACAATTTCACGTTAACCAAAATAATTAGGTAGTTGTCCCTTATGTAGGAGAGGACCTAGATACAATGCTCCAGAGGAACACAATAGTTAAGTTGTGCCCTGGGCTGACCAACTAGGCCCATATATGTGTGCATAGTCACAAATTCGTTATTCAGGATACATACGGTCGAGTTGAAAAATTTGGAAAACGGGAATTATGCGGAAAAATCGGATAAAAATGGTCAACGTACGGTAAAAGTACGATCAACTATTCAGAAAAAAGTCGGGAAAAAAACGGGTATATATATATGTGTGTGTGTATGTATACATGTACTTATATACACATGCACACACATACTTTTAGAAACATAATTCAGTGATGGAGTAAGTCAAGTTGCTACAAATGAAAATCAAAGTTGAAGATCAAATTGATGACCCCCTAATATTTGCAATGTGCAAGTCAAACTTAAATAATCAATATTAATTGAAAATCAAAGCAGATGAAAAAAACCATAAGTAATGGACTAATTGCAGATTGCGATTGCAAATAAGAACAAAAAAGAAATATAGGAAGAAGGGTACAGACGTACAGTGGTCACAGTGCGTGATTTAGAAAGAGGGGAATCAGAAGAACTGAATAAGGATGTTGGAGAGAGGATAAAAATTAAATGGGAAGTTGGGAAATCTGGAGAAGGGTCTAAAAGGATGTAATTAGCAAGGGGAAATAGTGGTAGGGGGGAAGAAATGGAAGCGGAGCAATGAAAGAAGGAAAAAGGTGAAGCCAGGAGGATGAAGGGGGGTAACACGAAAGTAGAGGGGGAGGAAGAAATGCAAGCAGAAAGAAGATGACGAAGAAGGGACAATGGAGGAAGAGGAAGGGGAAGCAACAATAGGAGATGATGGAGGTAGATGGACAGAAAATAAAAGCAGGCATAAACAGGGAGGAGGGGAAACAAGGAACTAGAGAGGAAGATATGTAGCAACAAGAAGAACAGAAAGATGAGGGGATGATGGAGAAGCAAAGGGAAGAAGGGGAAGCACAATAGGAGGACGATAGAAGAAAGGAGGGTAAGAAGCAAGGAGAAGAGGGGAGAAACGTCCAACAAGAGGGGACGGTGGAGGAAGAAGGGAAAGAAGTGGTAGCATACAGCATGAACGAGGAAGAAGGAAACTCATGGAGGAAGAGGAGGAAAGGGAAGAATCCGAATTAGCAAGCAAGGAGAAGAGGGGAGAAACGTCCAGCAAGAGGGGACGGTGGAGGAAGAAGGGAAAGAAGTGGAAGCAAGCAGCATGAACGAGGAAGAAGGAAACTCATGGAGGAAGAGGAGGAAAGGGAAGAATCCGAATTAGCAAGCAAGGAGAAGACGAAATCAGGGAAGAAGAGAGGACGATGGAGGAGGAAGAATGGGAAGAAGCAAGGAGGAAAAGGGGAAGGAGGAAGTACTTGTAGCTGCCAAGTCGTTGAGAGGAGCTGTCACTAGAGAGTGGCTGCCCGCCAAATCAACAAGGGCTACCGCCGCCAAGGGTGCTTGTTGCAGCAAGGCTGCCTACATCGAGATGGAAGCCGTATAGCTCCTCTGGTAGGCTCCTTCATCTGGAGGTTATCACCTTTTAGATGTTTCGTCCTTCGGGGGATTGAGAGTTGCACAGAAAAAAAATCATGTGAAAAAGGGGAAGCACGCAAACCAAACCCCTAGAGACAGAAGTACAAAACTGTAAAAAAGGGGAAAAAAACGTATGAAACGTGTTTAAAACAGAATATGGGTATAAAACACGAATAAAACGTATTATATCGTTTGGAGTTTTAAACGGGTGTCACATACATCAAGGGAAAAAAACACGTTTTAAACGCGTTTTTTTCTTTCAAAAAAGGGGCGAATATTGTGACTATATACGTGTGCACCTATTCTAACCACACAATGCTGCAGAACATTATGTGATTAAAGTTACATACTCTGATAATATGTAAAATAATACGAGACAATTTCATGTTAACCAAAAGAATTACATAGTTGGTCCGTATATAGGAGAGGACCTGGATACGATGCTCCAGAGGAACACAATAGTCAAGTTGTGCCCTGGGCTGACCAACTAGCCCCATATACATGTGCACATATTCTAACTACATAATGCTGCAGAGCTTTGCGAGTTGCGACTCCTGCTATGGTATGGAGGTAGGTCGGTGGTGGGATTGGGACCCAAAGGTGCGGCGAAGAAGCCCACGAGAGGTACGTGGCATCAAATAATGTCAAAGAAGCAAGAGTGGACGGTGGTTAGTTGGTTAGATTTGTTGGACCATTAAATTAGGCGGGTATGTGTCTGTCATGGACAGAGAAGTACTATTATGCGGCTGGGGATGCAACTTCCTTGTGTTGCTTGGACCCCCAATGGTGGTCGCCAAAAGTGGTTTTTTTTTCCCCCAGGGGTCGAAAGTCACGCAAGCGAGTGCGCAGCGCGAAAAGTGGTAGTAATCATTGCACAACACATCAACAATGCATGTTATTATTTTTGCTAGAGGGAGATACAAATTTTTGCCCTTGTGCTTGGGACAAAACTTCATTGGCTTCAAACGAAGGATGGCAGTATGGCAAAAGCTAAACAAGCATTGTCTTTGAGCAGCCAACCGGGCAGGGAAAGGGGTGGTCACTAGTCGACAATAATTTTTGTGTTTAAAGATTAGGTCTGAAATCTGTGCTGATGCCACATGGAGAAACACCACAAGAGAAGTCAATGCTATTCATTAAACAAACCCTGTGTGTGTGTGTGTGTGTGTGGATCAGATTTAATAGCTAATGGGCCACTTTTGCAGGCCCACCATGCATGGCTTACTCATATCATAATTGAACCAAGTCTCCCTAAGAGCTCATTTGTGTATGGTATAAGGAAAATTGGTATAAATTCCTTAATGTCATGTCCATGGTATAAAGTTTAGAAAATTGTTCGGTTGGCTGGATTTTAAGCTTTTGAGTGACTAGGATTCCGCCTTATACTAGGTCTGACCGGGAATAGGTTGGTATAAGTCATTGTAGTGGGGGTAATTTTTCTTGTTATATACGAGAAGGTTCTCTCTTTATTATTTTCTATGCTTTCTTGTCAAGGTGTTGTCAAGGTATAACTTGCAGTTATACCGCACCAAACGACACCTAACAATATGAATACACAGAACCATAAAATGATATGAATCGATGGAAAAACACTCATTATAAAATCATAAGAATTATCTACTATGTAATATGCATAGATAGTCTAAAATATATCTTTTAAGGCCCTAGGCACGACAAGATGTCAAGGTGCCCACCCCATGGAATAAAATTTCGATTGAAATTTCATTTTTTTGCAATCGAACATCAAAACACACAAATTCATTGAATGGGACATAATTTTGCGAAAATTTTGACCCTAGGTGCGAAATTTTGCAAAAGAGGGTGAAATTTCACAGCAAAAAGTCCAGTTTGGGCCGTAATTTCACGAATTGGCACAGAAACACAACTTAAATTTTGTGAAATTTGTTCCTAGGTCTGCTAATACTACATCTTGTGTATTTTGAATTTTTTTGAATCTCTTGCTTGTAGAGGCTATTTCTCTTAATTCTAAGGTATGTTTCCCCTATCCCTAGACCATACATTACTTTCTTCAATTTCTACATCTTCTATAGAGATCTAGAGAAATATTTCAAAAATAACAAAGTTCTTTCTTAGATCTATGTATAAATGTCCCATGTAACCTAGTTATATGCTAACACTAGACTTATACAAGTTGTAGTTCGTAAGTTTGTAACTATAAGTTTTAAATTCTAAGTTGTGTCTTGAAGTTTTTAACAGTCTAATTGTCTAGCAGGCTTGACATTTCTATTCATTTGTGCACTCATCAAGACATGGATCGCACCTTGCCTCTTAAACATATAAATTTATTATATAGTCTAGTGTGTATATGTCGAAACATTGTGTTTGCAAAATTTCATAACTTAATTCCTTCATTTTGCCATTGAAATTGCCATCAAAATTCTGTCGAAATTGTTCAGCTCCTTCACTTACAAGTGTGGGAGCCCCCCTCCCATCTATCCAATATGAAATATTATTGCATATTTGAGTAATTTTTAGTGTTTAGACCGCTTGGTAATTTTTCATGATTTAATTTGCTTTTTTGGTCGTCAAATTCGTTGGGGCCGTAAATATAGAAATTTCGGATGAAATTTCAAAAAAATCTGTTTCTGGGCCATCAGATACATCATTGAAATTGGACATTTAATTCTACGGCCCACCCTCTGCACCTTGGCCGTTTTGTCACCTTAAGAAGTGCAGTCAGGAGTGGTGAAATTCAAGTAAAAGTCACTTGTTTGTTTTTTGGGTAAATAGATAATTTATCTACCGGGTCTTTTTTCCTCGAATTACAAATTGCTTTGCTTATCAACTAATTCTCTGCATTCAAGTTTTTGTAAGTTTTGTTGCACTCGTTTTAATGTTCATACATGAATAAATCGCTTTGGATAACTTCTTGTGATGTTGTAAGCACTTCTGAGATTTTCTATTCGATTGCTTAGTTGCATATTGCTATGTCATATTAAATATTCATATTTTGAACTTGTTAGCCTGGACCAGATGCTATTTTTGTGAATTCAGTTCTTTCTGGAATTCAGCAGCGTAATTTGGAGGTTAGTTGCACTAACATGAATTTTCTTGGTAAAGGAGAAATCATTTTAATATCTAATTAATGAGGAAATCTGATAGTAGTGTATCTTCTATGGGTAGCGCACTTGGGGGATGCCTGTCATAGACCGAGTTGGTCTTATTATCGAAATTTTCAATGCGCATGCTCAAACAAAGGAAGCCAAACTTCAGGTAAAATAAACTAGTCTCTTGATCTTTTCAGAATATACTCTCTTACTCTTTTTATAGATGTTTCTGGTTTTGGCAAGTGACGAGGCTGATGTTATAGCAACAGTGTTGATTCTCTTTTAAAAAAAACTGATACAACAAGCTGTCTGTCGTTTGTTAGATGCATTTTGAATTTTTCTTATAGCTTTCAACTAAATTTCATTCCAGGTTATCAGTACTACCCTCTCCGAACAATGAATGGATACATAATAGAACAGTCTTTACAATTTTCCGATATTCTAAAGGCCTTCGAGTGAAAATCTTTTTGACCAATCTATACATTAATCTATGTTTACTTTGTCAGTCAAAAAAAATCTAAGTTTACTTTGTTTTTGGAAACTTCTTCGAATAATCTTTTTCTGAATTAGACCCATATTATTCTTACATATGCTTTAATGCCCATCTGCTTGCACCCATCTACTTTCACCTATCTACAAGACATATTGCATGCCAATAATTTCCCTATGTTCAGAGTTCAAACAGATCACATCTTTGCATTTTACAGTCTGAATTAGCTGCACTAATATACAAGCGGACTCGACTTGTTCGCCTGCGTGGCCCCGGTGGACGACTAACTTTTGGAACTATGGGTGAATCTGAGGTTGTCAGTGCCAAGGGGTAAGTGCAATAACTGCTTTCATATGTTACTATTACAGAATTTGAAGTGATCTATTGAGTGCAAAAAGTGATTTTGTGATATTATGCGATCTTTGCTTGTTTACCTGACCAATTCTATATCTATATGTTATTTCGTAGATTTTGCAACATGATCTCTTTGGATATTGTGGCCTACTGCTGATTTAAAGCCTTGATATCGACGTCCAAAAATGGCCAGTAGGATGAACCTTGTGCAAGTTCCGCATCATAACTATTCCACACCTCATGATTCTAAGAAGTTTATGTTGGACTATGTTTGGTTTTCTCTAACCATTATAACTGTTTCTAGAATATGACACCTACTATAAACTTAAAATATGCATTTTGCTAGAATTTTATCATGTCTTTCATATAACATGATTATGTTTTGTATCTGTCGTAGTTTCTGAAGTATAGTCCAACCAGAGCAACTAAAAACTTGAATACCAACTTGGCAAAGGTTCTATTAGGATATACCATAAATCCAAGTTCTGACTAGTAACTCGTTATGATATTAAGTGTTTATTTATCAGTTTTTCTCTATAATTTTTCCCATTTCCTTTACTATATATACCACGGGAACTGTAGCGTATACACTTGACGTCATTCCCCTACATGCCTTGGAACATGGTATTAGGCAGGACGCCTAGGCTAGGGGCTAAGGCTTCCTAGGCTGGCACCGTGTTGTCCTCTCCTTCCCTCATCCTACTTTCCTCCTTTTCTCTTCCTCCACTTCTTTTGGCGCTCCTATGGCCGCCAACTCTTCCTCCGACTACCTAGGTTTTTTTGGAGCTTGTATCCTTCACTTTTGGGCATTTGGGTCCTACTAGAGTTCCTCCATAGGTGATGAACTGATGACCAACCCCTTAGCCAGTTAAGAGTTCAATGAGAAAATGACCTGTGGATGAACATCAAAGTGTTGCTCACTTGTTCACTGAACAATAAAATATTGTTCCTTTGTCTTTTTGTTGGCAAAACTTGTGCTCCTTTCAATGTCCATTTTCTTCATTTTCCTAACTAAGTAATTGAATACTCCTATTGATGTGAGCAATCCACTTTAACTATTTGTGTACTTGCCTACATGCTCGCCCGTACCTACTTGATAGCTGATCAATTGGCTTTGACATGTCTAGTTCGCTTACTTTGGTCAAAATATTGGGAAGAATTGTGTTGTTTGGAGTTGATCTATTATGATTTATGTGGAAGCTCAATGGAAACATCAACATTTTGGGATGGTCCACCTAAAAAGCTATTTGAGGAAATGGATAATAAAGCAAATCAATACAACATTTGGGTTTTTGTTGATTTGATTTTAAGTAATTAACATAGAAAGAAAGAGGACAAAGAGGGATGATGACAAGGTTCAGGAGAGAGGCAACATGGTAAGATTCCTAGCAAGTCATCTTTGATCTCCCAAACCACTTGTCACATGCACAAAATACATCCTCGGTGGAACCCCTTTCAATGGAGGTTTGCATCCTCGGTGGAACCCCTTTCAATGGAGGTTTGCTAAAAGGCAAAAGACGAGAAAAAACTTTGGAGCTTTGCTTGTGGTTCGTCCATGGAAAACCCATCATTTTGATGAAAAAGGGATAAATGTGAGCATTTGGAACAAGAATATTAGACCAACATTCCCATCTTGATCAAGGCACACAAAGTTTCTTCATGGTTGCGATAAGGTTGCAAGTTTGTAAGCATAGGTTCCTTTTTGGGCAAACCCGAAAGAGTTTGTCGCTTGATGAATCATATAGGCGTCTTGATATCACTTGTATCAGCGTCGTTATTGACAATCACTTCTTCCTTGAGGAGGTCAAGTTTTGTAGAGAGATTGGACTGAGACACACTATAAAAGTCGAGTGTAATTGGTGCTCCAATATCTATTTTCATTGTAGAATATACAAAACCTGAACTTCAAGGTGTTCAAGATATTATCCAGCTATAGGAGAATGAGTGTGTGAATCAACATAGAGAAACATATCGGGTTCGCTTGGGGTGGGTTATCTCGGCCGTCAAAAAAAAATATAGAGAAACATGAATTGCGTGATTGCTCTCCTAGATGAGTCCAGTGGACTAGTGAATGCCTTGATAAAACTTCCTTCCAACATCTAGTCTTCCTAGCTCCTAATGGTGTCTGCTAAGCCAATCCAATGACGTCATACCTATTCGTCCGTCATGCAACAAAAGGCCTAAGTGGAGGGTACCTTTACACATCCAATGGGGAATAAGGTAATGGGCTTTCAATTGAAAGCTTAATTTCATTTTCTACAAAAAGATCAAGTCGATGCCTTGAAAATCAAAGAAATCTATTTTTATTTCAAGAGAGGCTCATGCCTGAGTTTTAATCCTATAAATTAGTCACTAGGTTCGGATTGGGATCTCATTTGGTGGGTTTGAAAAGTTCGACATTTTTGAATTATTCAGAAATTTGGAATAAAACTAATAAAAGTTCAATCAAATATTTAGGGTAAAACCAAGTACTGCAACAATATGTGTGTAGACACACATATACCATACAAATACTCAAACACACATACATGATGCCTATTTCTGTGTAATGCATAGATGTTGGATCATCCAAAACTAAGTGATGTAATGTAGTCTAATACTTAATTGATCATAATTTATTAATACATTTTCTCCGATTTGTGAAGGTGCTACATTTTTTACTCACATAGCATATAAATATGGATATCCTGAAAGAGTTGGATAAAAAAATAAAAAAATCTTAAAAAATAGTGAAATGTGTAATGTGGAAAAAATACAAGAATTATGCAAACTTCGAGTGTAAGGGGTGCATGGGGAAAAATCAATTTATTCGTGAATGTTTCAGTTGAAGAATATTATGATTGCACAGAAGAGTCAACTTTTTCCGAGAAAGAAGGCTGACCCAATGTAATGGCCGGTCTGGGCAGATTGTTGAGTTGCCAGACCTCTATCTTGATTGCCGCTCTCCATTGCCAAACTCACAAAGAAGCTTCGTATTGCCCTTATGGATAGAATAAAGGCAATTTTCAAAAATTTGGATGCATCCTCTCGTCTTGATAGTAGGTAAGGTTGAGTTGGTAATCTCTACCCTGTCTACTTATTAGTTATTCTACTTAAATACCTTTCCTCTTCCTATTGGTATCATTAAAGTTTTAAGTGGTTAAATATTGTATATTGATAGATAAAGCAATTACATGACCTCTGTTATATATAAGGTGATAGAGTTAATAAAAAGGATAATAACCAATGTGAGACTGCAGTAAATAAGAGAAATGGCTAACATTAAAATATATCTTAACACTTACCCTCAAGTTGGAGCATAGATGTCGATCATGCCAAGCTTGTCAACCATAGTAGTAAATTTGGAATTCAGATGAAACTTTTTGAAGATATAAAGAATATGCTTAGTCGTGATGTAGGGAGTAGAGATGCTTAGAGTTAACATAATCACCTCTCTCACCAAGTAACAATTCACCTCAATGTGTTTGATAGGATCATGAAACGTAGGATTACTGGTAATGAAGATGGAGCCTTATTATCATAGAACATAGGCATATGCTCATCATAAAAACACCAAATTCTCTCAGAAGACTTTGAAACCACTTAAGTTCACAGGTAGTATGAGCCATGGCTATATATTCAGCTTCTACACTAAATCGTGCTACAATAGTCTGCTCGCCACTTCTCCTAGTGACTAGATTTTCTCCCACAATATTGCAATATCCATACATTGACTTTTTGTCATATGCACTACTAGTACTAGCATAATTGAAGTCAAAGTATCAGTGATATGACAATGTTCATGTCTTTTATAGAGAAGTCCTATTCTTAGAAAGCCAATATGATATTCTAAAATGTGGCACATAGCTTCCCAATGACATTGTCTTAGCTCATCCAACTATCCACTAACAAGTCCAACAATAGATGTAATTCTCCGATCACTGTCAAGTTTATTAGTACTAATCTATTTTCTATATAGTTTGTTATCATGATACACTATAGAATCATCATCATCCCATTTTGTGTTAGAATCCAGAGAAGTGTGACTGGTTTAGCTCCAAGCATACCAGACTCATGTTGTAAATCAAGAACATTTTTTTAACTCCCCCTTAGCCCAACCCACCTCAAAGTCAGACCCCCACCTACCCCTACCCGTGTTGTGTCATCTTCACACATGGTTGGACCCACGACCTCCGGCTCACATGCAAGTCGATCGACGACTGCCCACTAGAATGGTGTGCTCTTAAGGAGATCAAGAACATATTTGTGCCTGAGATACACGGAGACACGAAGAAGAACATGATGCTCCAGTCCCCGAAAAATAGTAAAGCTTGTCAAGATATTTGTTGATATTCCTTAGTTGCTTGAATCCTATCATAGTCACTCCCATAGAGTATAACATTGTCAACATACACATTCTGGATGGCGATCCTAGAGTTGGTATCTAGAATAAAAACATAATGAGCAGAGTGTGGCCTTTTGAGGTCGAAGAAAGAATTTGACTTAATTACCGAACCAAGCTCCCGTGCTTTGCTTCAAGCCATAGTTCGTCTTCCCGAGCTTACATACTTTGGTACATTGCCATTGAGCAAAAAACCTTGGATGTTACTCATGAGAGTTATGACGGTCCCCATACAAGAAGGCATTTTTCACATGAGTTGAAATAAAGGTCAATTATGGTTAACAACAAGGCTAAGCACACTGGCAAAAAATATAGTCGAACAACGAAAGAAAATGTCCCAAAATAGTCCATTTCATAAGTTTGTGTATAGCCTTAACAACAAGACGTGCTTTTCGTCGTTCAATGGTGCCATCAGGTTGATATTTAACATTGAAGACCCAGTGATAGTCAACTGGAGAGCAGTGAGTAGGAGGACCAACTAAATCCCTACTACACTAGTCGGTTAAAGCACTCATTTCAAACTCCGTTGCTTGGCACCAAGCATGGTGTTGTAGAGCTTGATGTGTAGTCTTAGGAATAGATAGAACAAAAAGAGCAGAAGTAAAACTAGCAAAGCTAGAGCTAAGACTAGCAGTAGAACAATAATTTCCAATAATGCAATGTGCAGGAGCAAACGCCTTTACATAAGCCAATGGGAAGATCCAAATTAGAAGGGCTAGTGTTTACTCTAGGAGTACTTGGGTCTGCTGACAAAGAGAGGACTGAATAGTCTGAATGTTGACGGGGCCATGAAAGGAGTAGGGGCATGTGTTCTTTGTTGATATACAAGAAGGGGAATATTGTAGATAATGTAGACGGGTTATTCTATATTTCATCTTTAGCAAGATTAAGAACAAGAGACAGAGCATCATCCAGAAGATCCTTGAACATGGAGGATGCTTAGGCTCCAATTGGTTCGTTGTAACCATGGAACTAAATGTCGTCGACATGGGGCGAAATTTCGCCGATAATGTCGATGTCGACGGTCGGCGACGTTGAATCCATGTAAGCATCCTTATTCCACAATATCCTCAACATTTCGTCGATGCTGTCAACATTTCCCTATATGTCAGCGAAGTTGACCCAAGTCCATACAAAAATTCCACAATGTCCTCGACATTTATCGAAGTCGTCGAAGTTGGCGACATTCTTCTGGTATTTTGTGGAGTTGGCTGTGTGAGGGGGAAAAAGTGTTGGAGCTTGAGGTAAGATGATTTTGATGTTATCTTTTACTATTCTAAGCTAATAGTAATAGACCGACCCTCTCTCTGCTAAATCTACCATAGATTTACACTATTTTTTATGTAGTTTGCTTATTGTCACAAACTTTATATATGGTAGAACTCCGTAGTTCGGAGATGGCTGTATGTAAGTGTGCATTTATCTACATCTGTAAACCTCTATGGATGGCTATATGTAAACAAACATATATTGTGTTTTTTAGCTAGATTTGATGAAATCTGTCGATTTTCATCACAAAATGACTATTTTTAGCTTAATTTTTATCGAAGTTGCATCGAAGTTTGGTTGTAAAAATCCTCGACATTTCCTCGACATTTCCACAAACTTCCATGTCCACACCTGTCGAAGTCGGCTCGAAGTCGAAGTCTTGTTCCATGGTTGTAACTAGAATTTTTAGGGAACTCATTGTCCATGAACTCAAGTTTAGTTCTTGAAAATGAGTTATGTTGATTGGTATATATATTAAGTTTCTTCTAGAAAGATGACTTCCATGTGATTGTTGCCCCTTGATTAAGATCAACACACTCGTTAATATTAAATCCACAAATAGTTGTCCATCTTCTTTGAAGTCAGAATGATCGACCATCTACATTTTCAAAAATAATACCAATAAAATAAGTGCCACAAAATTATTTTATGCAATTATATTGTAATAAAGAATACAACATATGTCAGAAAAGGATTATAACATATACCAAACATCTATTATTATGTAAATAATATGTATTTCTTTATTGTGAATGTCAAAAAAACCTACGTAAGAAAACACCTTTTCAGAAGGGTAAGCAATTGATGAGAGGACAAACAAAGGTAAACAATTGACGAAAGAATTAATACAAGCAAAGGTCTAATTCTATTAAATTTAATATATATTATATGATGAGGATGACATGTACCTCACCAATGTTGAGATGTCTTCCTTGAAGTTACCAAGGCCAACATCAATCGCCGTCAGTATCAAATAAAAGGATCAATCAATGTTGTTGTCAAGACTGTTAGAGTCTAGAATAAATCTAGTAGGAAAGGAGCAGTTGAAGATCCTTCACTATTGATTCTCGTCAAAGGCAAAAGAGAATTATCAGGAGTTTCAGCCCACAGAGCAAAACTGGTGCGGTGCAAAGAGCAGTTCGAGGCATATGACTACTGGTTCCTCATTGAAGACTCAGCTGTGACTTGTCACAAAGAAAAACTAGACGCCCCCAAAAAGAGTATAATAGGTTTTGCAGATCGTTGAACTTGTTTTCCGATCCATTTCCTTCATAACTCAGAAGGCAAGCCCTATTTATACCTAGGGAACTCCAATTTTTCCAGGGAACTTATTCTACGGAGTTACGAAAAACCCATCACTGAAAACATGTTCTAGAACTTGAATCACTGTTTTTTTAGTTCACTTACAGCAAACCAATCTGAGCCTTAGAAATGGTCATAACAGTTATACCCTTTTTGCGTTCGAGAATATCCCAAGAAAATGCATTTAGTGGACCGAGGATCCATTTTAGTAGTGCATGGGAAAAATCATAAACAAAGCATGTTCCCATATATCCTTGGAGGCACATGAAAAAGGGAGGATTTAGGATACAAAATCTGGTATGGCGCCTGATATTGGAGAACCAAAGAGAGCATGGAGTTAATGAGAAAACAAGTTGTTGAGACTACTTCTCTCCATTGTCCTAGATACGTGAAGCATGCATCTACTTTTCCTCTCAGCGATACCATTTTGTTGAGGTGTGTAGGAACATGAGGTTTGGTGAAAAGTTCCCTCAGTTTTGTAGAAATCTCAAACCACATGGTTGCATTCACTCAAGTGCATTATAAATGCAGAGAATCTTAATCATGGTGCATGACTTCAACTTTGTCAGGTGTGGAAGTGGAAGTTTGTAGAAACTTCGGGGAAGTTTAGACGCAAACTTCGATGACATTTTTGAAATTAAATTAAGCAAATTTAGAGAAAACTTGGATTGGAAACATAAATCATCTTAGAAGCTCTATGTTAAATGTGTCAATAATTAATAAATCAGAAATGAGTTCACAACATAACACAAGACTCACACGTCACAACTCACAAATGAATTGTACAAATGTGTAACACAATATATCCAACAATCACAGCCTCCACTAGTTACGAATGATTGTAGTGGGAGCAAAGTGAATTATGTTGGATCTATAATGGGCTCTAGAGGGGAGGTTAATGGAGCTAAAATCACCTAAACAAAATTCATTAGACCTTCAAGATATTTTCCAAGACAATATTGCAAGTATGAAAAGCAAGGGAGAGAAAGATTGAACAAGCACAAAAGAACACAAGTATTTATAGTGGTTCCAACCTCTCGATTTAGAGATGTACTCTACTACTTAGAGAGATCAACCTCTAGGATTTTCAACCATGTCTCACTCCTTATATTCTATTATAAGACTTATAACATAAGAACTCTATTTTTTAGATCAAGGGATAACTAGCTTCCCTTTAAGGCCAAGGGAGCCAACAACTTTACAAAGGACTTACCAATCCATGAGCAAGAGTCTTTGCCTTATCAAGGACTTACCTACTCCTGCAACAAGTCTTTCGCCTTCACCTAGGATTTACCCATGCTTGCAACGAGTCTTCAACCTTCAAAACTTGTTCTTGTGTTGGATCTTCTGCCTTTGACTTCACCTTCACCAAGGAGAAGCTTTTAACCAAGGGTCTCCTACCCTTCTTCTCCTCTCTTATCCAAGAGAGAGAGAGAAACTTCTTCAATAAAGAAAGATGTATTGGGAGGTAGAGGAATGAGAGCCTCACAAGATCTACATGTAGGACTAGCTCTCTCAGAAATCTCCTACTTACTTTAATGTATGTAGCAAGTGATTAAGCTCATTTGAGTGGTTGGAGGCTCTTTACAACACTTTATCTCTCAACTATAGTATAGGGGCATTTATAGTGCTTGTCTAACCATGGGAAGATGCCCAAAGGATCCTATTCATAGTTGAGGATGCCTCCTAGCCGTTACAACCATTTAGGATGAATTATAGCGGTTATTGGGATCTCTAACGAATATATTTTCACCTTTTTCACCCTTCCACGACTATAGTGCATTGCAAAAATGCTTGCTACAATGTTCTTAGTCAAGTTTGTAACTCGACCTACAGACATTGTTGTTTGGGCATTTCTTTTTGGTCGCCCGGGTTGCATTCTGGCATAAAACTCAGGCCACAAGAGGTTCTGGAAAGCCATATGAATAGTGTTGTCAGTTGAGTTATACCCTGGGGAAACTAGGCCAACTGGACTTGCTGTTTTGGTTTTCCAAGACCCTCCAAGTGCAATATCAATTCACCCTAATTGATTGTATTACACATATGAGCTTTATAAGAAAGTCTATTTACTTAAGTGGTTTAGTCTTTTACTTAAGTTGTTTAGTCTTTTGCTTAAGTTAATTGAGTCAATTTGTATATGGGCCCAAGTGTGTCTTGGTGCATTAAGGTTTAGTCTAAAGTCTGTACACTTCTTCTCCTATGTAAAGGAGGGAGATTCCTCTTATCAAAGATATCGATTAGCCTTCTTTTACTTTTTGACAAGCTTAATTACAAGTCATACAATCATTACAAGTGATTTGCGTCAAAGATCTAATGAGAAAATTATCTATTCTTCAGTTTTGATTATGCATGTATGACTTGATCTTAGGTTTTGTAAGTTTAGGCAAGTCTATCTGATCTGAAATCATTAAGTTAGACAAATAGGTGGAATAGTTTAGTCATCTCAAAATAAGGGATTAGTCAATAAATTACTCTCCTATCCCATCTTTAACTAAACTCCATTTTAGTGTGTTGACCAGGCCGTTACAGTGTCAACCCATTATCTCCAACATTGGGGACTTGTCGACAACTTTACCGACAATGTGAGAAGCAATGTTTTAAAAAGCATAAAGCGGTAAGCGTGTAGACAACAACTTGTAACTGCTTAAGCACTAAGCAGGCGATTTTTTGAAAAAGTGGGTTTTAGTTTCCTATAATTTTTTAATGCAAAATTTCATATATATACATAGATATACTATATTTTTTGGAATATTTATACATATCTAAACACTCTACCAACAATATAAAACACCCAAATAGTTTATAACACAACTATAGAACAACGATTATAGCTATATATTATAGTAAACAATTGTCATAGATAAAGCACCTTACACAACTAGAAAATAATAAGTGTATATACATAATACAACAACAATTTTGCATCATATGTTTACATAAATAAACAGTAAACAATAGACTTATCATCGATGCCCTACAAACTAATTGTTACTTTTGCATATCATCAATTAGTGATACATTTCAACAATATTAGTATATTTCATCAAAGTATGCTTTCTAAATTACACAATAGCTATATATAATTTACTTGGATATATTACAACGACACCATATTATTACGGCTTACATGCAAAGTATGCATTCTAAACTAGAACTAGGGCTTATCATAGAAGATTTAATGTATATAATCTTAATATATTATAGTGAATCTTGGATTATATAATTTAATTAATGTTACAACCTTATAGTAGTAAAAAAAAGTGGGCAAAAAGCGGCTGATTTTCTTCAATCTTCTTAATTGACACTTAGGAGAAATGATCAATTTTTTTTTAATAATAAAAAAAGACACTTAGGGGCTGATATAAACAGCTGAGGAGTTGGGCCTTAATCGGTCGCTCAGGACTATTTTTAATACACTGGTGACAAATGTCGACCTGACACTATGACGAGGACGACTTATCCAGGCTTCGACTTCACCAACTGTCGCTGTCAACAACATAGCCAATTAATCGCCCAACTTCGGTGATGTTTAGATCCATGATCTTAATGGACTGTAAGAATTGAGTCTTGGTTTCTGTAAAGAATTTTTTAATAGCATCCGACATTGTGCACAATATTCCAATAAAAACAACCAAGTCGTTCTAGGATAGTCATGAATAAAAGTTAAAAATAGAAAAATCCAGATAAACTAGTAACATAACAAGATCACCATATGTCAACATGCATCACAACAAAAATCGAAGATGAGCCAATACTTGTTTTTCTAGGATAAACACTTGTCTGTTTGCCAAACCAACACACCTCACATTGAAAATCAGAAATGGAAATAGAAGGAAGCAAATGTTTTTATTTTGTAGTAGATAGAAAGCCCAAGGGATATTGTCATTCTAAACCCATCACAATATTAGATAGAAATGTAGCAATAGAAGTTATTGACCTATCTGGGTAATAAAACCCATTTGGTCCCTCAAGGCCCGGATCAATCCTTGTCTTGTGCGAAGATCAACCATCAAGGTCAAAAGTGGCAGAGCATTTAAGGTTTTTTCACAGTTCATTAACAAATAGAAGATTGAAAGGAAATTTTGGGAAAAAAAGAGAATTTTATAGTCTGAGTAGATGTCTGTATATCCCCAATTCCTTTTGGTCCAAGGAAAAAAGGAGGCAACTAGATGTCTTGCGTTAGTTAAACCAAACTGCTATGTATATGAGAGGGGCACACAAATACATACTGGACACAATCCTAATGGGCCAACATAATTAGGCCAGTTAATATATTTAGTATTTTGTTATTTACTTTGTGCTTTTGTTATCTTGTCTTTTATCCCATATTGGTGAACTCTATAATAATTGACTTGTATCCTATATAAGGAGAGGGTCTATGTTTTTTTTATGCATCAAATACTAAAGATTGTTTAGTCTTCACATGGTATTAGAGCGGCATGATCCTCCCTAAGCCCTCTCCTACCTAACCCTAATGCTTCCCTTTCCTAAATCCTATCCCTGCTATTCCCTAGCCGCCACCCCTCTCCCTTTCCTCTTCTCTTCCCTATCTCTCTCCCCTGCCCACTACTCCTCTCTTTCCCCTACCCTCGTCGCCAAGCCTGCAACCCCTTCTAGCCCCCTTTCCCCTTCAAGCTCCTCCCAGTCGCCACCCCTCTTTCCCCTTCTAACCTTCCGCCACCACCCCTCTTCCTCTTTCTCCATCCCGCCGCCACCCAGAACCCACCGCCCACCTAGAACCTGCCGTTGTTGCACAACCCTCCACCCAGCACCCGCTGCCGCTGCTGCACAACCTAGCCCAGCCCTCCTGCCCTCCTTCCACCTCTCGCACCCCTCCTGCGCAGAACCCTCCCACACCCTCCACCTTGCCTGCTTGCTCGTTGCCAGTTCCATGTTCTCCTTCGTCCACTCACCAGCCCGCCTACTCCACAGCCCCCCTCCTTCCACCTCCATACCCTGTGAGCCGGATTTGATCCAACCTCACGTGCTGTTCCTTGTATAAAACACTCCTACCTCGGTTTGCCTTTATGACTTAGGGAGGGTCTTGTTCCCTCCCTTCTGCCTTCGTCACATGTTTGTCTGATTGACGCTGTGACTTTGATTTCCTATCTTCTACTACTGCCCATGTATTTGGTTTATTCAATCTGCTGTTGCTACTTGGGTTGACGCTTCACACCCCTTCTCTCTGATATGCTGCTCTACCACACATTCTTTTTGGTGTCTTGTGTGGTTTGAGCACAAACTTGATTTCACAATGGCCTCTATTGATAATTTCTGGACATTGTATGTAACCACAGTAAAACTGGATGGTTCAAAAGCATCTTCTTCCCGATTCATCTAGTTACAGTTAATTCATTGGGGAGTTGGTTTACCTGACTGCCACTGGGTCAAATACTGTTCTGTAGATGGCCTAGTTAGCAGATCGTAATCGCCACACTCCTATATCTCACATTCTTAGATGTCTCACAGAAACCTCTAGACAATGCTGGCGGTACAAGAAGCACATGCGTTTGACTCTGACTATGCAGGGAGCTGTTGATAGAATATCTGCATATGGGAATTGCATATATGTTGCTCAAAATCTTGCGACTTGGTGAAACAAGGAGCAAAAAGTGGTAGGCAGATTAAGTGTTGAAACCGGGTATCATGCGTGGACATATGGCATGCACGTTGTTATAGGTGAAGGCTCTTCGACTACATGGTCTTGGTGTTCAAATCCCCGTCTTTATTCCTAAGTTCAGCTGCAAAAAGGCTCTCATGCCATCTCTATTTCCAACAACACTTTTTATTAGTGATTAACACACATTGAGGTTCACCGTCACTTTTGTTGGATCAATGGGCTCTAGAAGGGGGGGTTGAATAGAGCTTCACAAACTTCACAAAAGTGATTAGACCACCAAATTATATTAAGTGCAGAACTTAATTCAAAACAGCAATTTGATGTCCTAAACTAACATACAAAGCAAGGATAAGAGACAAGGAAAGCATGCACTTGGACAGGTGGTTTAGAGTGGTTCCATGTCCTAAACTTAGGAGCAATGTCAGTCCACTACCTAGAGTTGGTTAGGCTCTAGGATTTGTAACTTGGTTCTCTTATATATATCACACAATAAGATTACAAGCTACAACTACCAACCATCCAAGGACTTATATATCAAGCCAAGATCTTCTACCTCACCAAGGACTTACCCACCAAGCAAGTAGTCTTCCACCTTCTTCAAAGGACTTACCCACTCTTGCTCTAGTCTTCGGCCTTGCAGGATTTACCTATCTTGCTTGAGCTTTGCCTTGCACCTCTCCTTCACTTGGAGAGCTTTAGCACCTTCCTCCTTCACTTGGAGGCCTGGAGCAGCTAGCCTTCTTCTCCTTCACTCGGGGAAGAACAGCAACCTTCTTCTCTTTCACTCGGAGAAGAAACTTCAATCAATCTTCATAGAGAATGGAGATGGGAGAAGTGGAAAGGAGAGCTTTACAAGATTACAAATGATAGCTCTCATACATGGGATCCTAACTCACTCATACTCACGAATTTGCTTTGAAGGTAGAGAGAGAAAGGGGCTCAAAGGATTAGAAACCACTCAACTAAGGCTAGGACCAAGCATATGTGAATGAGCAACCTTGGAATGAAGTCCAAGAGGTCCCATTTATAGTTGAGGGTGTCCCTTTGAGGTTGGGAGAGTTAAGTGGCACAAACTAGCCGTTTTACAACTTGCAACGGATCTATTTTGAGTCCCACCTACTCCTCCAACGGTTGGAATTTCTTTTTCTGCATTCCAGTACAGTTCGATCGGCCGAGTTTCAATAAAGGCAACTCGGCCGAACCACTAAGCGACAAGTCTGAAAGATAGACTGTCGGCCGAGTTCCCTTGGAGAAACTCGGCCGATCGGTCGACTTTCAACTTGGACCGATCAGTGGATCGGCCGAGTTTCCCATCATAGAAACTCGACCGAACAGGGATCGGCTGAGTTGGTAACTCAGCCGACCGCCCAGAAAATTCCAGAATATATGGATCGGCCGAGTTTGGAATTCGGCCGACAAAATCCCTGTTATGGGTATTTTGGAATTTTCATAAACTGTACAAACGATGGATTTTTGAGTCCCAATCAATTTATCCATCTTAGTTACAATACAAAACATGAGTATAAGTGATTACATCAATTGTTCTAAGCCTCTAAGGGCTATATTACAAAACGATCAAAAGTCACATGTTTTGCATGTGCTGGATGAGTAGCTTTGGAGTGAAATGAGATTCTTTTCTTGTACCTAATGTCTGAAACAATCTCAAATAGATTTGTTAGATACATATGAATGGAATGGTTAAGTCATTATCAAAATATGGGCAATGTGCGACACCTAGGTCAACAACTTTATGCGGGAAAATTTTCTAAAAAAGTAGACATCTACGTCCTATTTGAGGTCTGAAAACCAAGTTGCAGTTATATTCAGCAACCCGCTAGTCAGGAAGTCTGTTCACCTTCTAACTGGCTGAGCTTATCAGACATGTATGCTCCAGCTTTGGGAAAAATGTTAACATGTTAACTTGAGTTTGTATCCATTTTTTAAACTTTTTTTTTCTTCCCGCTTTTTCAATTATATTTATAGGTATCGTGGGCAAATAAATAGCATACAGTAACTCAAGGCTTGTCCTTACACCGTTCAACGAGACCTAAAACTCATTTTTTGTTGAAGTATGTTTCCTAGAAAGAACCTGTTACCATTATTCTTTGAATGTTTCTTAGTAGTGAGGCTCAAACTTTTCTTGGTTGAAACGATAGAGTTCAAACTTCTGTTACTGATTATATTTTAACATGATAAACCTGATCCTTGAAACTTTTTTGTTACAGGAAGGGAAGTGGAGGGCGTGGTTTTCTAAGTGGAGCTGGTGAAAGTGAAATTCAACTTCAACGCCACAGGTACATTTTCAACTAATATATATTGCACATTTATGCCTTTCCGGTTCATTATTACTTTGTTATTGCCGGGTCTGCTGATAAATCCTTGATGAGCAGCTTAGGTCACTCCAGAACAAATGATCTGTGTTCTACTGCAAGACAACTACTTTTATGCATAGAATTTCTCTTTTCTTTTACTAGCAAGTGCAGCTGCCACATGCAAGTTGGCGACTGTGTGGCAATAACTTTCATACCAGCAAGTTTTTATTTTTAAAATTTAATCTCATAAATGGTAGCGACCTGAATTCTTACATTTTCACTCCTTATGTTTGAGAGTATTGTGTAAATTCATCTATTTTAGAAAGATCAAAACCCAACAATAAGTTTACACGAGAACTATATTGCTTGCTGAACATAGTTCCATGTAAGCTGAACTTAACAGGTAGCTGAACCAGTAAAGCCTGTTGGGGATGGTACTGCAGGTGCAGGATCGAATCCTGGTTCCTGCAGGGTCACTACAGGAGGAGCCTTAGAAACCTCTTTGTGTGTTCACAATAGGCCTTGACGCCTCCTGGAAAATAAAAATATATATTAAAAAAAAACAAAGTTCTATATAAGCTCATCTTGTTTACACTGGCACTTGCTTCTCATTGCTGAGTTTTCTTTGCAGAATCCAACAAAGACGTGAACAGTTGCTGCATGAAATTGAAGAAGTTCGCCGTACTAGAGCTTTGCAGCGTGACTCTCGTAAAAAGCATGGAAGCGATGGCTTAGCAACTATTGCTATCGTCGGTTATACTAACGCTGTATGTTCTGAAATCCTATCTTTAGCTTTAATTTGACACGATTTGCAGCTGAGAGAAATAGTTTAATGTAACTTGAGGATAAATTTTCTAAAAAACTGATGATTTTTAGTTATGAAGCTTGGTATGATCATTTTTGTGTTGTGAATACACAGTTAAGTCAATTAAGAAGTTATGGAGATAGAAAATGGCAGCAAAGACTTCTATTTAGCTTTATTTGATATTCATCTATTTAGCATTATTTGATATTCATCTATTTAGCATAGACCTTATTTTTATATTTTATGCAATTATCATACACTATCATCTAAAATTAATTGATTCTTGTTAACATATATTCCTGTTTTATGTATTCTGTTATTTGTTTTGTTATTTCCATATTATATGTGGACCTCTCTGTAATTGTTTCAGTAATATATATATATATGAGGGTGCACACACTGTGCAACCCTACGCTTCCCACAACTGTGGGAAGCGTAGGGTTGCACAGTGTGTGCACCCTTATATATATATATTACTGAAACAATTACAGAGAGGTCCACATATAATATGGAAATAACAAAACAAATAACAGAATACATAAAACAGGAATATATGTTAACACTCCCCCTCAAGTTGGAGCATAGATATCAATCATGCCCAACTTGTCCGTCAGAGTGCAGAATTGCTTCTTCGCCAGCAGCTTGGTGAAGATATCAGCAACTTGGTCTTCAGAACGAGTGAAGGGAGTGCAGATCTTGCCAGTAAGAATGGATTCCCGAATAAAATGCCAATCTACTTCAATGTGTTTAGTGCGCTCATGATAAACTGTATTATTAGCAATGAAGATAGCAGCTTTATTGTCACAGTGCATAGGTATAGCAGAAGAAGAATCAACCCCGAACTCTTTTAACAGAGAGCGCACCCACAACAATTCACAGGCAGTATGGGCCATGGCCCTATATTCAGCTTCAGCACTGGACCTGGCCACAACATTTTGTTTTTTACTCCTCCAGGTAACAAGATTACCTCCAACATACGTACAATACCCAGAGGTAGATTTTCTGTCAACTCTGCTGCCAGCATAATCAGAATCAGAGTACCCTTCAAGAGAACAATGTCCATGCTTCCTGTAGTGAAGTCCCTTGCCAGGAGACTTCTTCAAATATCGTAGAATCTGACAAAGAGCATCCCAGTGACACTGTCTGGGTTTATCAAGGTACCTGCTAAGAAGGCCCACTGCAGTAGAAATATCAGCTCTAGTAACAGTCAAATAAATGAGTTTACCAATCAGCCTCCTGTACTTTTTATGATCAACAAAGAGAGGAGAAGAGTCATCATCCCAATTTACATTAGGATCTAGAGGAATATCAGCAGGTCTCGCTCCCAGCATACCGGTCTCCTGCAGTATGTCTAGGACATATTTTCGCTGAGACAACACAAGAGCATTAGAGTTTCTAGAGACTTCTATGCCCAGAAAATATCTAAGTTTGCCCAAATCTTTGGTAGCAAAGTGCTTGCCTAGATGAGATTTAGTAGCCTGAATACCAATAGAATCACTGCCAGATATGATAATATCATCAACATAGACAATCAGAATAATAATACCAGCTGAAGTCTTCTTGGTGAAAACAGAATGATCCACCTGAGATCTCAGAAACCCAAAGTCAATCATAATTTTGCTCAATTTATCAAACCAGGCACGTGGACTCTGCTTAAGCCCATAAATAGACTTCTTTAACCTGCAAACTTTGTGAGACTCCCCCTGAGCAACAAACCCAGGAGGTTGCTCCATATAGACTTCTTCTTGTAAATCACCATACAAGAAGGCATTTTTCACATCTAGTTGCAACAGTGGCCAGTCAAGATTAACAACAACAGAAAGAAGAATTCTGACAGAATTAAGACGAGCAACAGGAGAGAATGTCTCAAAATAGTCAATACCATAAGTTTGGGTGTAGCCTTTAGCAACTAATCGTGCCTTCAGCCTTTCAACAGTGCCGTCAGGTTGATATTTCACAGCATACACCCATCTGCAGCCTACAAGTTTGCACTGAGGAGGTGGATCCACCAGCTCCCAAGTATCTCGTTCAGCAAGAGCCAACATTTCCTCTTTCATAGCAGACATCCATCCAGTACTCTGTAGAGCATCCTGGATATTCTTTGGAACAACAACAACAGATAAGGCATATACAAAATTGCTAGAATGAACATTCAGATGATCAGTAGAAACAAACTGAGCAATACTGTGGGATGTGCAGGATCGAGTACCCTTTCTAAGAGCAATGGGTATATCAAGATCAGAATGTACCTCAGGTGTAGTAGAACCTTCTGGAGGTGAAGATTGGTTTTCATGGGGGGTTTCTTGAGTAGAAGGTGCTCTGTTCCTGCGTTGATAAACTATAATAGGAGGTTTAGCAGCCTCAGTAGTGACATTATCAGTAATATCAGGCACACAATCAGTAGTAACAGGTAGAGGGGAGGCAATAAGATCAGACTGCAAACTGTCACCGCGAGTAGAATAGTAAGGGGTATCCTAAAAAAAAACTACATCACTGCTAGTATACCATTTTCTTGCAGTAGGACTGTAACATCTGTATCCCTTCTGGGTACGAGAATATCCCAAAAAAATACACTTCTCGGCACGAGGGGACAGTTTATCAAAAGCAGGTCCAAGTAACCTTACAAAGCAGGTACATCCAAAAATCCGAGGAGGCATAGTAAATAACTGAATATCTGGTTGAAGAACTTGAATAGGCATTTTGTTTCCAATCACAGATGATGGCATTCTATTTATCAGAAAACAAGCAGTCAATATAGCCTCAGGCCAAAAAGAGCGAGGAACATGTGTATGCATCATAAGAGTCCTAGCCACCTCTAACACATGTCTATTTTTACGCTCAGCCACACCATTTTGCTGAGGTGTATAAGCACAGGAGGTTTGATGTATCGTACCAACAGATTTACAAAAAACATCCACATCTTTTTTAACAAATTCCAGCGCATTGTCAGTACGAATTTTTTTTTACAGGTACACCATATTGTGTTTTTATTTCAGCAAAAAAGAACTTGATAATAGACAAAACTTCAGACCTACTTTTCATCATAAACAACCAAGTAGTCCTTGAAAAATCATCAATAAACAGAATAAAATACTTATGACCAGATAGACTCGGCACATGACAAGGGCCCCATACATCAGAATGCACTAGATCAAACATGTTTTTACTGCTAATATGACTGCGTCTAGGATAAACAGCTCTAGTCTGCTTTCCAAGTTGACATGACTCGCACTGAAAACTACAAATGCCAAGATCAGAAACTAAATGTCGAAGCTTTTCAGATGATGGATGTCCCAGCCGGTAGTGCCACTGTAATGCAGACACCGAGGTAGATAATGCAGGAATCACAGTTGCTTTAGCTGCTTTTGGCAAATGATCGAGGTAGATAATGCAGACCTCTCTGTAATTGTTTCAGTAATATATATATGAGGGTGCACACACTGTGCAACCCTACGCTTCCCACAACTGCTTTGTGTTTCACAATTCTCTATCAGGTTCCTCTTCCCAGTCAAATTTCCACCATTTGATTTTAGTTGCAAATCACATTAAAATTTAAAGTAAAAATTATGCACACTTTATTTTAGCTGTAATATATCTGAAAGGTATCTTGAAAAAAATCACATGATACTCTCATCACTTTCAAGGAAAAGCAACTATTATTAGTTCTATCCAAAAGTGATAACTGAAGGAGGACTAATGGATCAAATTAACCTGTTGCCCTTATTTGTTATAAAGCCCATTAGCATAATGTTGATTGGAATTTCTTTTTTCGTTGTCCATTAAAGTTCAGCTGAACTTTGTATCTTGTAACTCATGAGTATTCCTGTTAGATCCGATCACGATGTTAATCTTCTTACATTCTTCTGCTGTTTGTAGGGGAAATCAACTCTGGTCAGTGCCCTTTCACGAAATGATGTGTACAGTGATGATCGGTATATGGTTTTAACTTTGAACAACTTTTTGACCTATCAAAGCTTTCTGCTGTTGCTTGGTTGATTCAGAAATAGGGTTCTAATGCTGTTGTGTCAATAGTGCTGTTACATTAATGTTTAAAGATATGACCTTGTGTGAAGTAAATGTCGATCATTTTGTTATTTCATGGGATTATCTCCTGATTTCATATTGAACATGTTAATATTACACCACAATGGATTTCCTTGATTACACATCATGTATATATTTTTGACGAAATAAAATAATGCTATGAATATCTGCACAGATCATGACGAAATTTGGAAATCCGCGTGCCACAAGTAATAATCAGGCATCTGTTTATGATTCAAATTAAAACACTCACCTGAGAAAATAATAGTTGTTTCTAAGAGATGGTTGAATACTTGGAAGTTATTTTGGTGTCAATGTTGTAGAAAATTAAATTTGATAAAAGATAAGATTGTCAAAGTTACATAAATAGACCTACAAGAGACTATGTAAAAAAACCAATCACACTTGGTGCCGAAAATGCCATGTGACAATTAATGTGGAAATCAACTTTGCAAAGTGATTGTGGGGAAGACCAGGCCATCGAAGTTGTTAACCAACCATATCAAGTGTCTACAAGGTGCACGAGGTGGTAATTGATGTAGGTATGCTTGGATCCGCCAAGTGTATGTAATTAGCACTGAGATGAAATTGGGTTGAAAACCGATCCCATGTAACTTCTTAGGATCACCATTTAGCCAATTTGTTATCCGAAACTGATATAACCTTGTGCCTTAAAGGGTGGACAAAAATCATTAATGCCAGGGATGGTTACATCAGGGAAAAATGTAGAATTTAATCGTCACTTATGAGTTGTAAGTAGAGGTAAAAATAAATAATTATCATAAGTTTATTTGTATAGGGAAAAAATTCTTATATGAACGACTAAGAATGTGATTTTTACTGATATATCTATATGCTCCATGAAATAAAATAAGTGAAAATATTAAACATGTGTAGAAGATGCAATACAAGGTCCCACATGCATCAAAACAATAAATCTAAAATGACACCATGGCGTTGCAATGTCAGATATTTAGTTCATGCCCTGATGCCTGGATACAATGCTCTCACGGTCTCACCATGGTATTATGATGAGCATCAGGAAGCTGGTACCAACATTGGTTGAGATAGAATGAGATGATGATTGTGAGCAATTCCTCAACAAGAGAAGATAAGGCTAGTTGAGAAAGGAAGGCTCAGATGTGAAAGTGCTCGTCATGGATCAATGATTGCAGAAAATGGTGAGAAATGTGTGGATATGGAAACTTCAGTTTGTGATGTGGAACACATCGTGAAGAAGAAGAACAAAGAAGATAAACGACAAATCTCAAATCTCAATTCATATTCAACTGCCCGGACATAGGCCCCAAGGCTGGCTTTTATAACACTACATGACTTGACCCTGAATTAATAGAAATTAAATCCTATTTAACAAAATTCAGATTTAAATAAAACCTAAAATAAAGAAAAGCATAAAACTTTTACGACTAAGCACATAAACTAGATAATTTGCGCTTAGGTCCCTACATATTAAAACAAAGCAAAAACAAGTAGAATAAAGCCTAATATGTCCTACATCAGTTTGCAGCCAAGGATTGTGCACATTTCGTGCTTTTGGAGAGGGCATGGGGGTAGCGAGCGATGGTTTTTGCTCACTGCTAAAACACTGCACGGTATAGGTTGGTGCTCCTTCCCTTGGCATTGTGGCAATGATGATGGAATGATGAAGGTTGGTATGCCTTATAGTTATACTTATAGGCTACTGTCTCAGAGCTATATAGGGGTTGCCAGAGCAGTCAACTTCATGTGTGTGACGAATGGTGGAAATAATTAATGGTTGCTCTGTACAATGGTAGGTACAATGTCGTTTGAGGCGTAATGACATTTGGAGAAAGTGACATGAGGGTTTCGTTGTCTTCAGTTCTTGGTGTAGGAGTTGCACCTGCCCTTGAATAACTGCTTCCATTGGCAGCTTGTTGAGATTACAATTTTTCTTCTTCTGTTTATATAGGAATTAATGCAGCAGGTGCATGCATGCATCACCCGTCCTTGCTATATCTTTTTTGCTTCTTTTTCTTCTGTTTTTGCTTCTCTATTTAAATTTTCTTTCCTTTTTTTCTTTCTTTTTCCTATTTACTTGACTGCCAGGGAGTACTAACAGATTTCCCCTTATTTTCCCCCTTTCAATATGTTAATATGTATGTATAGGGACCTACTTGTAAATATAAAAAAGGTCAGGGATCTATGTGTAAAGTCTGTAAAGTAAAGTCTCTTGTATATAAATATACAAGCATTGTGACCGTGGGTTTGTGTTAAGGTCATACGTCTCTTCCGTCCACTTGGTTCATCCCTCATTTTCCTTTTAATGTATTGTCTATTAGCTAAATAATTTGTTCTCTTCAAGAATCTGTCACTTTCTTACCAAATAATAGTGTTATACAAGACTTATACATGAGAAAGACGATTGGCGAGGGAATGAACTGGCTGGACTTTTCTACCTGCAGATGTCGCCTTCACGTGTCATTACTTCTCCTTCGGTGTTGCATAGTCGTCTTGGTCATGCGTCTATAGAAAAACTCAAGTTTTTGATCCTAGGTTTGTCCAACCTGGAGTTTTTGCAGGTTGAATCATGTCAATTTGGGAAACACACAAGGTCTGTATATAGGTCTAGGGAGTAGGGAGAGCCATTGAACAGAGTCTATCTTTCAGCTGATACATTCTGATGTATGGGATCCTAGTCGTGTTACTTCTAAACTTGGCTATATATATTTTGATATTTTTGTGGATGATTACCCTCGTGCTACATGGCTTTACTTGATGAAAGAATGATTTGAACTGTTGTCCGTATTTAAGTTTGTAAAGAGAAATCTTTATTATGAGTTGAGAGGATTATAGAGTGTCATAGATATAGCCTTATCTCCAAGTACGATGTACCAAAGACACAACATAACATAAACTAAACCGATGCTAACGAGCTTAAGTAGAGTTGACCCGTTTAGCTATTATAGAGATAATAGCTAACATAAAATACCACCAACACTCCCCCTCAAGCTGAAGAGTACACATTATGTATTTCCAGCTCATCACACATGTAGGAGAAGGATGAAGGTGGAAGTGGCTTGGTGAAGATATTAGCGGGCTGTTCTCCAGTCTTCACATAATGATCTTCTTGGCACGAATTAGATCTTTAACAAAGTGACACTTAACCTCAATATGCTTGGTGCGTTCATGAAAATTGAATTGTTAGCTATAAGAGTAGTTGTCTGATTATCACATTTGAGAGTTGATGGGGATGAGAGAGAGGAAGATCTAATTCTTGAAGAATGGATGTCACTCATTGGATTTCACAACAAGTCAGATAGATTGGTGGAGCGGCAAAAGCCCGTCTTGTTGCCAAAAGATTCACCCTAACATATGGTGTGGATTTCGTTGAAACCTTCTCGCCGGTCACTCACATTGCTTCTGTCCGAATCATGATCTCTCTTGCTACTCACTTAAGACTAGCGTCTGTTCCAGCTTGATACTAAAAATGCCTTCTTCCATGATGATTTAGATGAGGAAGCTTATATGCAGTGCAACAGTAGTTTCCGCGATTTTATCTCAGGAGGAGTCTTCACAAAGAGTCTGTCATCTCAAACACACTTTGTATGGCCTCAAGCAATCACCACAGACCTGATTTACAAAACTTTGTGGAGTTCTTACTAGCATGGGTTTTACCAGATCTTCAAATGATCACAACCTCTTCTTTTCTACATCCTGAGATGGAATCATTATCCTCGCCGTCTATGCTGATGATATTGTTATTACTGGTAGGTGATGCTCCTGGGATTTCAGCTTTGAAGCATGCACTCCAACTACATTTTTTCATACCAAGAATCTGGGAGACCATCGCTACTTCTTGATAATTGAAGTGCTACGCTCTCGGCATGGCATCTATTTATCTCCGCGAAAGTATGTCTTTGACCTCTTAAGGAATTTTGGTGTGCTTAATACTAAACATGTCTCTTCTCCTATGGACTATCGCCTATGAAGCATGGATACTCCAAAACAGGTGTCGTACCTGTAGCCGATACGTATTGGATACCAATACTCCGTGGATACTTCTGGATACGTATCAGATACTCCTAATTTGTATCCTACCGTATCCAGACAGTTAAAACTAGAAAAAAATCTGGGCATGACATTGTTTGATTAGCATTTGACACCAGTTCATGTTTCAACCCTCTTTGTTAAGTAGTAGCTTATAGCAAGGCTGTCATAGTTGCTTCCTTGAAGTAGTTCAAGGTTAGCCACCATTCCTCTTGCTAAATGCCAATCTTCCTTCTTCTCTTTATTGTTTGTATCTCCTCTGTTTTTTGGGATTTTACTTTTTAAAGAACTTCAATATGTAATCTGGATTTTTGTTTGTTCTTTATTGCAAACCAATTCATTCACCTTTACATGGTACTTCCGGATGCTTTCCCTCCTAAGGTGCAAGTTTTAAGCACGTTGATGTCCTCCATATTCTATGAAAGGCTTCAATTTAGTATCGTTGGGTTAACATGCCTCTTGTTTTGGTGACTAAATCCATTGTGATTTATTCTGGATTTCTATCTAGACAATATCTATTTCATCTCCTTTGAAGATAATCATTGCATCCCCATCCTTATGTCTCCCCCTATGAAGCACCAATACTCCAAAATAGGTGTCCTACCAGTACTTAATACATATTTGATGCTAATACTCCCTAGATACTCTTTAACACATACCAAATACTTCTTAAGTCGTATTCCTTTTTTTATTAGTAGGATATGACCTCAATGCAGCCAGGATACAACCAACCCATTTACAGCCAAGAGAGCACCCCACTCGTGTGATCCCTCAAAAATCCCAAAACCATGTGACTTCCAACTCTAGACTCCCTTTATTGTATTGTGATTTGAGAATGAAATTGGTATTGTCTGTTAAAATTTAAAAATATACATTAAAAAAACCGTTATATTCATGTTGTACCCGTATATTATATTTTTTGAAAATTGTCATATCCCCGAACCGCGCCCGCACCCGTACCCGTACCCATATCCATTTCTGTATCTATATCCGTGCTTCATAGTAGCTAGCTATACCTGAGAGAAGATAGTTTGGTATTACAGATGACACAACTCACTTTACAACACAACATTACATGATACATGAAATGTGAAAGGTTTAGAATATGATATTATCATGTCTTTTTGTAATTTGTCTCACATTAATATGAATGAAAGACCCCTTTTTAAATCATTGTTTGATATTATGGTATTGGTTTCCATTTTCTTTAGAAATATTGTGATTTTTGAATGAAATTTGATTGTCTTCATCTATTTTTAAATAAATATATTAGTTATTTTTAAAAATATTAAAATAAATATTAAAAAATTGCCGTATCCATGACGTACTGTATCTTATATTTTTGAAAATTACTGTATCCCTGTACCCATACCCGTATTCGATATGTATCTGTATCCATGCTTCCTAGACTATCACAAAGTAATTCTGTTGGAGAGGGTGTCCTGTGAAAAATAAAATAGAATTGAATGCAATGGAATTAGATGAATACAAGACTGGACACCCCTGTCCTATATATAGGAGCAAGGGAGAAACCCCTGAGACTTGTGTCCCAAGTAATCTAAATGGGCCGAGACACTAAAGGCCCACTAACTAATTAACCTATTAACTAAATAGGCTAATATAGACTCTCTAACACTCCCCCTCAAGCTGGAGCATGGGTGAAACACATGTCCAAAGCTTGGAGGTTACAAGACTCGATAAAACGATAAAAGAAATGATAAATGAAAGATAAAAGATAAATATCACTCCCATACAAAAGATGTTACTCCCCCTTAATCAATACTCCCCCTGAATCATATAGTGATGATGACTATGCAGGCTGAAAATACTCGAGCTTTGAAGAATGTCTTTCTTTGAAGTGCATCTGAAGAGCATCTGAAGAATGGACCTGATACTACAGCAGTAATTCGCTACTTGGAGCAGACGATCATCCATACCACGACCACGACAACTTCACTGGAATACGTACTTAACGCGGCACGAACGCAGATCTCTCAATGATGATGTAGTAGTAGTGGTGCCTTCAAAGCGTCTGAGAAGACGTGCATAACGTGGCACAAACATAGACGGACAATATGTTGGTGATACGATGCATGTACCATAACTCTGTAGCGTGAACCTTGGGGGCTTGACAGGAAAGGAGATATCATCCATCAAGGAAAGTCCCAAGAAGATCAACAACAGGTGATGTTGAAACAACAGATGCAACTCGGAGAAGACGTTACGAAGCAACTTGGTGAAGATAAACTCTGAGCTTCTGAAAATCTGAAGAAGCACTCATCTGTCTCATCTGAATGCACCTGAAGAAATACACCATCAACACCTGACATACATAATGCGGTACAAACGCGGATAGTGTCGACACTGAATGAAGCTGGCTGGAGGTGGAGAACAGACGTGCTGAAGAACGTGAAGCTCCATGAAGATAATAGCCTAGAACATATATAACCTGAATACATATATCATCATCTCATCTCATACTCTCTCTCATACATTCTCTCTCATACTCTCTCATGCTCGCTCTCTCTTCTCATCTCTTCCTCTCCTCTCTATCCCCCCCGCACACCAAATACGACAAGAGTGAGTGTTTGGTGTGGAGAAATGGGTACATGACCCCCCACACTATGGAAAGGGATACACACAAGATATGGGTGGGTGGGAAAGGAATTGGTGGATTTGAGAGGATTTTGTGATATGGATATGTATAAAAATGTGGAGAATGGAAATCGATAACCGGAGAGAATATGCTAAATGGGTCAATGTAAGATCCGGGTAGAAAATTAAATGGATCTAATCCCGACCCGAAAAGGGATTAGTTTGGCCCGTTAGGGCAACTTGGATCTGATTAGCAAAGATATGACCGATTAAGGATCCGAATAGAGAGGGCGTCAGAAATTTGGGAGAAGATAGAACAATTAGGGTAATGGAGCATCTCTCTAAGCAGCAACAAGGCGACATCAATAGGACAACAAGCAGCAATGGACAGAGATAATTGGTGATAATGGCAAAATAAATAGCAGCAGGGAAGCAACTTGGAACAACAACCACGAGCCTGGATGATGGCGATGGCGACTGAAGAGTGCAATCGTTGGCTGGGGATACAGTTGCTGCTAAATGAGGCAGTAACACTACAACAAACAGACACACGATGATGGTGATGATTGCAGCGGCTGGTGGCGACGTGATCGACAACAACATGATGGTTGTCACTGGCTGCGGTTGTTGCTGTTGATTGGCGGCGGTGGCGCTATTGCTGTGCGCTGATTGGCGTCGGGCGTACAAGGCATTAGGCGTACGTCAGCGGGCATGGGCGGTTCATTGGCAGGAGGATGCGGCGGCGGCGTGATGTGGCAGCGTCTGACGATGGCGCTGCTGTTTGCTGGAGGTAGCGCGGATAGCTAGCCTTGGGCCAGCGGCGGCTGCTGGCCGACGGCAGCTGCTGCTGGTTGCAGATTGAGGAGTTGATGGTGGCGTTGGATATTACCGCCGGATATGGCGGCTAGAGAGTAGATATGAAAGGGAAGAAAGAGCCATGTAGGTCGGATTTGCCTAGCGGGCAGCCGGCCTAAGCCATGGCGATGGCGGTGGCCGCCCGTAGGCAGGGGTTCTCCCCCGGTTGCGCTCTCTCGGAGACTACCTAGGGCTGTTGTTGCTCGGAGGCTAGGAGAGGAGGGAAGCGAAGGCAGCTAGGGTTCCCTCAGGAACGAACACGCTCTGATACCATGTGAAAAATAAAATAGAATTGAATGCAATGGAATTAGATGAATACAAGACCGGACACCCCTGTCCTATATATAGGAGCAAAGGAGAAACCCTGAGACTTGTGTCCTAAGTATTCTAAATGGGCCGAGACACTAAATGCCCACTAACTAATTAACCTATTAAGTATTAACTAAATAGGCCAATATAGATTCTCTAACATGTCCTTTTTAGATCCTGAATAATATAGACACACGGTTTGGAAACTCATGTATCTTCGATTACCCTATCAAACATAGCCTTTGATGTTGGTGTTGTTAGTCAACATATGACCAAACCTCTTGTATGCCACTGGAGTCAGGTACAACGTATTGGACGATATCTGAAAAGTGCACCTAGTCAGGATCTCCTATACATAAAATACCTCCTTTTGAGCGGATGTAGAAGCTTAATTTAAAAAGAAGATTTGCATCCTTAGTTCTAATGCTAGAGAATGTTTCAGCCATCCATTTCAAATCCACCAATGGCATCATTGACCAGTCCTCTTGCCCACATACTTCACCAACAAAATGGAGTGGCTGAATGGAAGATTCATCATATTGTTGAGACTACTCACACTCTTCTCCTTCATATGCATGTTCCTAAAGAATTCTGAGGAGATGTAGTTCTCATTTCCACCTATCTCTTTACCGCATGCCAATCCGAACTCCAAAACCACATACATGTTCAGATCCTTCATCCTCTATAGCCATTGTACCTTCTTCCACCTAAATTTTTTAGGTGTACTTGTTTTGTTGATTGTCTTGGTATTTGGAGTAGATAAGTTGAGTCCAAAGTCTGTCAAGTGTGTTTTCTTAGGTGACTCTCGGGCCTAAAAGGGGTATAAGCAATCTTATCATACGTCACTTCTTTGTGTCTGATGATGTCACTTTTTTGAAGGCCCATCCTTCTTCAATGATGAGTCTTTAGTGATGCCAGTAGCCATGGAGGAGCTCTTGCGCCTTCTTGTTGTGGTTGAGTCTTATGTTCCCAAATCCGCTACTAGTGAAGGTACTCATGGTGTCGTTCCACCCACCTCTAATATGCCCCTAATTACTCAAGTCGACGTCCGTTGTAGAGGTGTAGGTGGGCAATCCGATTAGGTACCAACACATGTTGAGCAGAGGCTCCCGCCAATTCAGCTCCTCCAGATGCTTCCTTGTGTCCGTTTATGTCAGCTTTTTGAAGACACGTCCTTCTTCAATGACGGTTCTTTAGTGACGCTGATAGCCATGGAGGAGCTCTTGCCCCTTCATGATGTGCTTGAGTCTTATGTTCCTGAATCCGCTACTAGTGAAGGTACTCATGATGTGTATTAGTATATATATTATATTGGGTTTATTATTATTGTGTTATGGGCTTTAGACTTGTCTTGTCTATTAACCTCTTTCTTGTATCTCATATTGCTTATCTTTGCTTTATGTTTTACTCTCTTGTCTTATAAAAGTGAGAACATTGCAATTGTTTTGATCATCAAATAAACATCCTTTATTATTTTAGATGGTATCAGAGCAACCTGATCCCCCCTTAGCCCTCTCCACCCTAACCCTAACCCCAATGTTATTCCCAATTTAGCCGACACCCCGCCCTCCTCCCTTTCTCAATTGTTGTCGCCCCTCGGCCGCCGCCAGCAACTCCCCCTCCTCCCTACCGCCGCCCTCTCTTCCGCCCTATCCCTTCCTCCCCTTTCCTCCACCCTTCCCCTACCTGCCCAACTTGATCTGCTGGCCTCCTCCTTTCCCTACCACCGCCGCCACCCCCACCCCACCTTGCCGTTTCTACCCCCTACCACCAGCCTTCTCTGCTGACACCTCCCTCCATCTGGCTACCTCTTCTACTACCCTCTTCCTCTCCCGCTCCTCCCCCCTTTCTCCCCATCATCTAGTCACCCCATCTATCTCCCTCTCCTCTATCTTCCTATCTCCGGGTCTCCAATAACTTTCTAATGGTGACACATTGAGGTTTCAAACTCTCTTCGCTTGTTTCCTGCCTGCGCCTCATGGAGTAACTCTCTCCCCATGTTGGCATAGCTCTTTATCTTTATTGTTTCCCCTGTGCAGGTCTCTAAAGATCTGATGCGTCAGATCTGTTGCTTTTACATACTACCCCATTGCGGGTTCTGCCAGATTTGTTGATCAGGTTCTCTGCTGCCCATGTGTTGAGTTCCTACTTATTATCTTAACTGCTGGTTGCTGCTACGTCTTGCTGCCCCGGCCTCCGATTGCTCCTACTTGCTTCTGCGTTCTGCACACTTCTTGACTAATGACGTCCACCATCCGCTCTGGAATCTGTGCGTCACTACTGTTAAGTTAGATGGATCCAACCATCACACCTGGTCTGCCTCTTTCGAACTTTATGTTAAGGCTCAAGGGCACTACTCCCATCTTTCTACTGTTGTCCCAGCTGCTCCTACTGCAAATGTTGATGATACAACAAAGCAGGCAGATGATCTTTGGACAAAGGACTCTGGTATTATGACCTGGATGGTCAATAGTGCTGAACCTAAGATCAGCCAATCCCTTCTACGGCTTAGGACGTCTAAGGACATGTGGGATCGACTTTCCCACATTTACTCTCATCAACAAAACCCGAAGAAAGTGTTTGAAATTTTCAAACACTTGACCAAGGAGTACACTAATATTGATTTTGTGGAGGACTACTACAATTAATGTTGTGCACTCTGGGATGAATTCAAGATCTGTCATCCGCTCACTGTCGATATTAAGGAAATCCAACGTCAGCGCAACGAACTTCAACTAGTACATTTCCTTACTGGGTTACCACACTCCTTTGCTGGCGTTTTTCATCAAATCATATCCAGTGATCCTTTGCCTACCTTGAGTGACATTCTCAAACGAGTCCAACGCTTACCATTTGTCTCTCCAGTTTTCCCTGATCGCTCTGATGCAGCTGCCCTTGCCGTTAGGTCTGGTGCTTCTTTCTGTGGTCGTGACTGCGGTCGTGGGCGTGGTCGCGATCACAATACTTCTGGACCCGGTCGCGAATCTTACTCATCTGGCTCTGAGTCTTCTATTGAGCAACACTTCTGCAGCTTATGTAAACGTACAAATCATAGTGAAGACCGTTGTTGGATCTAGCATGGAAAACCTGCATGGGCAAATCAAGTCACGTCAGACCATCCAGATACTGCTCCATCCTCGTCTGCCCCACCTTCTACAGAATGGATCCGCTCTGAGTTTGAGAAGCTACTTCAGGCTCGACTGGCTTCCTTTGCTGAGGCTTCTACTGATGGCAATTTTGCTCTACTTGCACAGTCCAATAAAAATACATGTGTGATTGACTCCGCGGCAACCTCCCATATTACTGGCAATCATACTTTGTTTGCTAAACTGCATAAAACTTCCACTATTCCGCCTATTACTCTTGTCGATGGTTCTCAAACACCTGTTTTTGGAATTGGGAATATTTGCATTTCTGGTCGCCTTTTATTACGCTCAGCTTTGTATGTTCCTAAATTCCCAATTAATCTGTTATCTGTGAGTAGAACTGTTAAGAGCCTATGGTGCTCCATAATTTTCTAACCGAATGGTGCTATATTTTAGGATCCGCGCACGATGATGAAGATTGGTTCGGGCCATGAGGGACCAGATGACTTGTACTACCTGGATATGCCAAAGACTGCTCCTCTACTGACTACTTCTGTGATCGACATCCAGTGGCACTATCGATTGGGACACCCTTCACCTGCTAAGTTGAAGCATTTACTACCTGATATTTCTGATTCAGTTTTTCACTGTGAAACATGCCGTTTGGGCAAACAAACTAGATCTTTTTTTCCAAAAAAACTTGTATTAGCTCAAACAACCATTTGATAAATTTCTAGTATTTGGGGCCTTGTTTTGTTTCTAGTATTTCTGGTTTTCAGTACCTTTATGTGTTTTATTGATGATTTCTTTAGAACTACCTGATTATTTTTGTTAAAGGATAGATCTCACATAGTTGATGCCATCACATCTTTTTTTGCTGAGATTTGTACCCAGTTTGATTAAACAATAAATTTTCCGTACTGATAATGCCCTTGAATTCATGCAAACCCGTGTCAGTCTTTTTGTCGAAAAATGGGTACCGTTCATCAAACTTCTTATGCGCACACACCTTAACAAAATGGAGTTGCTGAACATAAGAATCGTCATCTTCTTGAGGTTGCACGAACCCTTCTCTTCCACAACAGTGTCCCCTAATTTTTTTGGCCAGAAGCAGTTTTCACTGCATGTTACCTCATTAATCGCATGCCTTCTTCTGTTCTTGGCAATCAAGTGCCGTATCAAATTCTATACCCTGATGCACCTCTCTTTACTGTGCCTCTTCAAAATTTTGGAAATACCTGCTTTGTGAAAAACTTGCGTCCTGGCTTAACCAAACTGGAGTCTGGATCGACGTGCAACTAAGTGTGTTTCTTGGGGTACTCTAGGACACAAAAAGGTTACCGTTGTTATGATCCTACTACAAAATAGTGGGTGGTTACTGCCGATGTCGTCTTTTTTGAGCATATGTCGTTTTATTCTTCTGCTGGCTCTGCTTTGACATCTGATTTACTAGTGGATACTCCTTTACGTATGATTGCTGATACTGATTTGTCAGATACAACTGTTGCACCGACTCCTCCTATGAAAGTATATCAAAGAAGACCGAAAGCTACAACTCCCCCCTGGCCCCTCCAAGTTCTCCATCCTCGTCGGCAGATCCACCTTCACCTCAGGTATTTTTTGACTTGAATATTCCTCTCAGTTTACGCAAAGGAACTCAGTCTTGCACTCGACATTCCATTGGGAATTTTTGTTCTACTGCTAACTTGGGAACTAATTTTGCCAACTTCACTTCTGCTTTATCTGCTGTTTCTATTCCTAAAATTCTACCTAGGATCTTCAGCATCATGCATGGTGTCAAGCCATGGAAGTTGAAATGCAGGCTCTTGCTGATAGACATACATGGGAGTTGGTTGATGCGCCTGCTGATTGTTCACATGTTGCCTGCCGCTGGATCTTTATAGTCAAATATCAAATGTATGTAACTATTGGGCGATTGAAAGCTCGTCTTGTAGCTAAAGGTTACACTAAAACATATGGCGTAGATTACGTAGACATTTTCTCTTGTTCCTTGCCTGAACTCTATCCGTGTACTTATTTATGTGGCAATAAATTTCTGACTGACCTTTATTCCAATTTAATGTCAAAATGTCTTCTTGTACGAAGATCTACATGAGGAGGTATACATGGAGCAGTCTCCTGGATTTGTTAATAAGAGAGTCACCCAAAGTTTGTCGTCTGTGCAAAGCCATTTGTGGACTAAAACAGAGTCCCCGAGACTTGTTTGACAAACTGAGTTCCATTCTTCATAAGTTTAATTTTCGCCGTTCTCAGTATGATCATTCTGTGTTTATCAAGAAAACTACTTCTCGTCTTGTGATCTTGATTGTCTATGTTGATGATATCATATTATTTGTCAGTGATCAAGTAGGAATTCAGGCCACTAAAGACTACATGGAAAAGCACTTTGTTACCAAAGATTTAGGAAAATTGAGATACATTCTAGGCATTGAAGTCTCTCGCTCGTCTTCTGGTCTATGCTTGTTCCAATGAAAATATGTTCTAGACCTATCTGAAACAGGAATGCTTGAGACAAGACTAGATGCTACTCCCTTGGATCCTAATACTAACTGGGATGATGAAAGTTCTCCTTACCCTGACCTACATCAATATCGTCAAATGATAGGGAAACTTATATATCTCACTGTTACCAGGGCGGATATCACTTATGTTGTTAGTCTGGTCAGTAGATATCTAGATAAGCCTATAGACAATGTCACTGACAATATTCAAAATTTCATCGAAATTGGCGAAATTTCGCTAATTATTTTGATGTCGCCAACGATCGGACATAGAAATGGACTTACATGTATGTACGTAGGGAATTTCGCCAGAAAAAAATAAATTTTGACAATTATTTTGAATTTTGACAAATTAGGTAAATTTCGATAAAAAAGGCCCATTTCGACGAAATTTTGACAAACACATTTATTATTTTGAGAAATGGGGTACGATGTCTGCAGATTTCACTATGTGATTCCTTGGGCTTGTTAGGGGCAATCTAAGTTATTTTTTTTCTCTTCCTAGCCTAATTCTACCTCCCTCTCCTATTTCTCTCACTTTTATAAGGATCTACGAAGGAAATATTAAAAAATGTGTGTGGGAGTGATATCTATGGCTATGATGACCCGCTAACTTTCATTTTTGAGGTCACATGATTTATGCTAACAGTGCGCAAAATTAGCATGACTGTCAAAATATTTTGTATATATAGCATTATAAATCACACCTCTAACGACATGGTTGCCTCCTATAGGCTCTTGCTACAGAAGCACACGACCAGGAACAAAGCTTGAGTTAATCCATTAGTTTGCATTTTATCACTTGTAGGCATTAGAGATTACCAGTGAGACACATCTATGCTTGTATAAAACAAAATAAACTGGAGCCAATATGTTGATAGGTATAATCAACAAGGAGGATGACAAGCATCATGATTCAACTAGATGCATAAATCATAGTTGTCTCATGCTTCCTCAATGCTCACTCACATACCACTCCGACATTGTTATGTACTACGTCCTGTCATCCTACTCAGAGGTTCTACCATCCTAGATTGTGCTATGTTTTTATAAATTTGTGTCTTTAAGTCTATATATTGTGTTTGCAAACTATAATGACCAGTGTTTCAAAAAAAGGCCGCACGGGCCGCATATGCGGCCCACATATACTTAGCCGCTTATAAGGCCAATTACTCAGCGCTTTTTAGATAGACATTTGTTATCTCAGCACAAACTAGATTATAATTTTATTCATACCGTTCTCTTAATGTACTATTTTGTTGATACTGTGTACATGAATTGCATGCTCATTTAATGTTTTTCTTTTTGGACCATTAGGACATGTAGGCATCTTTTTGTATGATTTGGTTAGTCTTCATTGTTATGTACACGTGTTAAACCATTTCGTGCATGTTTCATTGAAGTTTATGCTTAAATAACTCTAGGATGCATCCTAAATGGTGCTTCACTTTTCATTTGAACTTTATATTTAATCTATCTCTAATTTTAGGGCCCAAATATGTAATTGTACAAATTAAATATGCAATTGTGTGATTAATTTATATATAATAACTAAATTATTTAAAAAAAATCAAAACCACATATACTTCCGCATATACTCCCTCATACCACATATACTCTACAAGGTGATCTCTCCACACGCATAACGCATACCGCTCTTTAAAACACTGATAATGACTTAATTCATTCATTTCACAATTCAATTGACCTCAAATTCTCCATCGAAATTGTTCAGCTTCCTTCACTCACACATGAGGAGCCCCACCTCCCTCACATATCCAATATGAAATATTATTGCATATTTGAGTAGACCTACACTAGTAGATTGTTCTGGTAAAGTTTTGCTAAATAATTCGATCATTTGGTTGTTGAAACGCCAGGAATGCATATGTCGCAATTTGTCGAAATTTTTGTTTATGTGGCTCTACCGAAACGGCGTCGAAATCGGACATTTTCTTCCTTGGTCACTGGGAAGTTGTATGCCATATTCTGAAGTATTTGAAAAGCTCTCCAGGAAAAGGCTTGCTTTACAAGAAACATGGGCATTGTACTCTCATTGGCTATTCTGATTCTGATTATGCAGGAAGCAAGATAGAGCACAAATCTACATTTGGGTATTGCACCTTTGTAGGCGGTAGCCTGGTTACCTGGTGAAGCAAGAAGCAAACTGTAGTTGCTCGTTCTAGTGCGGAAGCTGAGTACCGGGCAATGACTCATATTGCGTGTGAACTCTTATGTGTCTGTGGTCTTCTGAAAGACTTTGATGTTTCTGATTCTAAACCTATTCCCATGCACTGTGATAACAAAACAACTATATTCATTGCCAACAATCCTACCTTCTATGAACGCACTAAACATATTGAAGTTGATTGCCACTTTGTGTGTGAAGCTGTCTTATCTGGCCAGATCTCGCACGCCATATACACATACTTCGGATCAAGTACCAGATATCTTCACCAAACTTCTTTCGAGGACCAGATTCACTACTCTGATGGACAAGCTGGGAATGATTGATATCTATGCTCCAACTTGAGGGGGAGTATTAATATATATATTTTACTGCGTTTATTATCATTGTGTTATGGGCTTTAGACATGTCTTGTCTATTAGCCTCGTTCTTTTATTCCTTATTGCTTATCTCAGCTTTATGTTTTACTCTCTTGCCCTGTAAAAGAGAGAACACTATAATTGTTTTGATCATCAAATAAACACCCTTTATTATTTTCGAATGTGGTGCCACCCACCTCTAATAGGCCCCCAATCACTTAGGTCTACATTCGTTGTAGAGGTGCAGGTGGACAATCTGATTAGGTACCAATGCAAGTAGTTTAGAGGCTCCTGCCAATTCAGCTCCTCCAGATGCTTCCTTGTCGGAAGGTCAAGTAGAGTGACAATTCTTTCTCTGTCATTACAACACCAACTTCTTATTGCTTTAAGTAAAGGTGTTAGATCTTGCACTCTTTAAGAATATTCAACATCCCATTTGGGACTTTGTTTCATATAGCCATCTTTCACCTTCATATTATACCTTTATGTCTTGTATATCCTTTATCTCTATACCTCCATATGTTTTAGTTGCACTTTATCACTCAAGTTGGCATCATGATTTGGATGAGGAGATGCCATCTCTCCACTAGAACAAGACATGGTCTTTTGTTTCATGCCTGCATGGAAAGTCTGTTGTTGGATGCCACTGGGTATACACTGTCAAAATAGGTGCAAATGGTTGTGTTGATCGACTCAAGGCACATTTGGTAGCCCACTCAAGTTTATGGAGAGGATTGCGTAAAGACTTCTCCTGTGGCAAAGATGGGATATGTTTGCATTTTCTTGTCTCTGGTTGCTATTCACTCTTGGCCTCTACAACAACTTCTTAAAAATGCATTCCTGCATGGTGATCTGGACGAGGAGATTTATATGGAGCAACTACCTGGTTTTGTTGCTCAGGGAGAGTCAAATCTAACATATCATCTTCACAAGTCCCTCTATGGTCTGAAGCACTTGCCTCGTGCCTAGTGAGCAGATTTAGTAGTGCTCTTCTGAGTTTGGACTCCATAAATGTACCATGGATCATTCAGTCTTCTATAGAGGATAAAGTTTTAGGATCATTTTCTTAGTGGTATATGTTGATGATATTGTGATAATTGGGGATGACAAGCATGACGTTACACAATTGAAGCTCTTTGTGCATGACCAAATTCAAATAAAGAACTTGGGCAATCTTAAATATTTTCTAGGGGCTGAAGTTTCCAAGTCCAAGTCTGGAATTGTAATTTCACAGAGGAAATATGTCTTAGATCTTCTCACTAAGACATGGATGCTTGGGTTTAGACCTCGTGATGCTTTAATAGATCCTAAAGGCAGATTAACCATGGAGCATGGGGAGTTACTTGATGATCCTTGGAGGTACGAATGGCTTGTTGGGAAGTTGATATGTTTGATTGTGACTTAACCTGACATTGCCTTTGCCATCAGTGGTTTTAGTTAGTCATTAATAAGCCATGCATTGGTCACATGGAGGTTGTTATGCACATTCTGAAGCATCTGAAGAAGTCTCCTTTCAAGGGAATTCTATATCAAAATCATGGATTTCTCAAATTTTGATTGGGTTGAATCTAGTATCAATAGGAGGTGTATTTTTGGTTGTGTGTTTTTGGGAGGAAATCTTGTGTCTTGGAAGAGCAAGAAGCAAAATGTTGTAGCAAGGTCCCGTGCAAAATTAGAGTACAGAGCTATGGCCCTAGCAACATATGAGTTGCCATGGATTCACCACTTGTTTAAGGAGCTTGGTGTCATGCAAGAAGCTCCTATGGACTTGAATTGTGACAATCAGGTTGCTGTCCATATTGCCTAGAATCCCGTCTTTCGTGAGAGAACGAAACATATTGAAGTCGGTTGTCATTTTCAGCGAGAAAAGATTCAACAAAAGTTGATTCGGTTGTCATATGTCGTACCAGAAGATCAATTACAAAATAAATGCACGGGTAGCTAACCTTAGTTACCCGCACAGGTAGTGAATGAATGACCATATATATATATACATATATATATACATATATATATATATATATATATATATATATAGAGAGAGAGAGAGAGAGAGAGAGTCAGGCTAGAATACACTCAAGTAGTTTTTCAAGATGCAATATTTTTTCAAAAATCTAATCCGTTGATCTTCTTAAACATCTTGAGAATGGCTCATATACAAAATTTGAGCACATTTGGACATTTATAGGTCATGTTCTAAAGATTGTAAAAATTATGCATTTCAAATTAGTTTCACGCGTCGATTTTGTTGCCCTTGGATGAGTGACTTATACTCATCCAATTGGGCTCAAAATTTGCATGTAGCTTAGTTATAGTACGACAGTGAAGATCAATGGTTTACATTTTGCAAAAAATGGTCTTGATATGCAAACACACTTGAGTGTATTCATGCGATCTGTACACTCGAGTGTATTCTACCCTGACTCTCTCTCTCTCTCTCTCTCTCTCTATATATATATATATATATATATATATATATATATATATCGAGTGTATTCTGAGCAGAATACATAATACACTCAAGTAGTTTTTCATGATGCAATATTTTTTTCAAAAATCTAATCCGTTGATCTTCTTAAACACATTGTGAATAGCTCATACGCAAAATTAAATTTGAGCACATTTGGACATTTATAGGTCATGTTATAAAGATCGCAAAAATTATGCATTTCAAATTAGTTTCGCTCGTCGATTTTGTTGTCCTTGGATGAGTGACTTACACTCATCCAAATGGGCTCAAAATTTGTATGTAGCCTAGTTATAATATGACGGTGAAGATCAATAGTTTACATTTTGCAAAAAATAGTCTTGATATGCAAACACACTTGAGTGTATTCGTAGGATCGGTACACTCGAGTGTATTCTAGCCTGACTCTCTCTCTCTCTATATATATATATCAATGACTTTATATTTAAATTTTAATATGTTACAAAATGTGTATGTATTGTATGCATGTAATGCATAAGATGTGAGCTTTTAAAAAAATAGAGTTTAATCGGCCAAGCAGGAGTATATCCTCGGCCCATGACCGCTCAGTGGACCGATTAGCTATATATATATATATATATCAATGACTTCATATTTAAATTTTATTATATTACAAAATGTGTATGTATTGTATACATGCATGCATGTAATGCATAAGATGTGAGCTTTTCAAAAAGCAGAGTTTAATCGGCCACTTAATCGGCCAAGCGGGAGTATATCCCCGGCCCATCACCGCTCAGTGGACTGATTAGCAATATGTGGTGCAGTACGGTGTCTGAATAGGCATAAGCGGGAGTATATGCGGACACGCAGACCGATTTCGGGCAGTGAAAGTAGTGTAACAGTAATATGTATACTGTATGTAACCACATTGTCATATAAATTTATCAACCAAATGAATGAAAATAAAATCGTTAACTGAAAAACTCACCCAGGCACCCAGCCAAATAATGTGCTTGTAGTTTCAGATTTATGCTTTTCATCTCAATGTTTATGAATTTACAATTTGCACTTCTACTACGCACTACCAAACAGGCCCAGATTCTTATTCAGCTTAATGTCTCTCGGATGTCTTCTTTTCTTTGTTCATTGTTCTTGTAAATCTATAATTCTTTTTCCTGTTTATCATGCAGGTTATTTGCCACGGTAGATCCTCGACTGAGAAGTGTAATTCTTCCATCTGGGTATGCTGACAAACTATTTATACTCTGCAATTCCTTTCGTCACGTCTAGTTGATCAACTGTGGATGATAGATATTTAGAAGAATCTAATAATGGCTTTGGCGACTAACAGCAGGAAGGTGCTCCTTAGTGATACAGTAGGTTTTATCTCAGATCTGCCAATTCAGGTAAAAATATAGGTATGTTATCATGTCTCATTTGTTTGTATGTGACTGACAGTTTTTCTCCACCTATATCATAGCTGATAGAGGCGTTTCATGCAACATTGGAAGAAGTGGTTCATGCAGACCTTCTAGTGGTATGAATGCATTATGGGTTTATCTAAAATTCCATGATTTGGTTATTGCAGAATGAGGAGCATATAGCTAGTTGCAAACTAACCAAACTCTTTGTGCTCATTTCAATTGCAGCATGTTTTAGATTCCAGTGCAAGCAACGTTGACGACCAGCGCTTGACTGTGCTGGATGTGCTTAAACAGATTGGGGTATCTGATGAGAAGATCCAAAATATGGTTGAAGTCTGGAATAAGGTTATAGACCATTTTGTAAATTTGCATCATCCTGATACTCTGCATGGTTCCACTTGTGATTTGGTGCAGTTATTATACATAAATTTACTATTTTTCTCTACAGATTGATCTTCTAGAAAAGAAATCCATGACTGCCGAAATGTTGGATGATATTGAAAATTCAGCCAACGACGAGGATCAAGATGAGTGGTCTACTTCCAGTGAGAATGAGCTTGTGTCTGAGCAGGGAGTGACAGGTGATGTAGAAGATGATCTCTTACTGGAGGATTGTGAAGGTGAAGATTTCAAATGGGATGAGGACAGAAAGATCAATTCTAAGCTATGTTTGGAGGTTCATAAAAGTGAGGTAGATGCAGCTGATGGAGGAGAGAGCATGAGCTGTTCCGGAGGAGAACCTGTAAAGGAATCGATGCCATCAGCAGAGCAGATACCAAAAGAACCTGATACGGAGTCATTGGATACAATGAAAGACGGCTCAGCATTAACCAGCCTGGAGGACGACAACAATCATCTTTGTAGAGGTTCGAAAGCAGATGATGTTGTATCATCAACTATAATGCTCGGAGACATCAGACGCATCCAAACATCCGCTGTAACAGGAGTAGGATTGCAAGAGGTGTTGGGCATCATGGACGAGAAACTCAGCATTATAGACCAGAGACTCCACTCTCAAAATGCGAACAGCTCCACAGGTGCCAGCTTATTTGAACGCAAGTGGAGGCCATCATATGGCAGAGCGAGTGACAAAGAAACAGCTACGGTCTAAGGCATATAGGAACATTCAGTCTCTGAAAGACCGGTGTAACTTGCTACCAAAAGTTGGAAGCGGCCTTATGAGTAGCAATTGCATGCTGGCAGCAATTGTGATTTCTCTCGTCTGTCCTTGCCATTCACATAAGTCGCCCACATCCTAAACCGGTAGAAGATCCACCACCTTGATTTCGGTGTCCTGCTCACCCTTATCCTGGTTTAAATAATTCCTGTTCTCTGTATGTACTAGTGCGTAATTCCAAACATCAAGGCCAACATGTAC